>CM035152.1:165329890-165929890 GCA_020205615.1 Panax quinquefolius
TGAACCCAATAAACAAGACAATACTTAACTAAAGGGTACCATCGTAAGCTTATCGGTGGGGTCCAGAGCTATAGAAGAAGCGCCCGTGTCACTGCGAGTCAGTGGAAGGTTGGGAGTTAGCTAAACCAGGTTAACGAGTAAAGCGAAAAGCTTACTTACCAGATGGCTAACCAGACAGTCGTACCAGTAGTAAGAAAGCCGCAAGCGAGAATCTTACCTGGATCAAAACAAACCTGCCTAAAAGATATAAAAAACTTACTCGACCAGTAAATGCCCGAATAGAAAGTCAAGCATCATCTCCGACGCGGGCCAGAGGCGTCAGGGTTTAGCTCATTTTTCAATCAAGTGGGCTCGTCTGGGGGTAACCGATTCAGAGATGGGAGAAAGTCCTTCAAGGAAAGCAATAAGAAGAAGCCTTGACGTTCTGTTCCACTAAAGCAGCTCTAACTCAAAGTCAAGAGGCTCTACTAGCTCTTTGGATCGCAAGCTACCCTCGACTCTCTCTTCCAGAACTAAGACAAGAAAGCTAATCCGCCGGATCTCGAACTAATCTATCAATGGAACAAGCCATAAGGGCTCACCCTCAAGGCAGAAGTAGAAGTAGAGCTGCTCTTCCCTATTCTTAATCCTACTTCTTATGTCTGTCAACACAACATGAGCCCGGCCCTGGTTCAATCGATATATAGTATAGGCCGAAAACGGATTTCCTTTTCTTTTTGAAAGAGAGGGCGCTTCAAAAGAGAAAAGATTTCATACTAATGTGACAAGCCAAAGCCCCGAAAGGCTCACTAACGAGAAGCTCGCTTACTCTGAAATTTAGACTTAAAGGTACACGGAACACCAAGCCAATCTCGAATAGATAGAACGAAAAAAACTACTACGTACGATTGATTCGCTAGCGAAGAAGAATCTTCCAAGCCCTAAGCGAGCTGAGAAAGAAAGCAGCGCTTCTTTTTTAGCCTAGGTCAACCATTCCTTGAGGGGTTCTCTGAAGAGAACGCCTTCATGGAGGCACATCTCGCTCTTTTATTTATTTATGAGAAATCATGAGAGTTCAGTTCCAAGTAAGCATGTAAGCAAGCAGTAAGTACAGCGTGAAGCAAGTCAAGGCATGGGCTTTCCTTTAACAGAAAGAAATGGAGTAAGGGACGATTCTAGAGAACCTTGTTCTTTCAGGATGTTATGATATATACAATAGGTAGTTGTCGTAAGAAAGCAGGAAGGAAGAGAGGACAGGGCGCTTTCGAATAAAGTGGGAAAGGCATGGTTTCCACTACAATAGAAAGGGGTTTAATTTTATTCTATATAAGTGTTGTTTTGAAATTTCTATGCAATATTGTACTATTTTTTCTTAATTTACTCCTCTATTTAATATGCTTAGTAAATGCAATTCCATGAACCATTTTACAAGATATACAACCAAAGTTCCAATAACTCATTAATTGTCTTCATCTTTGACCATTACCTTTTTATTCATTTAAATACGTTGATGCATGTAGAACTCGAACATAAACACAAAAAGAAAATGGACAACCAAAACCTCTCCATCCCACTTCTAACTCTACACCGCACTAAGTTGGGAAACAAGAAAATGCTACACCAAATTCTGCAGCAAGTTCCGAACGTAACTTTGATTTGAACAAGTTTTATTATGATGAGGGAGAACTTCATGCCAACAAAGAGGTTTAGCAAGGAATACTGGAAATGCTGAAAATCATTCTTCCCAAGCATTTTTAGATTTGCAGTTGGAGAGAAGAAACTCTAGAAGAATTGTTTTGTCGTCTTGGTTGTTAAGGAATTACTATGGGATATGTTTCATTTAAAAGATGATTTTTTTTTCACTTTTGTTGTTGGTTCCATTGGTGTGAATTAAAATTCTATTTTTAAAGAAGTACTCATTTGTTTACCGACACCGAAAAAACATGACATAACAATTGCTAATGACATAACATGACAAACATCTTAAAAACAGAGCTCGATAATGGAGTAGTAGGCAAGTAAAATTCAAAATCAAAACAGAAAAGAATTGTTAAGATGTTACTGAGTTCATAACATTTTGCACTAAAGTAGGATCACAAGTTATTTGTATAGGGAGACGACCTTCTCTTTCCAATACGCCTTTCTTCAAGTGTGGGATCTTATACTTGTTGGATCCTCTAATTTTCATGATTTCTTGCATGCACAATCAGAGTCAAAAAATACGGTTCACCTTTCTCGGACAATATTCATCAAAGGACTTCTCAACAGCATGAATAAGCTCTTCAATAGTTTTCGGACACACCTTATATTGCAACGATTGAATGGCATTGAAAAAGCCAAGATCCGGATATTTAAATCGAGAGTTTGCTTGTTGACATAACAATTGAATGTCAAAACCATTTTCCTCAAGTCGCTTTACTTGAAATTCTTCATCCTCATAAGACCCCAAATTTTATAAATAAAGATGAATTTTCTATAAATATTATTTTTGAATATTATGGAATAAATTTGATATAATGTTATAGTTGTGGGTAATATTTATAAATTTTGCAAAGTAAGCAAGTTGTTATAAAATATTCGTTTGGTAGGGAATATTCTTTTGTCGGGGAATATTCGTACGATGGCTCAATCATCATTAGTGGACCCCATAAACGGAGTATTGCGTAGTTAAAAAGCGACAAAATTATCTTTCTATAAAAATAATGGCGAGGTGTTACCAAGTTAAAACCGCTGAACTACCCGTATGGTAAAAGTACATAATAATACACGTGGTTGCATAAGTAGCACTACGGTATTGATTATTGATGCTTACGTGAGAAGTCACTTAGCTATACTCAATTATTACTTCACATAATTATCGCATCATATCTCTTATATTATTGATTCAATTATTGTCACAAGATCATCTCGTATAATATGTTATATTATTAATTGAGACGACAAGTTATAAATGATTAATAATTGTTGAAAGATTAAAAATGTGTTGATTAAAAATAAAATGATTTGTGGTAATATTTATTCAATCCTTGATGTATATAAAGAGTCTGTTATGAGACGTTTGTGGTAAGTTTGATTATTTTATGGGGGGCCCATATGTCATCATCTAAGAGTCTCTTTGTGAATAGTAATTACCTTTGTGAATAGTAATTACCTTCTTCAATAGTATTTACCTTCGTCAATAGTATTTACTTTCGTCAATAGTAATTACCTTCTTCAATAGTATTTACCTTCGTCAATAGTAATTACCTTCGTCAATAGTAATTACCCCTTCGTAAATAGTAGTTGTCCCTTCAATATTACCAAGAGTTAACTGCCTCTTCGGTGTTCCAAAGGTTAATTACCCCTTCACAAATAGTAGTTGTCTCTTCATATTACCAAGAGTCATTTTGACCTTCGTTAAGACCAAGAGCCACCCTCGCTTTTTCTATAAATAAAAAGCTCATTCCTTCATTATTTCTTACAAATTCATTGAAACTCTAGAGAGAAACTATAGAGAGAAGAAGAAAAAAAGATTCTAACTACTTCACTTTTCCAATATTCATTTCTTCTAAGGTAGGGAATATTATTTGTTGTACTGTAAGGGGTGTTATTCTTTCTTATTCATGAAGAGAACTTCTCATTATTCCATTCTTTATTATTCATTTGAATAACTCGTAAAAGTGGCATACCCTATACATAACCTCAGATATGTGGCAGATACCCTATACTTGGTGAAATCCTTATGTTATTCCATTCTTATTATTCTGTTGGAATAACTCAGATACGCTGTGATTTACCCTATACTTGGTGACATTCTTCTATTATTCTCATTGGAACATCCTCGTCTGTGTTTTTACACCCGACCGGTTCCGCTTTTTATTATTATTCGCTGGAACATCCCATCTGCGTGTTGTGAGACCCCGTGATTTTATCAATAAAGATTTAAATTTTGTCGAAATAATTTTAATATTATGGTGTGAATTTGAGATAATATTATAGTTGTGGGTAGTATTTATAAATTTTGCAAAAGTATGCAAGTGGTTATATTATATTCGATTGGTCGGGGAATATTCGGTTTAGCAGGAATATTCGTATAACTACTCAATCATTGGTGGACCCTACAATGTAATTATTGTTTGATTGAGAAAACGACAAAAATATTTTATTGAAATAACTATGGAAGTTTTACTGGTTGATATCATGTTGAACTACTCAGTAGTAAAAGTACAATGTACGTGTGGTTGCGTAAGAAGACACCAGTATTGATTATCGATGCTTATGTGAGAAGTCACTCAGGTTTGATTCCATTATTGTCATTAATAATATGAATTATTATAAATGATAATGACGCTTTTGTTTTATTCTTTATTATTAACGTAATAAAATGTAAACATCTTTTATATAAAATGTAATACTTTATTAAAGTTATTTTATAAATAGAATATATTATATTTTATTATTCATAAGTGTTGCATAGTGTTTTTGCATAAATGTTGCATAGTGTTTGCATAGTAAAATATTTTTATATAAATAGAATATATGATATTTTATTTAAAAGATTTTGCTTTAAATATGGATTGTTAGATTAAAGTAAATCAATCTGACCGCTCATGGATTAATTACTATGCATTCTATTTTCCTATAAATAAGCTCATTCCTTCATTATTTTCTTTTAATTCAATTTCAAACTCTGTAGAGAAATTATAGAGAGAATCTATAGAGAAAATCTATAGAGAGAAAGAAGAAGAGTATTCTCGTACTTCACTACTTTGATATCCAAAGGTCTTTTACTAGTAGGGATATTATTTGTTGTACATGTAAGGGGTGTTATTCTTTCTTATTCATGAAGAGAACTTCATTATTCCATTCATTATTATTCGTTGGAATAACTCGTAAAAGTGGTATACCCTATACATAACCTCAGTATACGCAGATACCCTATACTTGGTGAAATCCTTATATTATTCCATTCTAATTTATTCTCATGAATAACTCAGATACGCTTAATCCCCTATACTTGGTGATCTTCTTCATTATTCCATTCTTTATTATTCTCATTGGAATATCCTCATCGTGTGTTTTACACCGGACCGGTTCCATTGTTTATTATTCCGCATTTATTTTTCTCGTTGAATATCCTCATCATGTGTTTTTACACCGGACTTGGTTCCATTGTTTATTATTATTCAAAGATTTATTATTCTCGGTTGATCATCCCGCTTGCGTGAATTTCACCGACTGGTTCCGTTATTATTATTACATTGGAATAACTCGTCTATCAAGAATCTGCATGCACGGTGATTTCTTTTGTTATTCCATTCTTTATTATACCCAAATTGGTTAAAACTTTGACTTCTATACTCCATGAAATTAGTAGAATATCCTCGATATTTGCGTTTCATCCAAAGATCTTTTTCAAGGAAATATTCTTCCGATCATTCTTGAATTTTACTCTACAAAAACAAGATTCTTGTTGACAATTTGACGTTACTTAATTCCCGGATAAAATAATTCTTGAACTTGTTTTATTGAATTATTATGTCATTGTCATCGACCTCATGATATATTATGTTATCTTTGCTTTACGTGCATAGATGAACTTAGTATGATTATGACCGTGAATCATTCTTTATAATCATGGCATTTGTTATAAATGATGTGATAAAAGTCCTCGGTGGCACATGTAATATGATGGATAGTTTTTGGTATGATTATGACCGTAAGTGATTCAAGATATATAGTAATGACCATTGATAATTTGATGAAAATACTTGACCGTGGTACGTGGATGATTAGATGTGGTGGTTTATTTATTGTCGAGTCTCAAATGATAAAAATTGATGAAAACCTTTTAAAACCTAAAAGATAGTAGATTTTATTCTCTACTTGACTCTTTTAATGGATCAGATATTCACCGCAGCTTAAACCGGTTGTCAATTGTATTTTATCGCTTTAACATCGTTGAAGGCTAATGATAATTTATTCTCGCATTATCTTAGTCATAATATTTCTTCTTGGGCTAGTTGAGCTCACCTTTTTTCACCGTTTCTCTTGTGAAATGAGAACATAAATGGGACAAGCTCGAGGGAACGGAGTAATGGTCCGTAGGATAGCATTAATAGTCCTCACTATTCCGTGAAATAGTGTGATAATAGTTGTAATGAGGACTCCTTTTGAGTTTGTATAATATCTAGTAGACAATATTTGTATTCAAACTCACGCTTTATATGTCGTATTGTACACGACGCTTATATTAGTAAGTTGTATTTGAATTTATGTACCATGTAAGTGGCGACCCAAGATGGGTGACGATACCTAATTTTAGGGGCGTCACATGTATTTATACCGGACCGGTTTCGTCTTTATTATTATTCATTGGAACATCACGTGCATGTGTTTTACACGGACTGGTTCCGCTTTTATTATTATTACATTTGGAACATCCCGCCTGCATGCGTTTCTGGCCGGACCGGGTTCCGTTATTTATTATTCTCGTTGGAATAACTCGCTTGTCTTGGTCTATCGCATGTATGATGATTTCTTTTGTTATTCCATTCTTTATTATACCCAGTTGGTTAAAACTTTGACTTCTATATTCCATGAAATTAGTAGAATATCCTTGATATTTGCGTTTCATCAAGTATCTTTTCATGAAAATATTCTTCTGATCATTCTTGAATTTTACTCTACAAAACAGTATCATGTTGACAATTTGGACGTTAATAATTCCTGGATAAAATAATTCTTGAACTTGTTTTATTGAATTCTTATATCATTGTTGTGACACCCCCAAAATTAGGTATACGTCACCCATCTTGGGTCGCCACTTACATGGTACATAAATTCAAATACAACTTACTAATATAACCGCTGTGGTATAATACGACATAAATCGTGAGTTTGAATACAAATATTGTCTACTAGATATTATACAAACTCAAAAGGAGTCCTCATTACTACTATTATCACACTATTTCACGTATAGTGAGAGGACTACTAATGCTATCCTCTCGGACCATTACTCCGCTCTCCGAATCGTCTTAGCTATGTTTTCATTTCTCAAGAGAATAAAGGAAAGAAA
The DNA here is from genome assembly GCA_020205615.1 of Panax quinquefolius. Lineage (NCBI taxonomy): Eukaryota > Viridiplantae > Streptophyta > Magnoliopsida > Apiales > Araliaceae > Panax > Panax quinquefolius. Next base: position 165,336,930 of record CM035152.1, read on the forward strand.
GTGGCGAACTCAACTAGCCCAAGAAGAAATATTATGACTAAGATAATGCAGAAAAAAATTTATCATTAGCCTTCAACAAAGTTAAAACCGATAAAATACAATAGATAACAAGTTTAATCAGCGGAATAAGCAATCCATTAAAAGAATCAAGTAGAGAATAAAGTCTACTATCTTTTAGGTTTTAAAAGGTTTTTCATCATCATATATAGTTGAGACTCAAATTTTAATAAATAATCCACATCATCGAATCATCCCCGCACTACTACCAAGGATATTCATCAAATTATCAATGGTCATGACTATACCGAATCACCCCCGGTCATAATCATACCAAAAACTATCCATCATCAGACATGTGCCACCGAGGACTTTTATCACATCATTTATAACAAGCCATGATTATACCGAATGATCCTCGGTCATAATCATACTAAGTTCATCTATACACGTAAGTCAAGAAAACATAATATAACATGAGGATGATGACAATGACATAATAATTCAATAAAACAAGTTCAAGAATTATTTTATCCAGAATTATTAACGCCCAAATTGTCAAAATGATACTGCTTTTGTAGAGTAAAATTCAAGAATGATCGTAAGAATATTTCCATGAAAAGATATCGATGAAACGCAAATATCAAGGATATTCTACTAATTTCATGGAGTATAAAGTCAAAGTTTTAACCAACCGGGTATAATAAAGAATGGAATATCAAAAGAAATCACCACGCATGCAGATTTCTCGTGATGATGTGTTATTCCAATGTAATGATAATAATCTTAACCGTGTCGTGTGAAATTCACAATCGGCTGTGATGTTCCAACAGTAATAATAAAGATGGAACTGCATCCGGTAAAAACACACGATAGATATTCCAACAGAATGATAAAGACGTCCGATGTAAAACACACGCATGTGATGTTCCAACAGAATAATAAAGATTTTAACCAGTCCTGTAAAAACACATGCATAAGATGTTCCAATGTAATAATAGAAAGAATGTCACCAAGTATAGGGTAAACCACGATATAAAAGTTATTCCAATGTATAATAAGCAATGGAATAACAAAATGGATTTCACCAAGTATAGGGTATCCGGCATGATACAGTCATGTATAGGGTATGCCACTTTTACAAAGTTATTCCAATGTAATAATATAGAATGGAATAATGTAAGTTCTCTTCAAGAAGAAAGAATAACACCCATTACGTGTACAACAAATAATATCACTTACCTTAGAAGAACTGAATATTGGCAAGGTGAAGTAGCGAGAATACTTTTCTTCTATCTCTATAGTTTCTCTCTCAGAGTTTCAAAGTGAATTCGTGAAAATAATGAAGCACTAGCCTCTATTTATAGAAGATTTCTAGCTTAAGACCGCCATGTGAAAAGGCAAGTGGCTCGACGATCGGTGATGTGAAAAGAAAAGTGGTTTGGGCCTTGAATGTGAAACGACAAGTGGTTCGACGCTCAGAATGTGAAACGACAAGTGGTTCGGCACCAGAATGTGAAACGACAAGTGGGTTCGGCGCCTATAATGTGAAACGACAAGTGGTTCGACGCTTTGTAATGTGAAACGACAAGTGGTTCGACGCCTGGTAAAGGTAATTACTATTGACGAAGGTAATTACTATTCACAAAGGTAATTACTATTGACGAAGATAATTACTATAGCAATAATTGAGCATAGCTGAGTGACTTCTCACGTAAGCATCAATAATCAATATCGTGTGCTACTATACAACTACGCCAGACATCGTACTTTTACTACTACCGTAGTTCAATGCTTTTTAATTCAGAATACCCTCTGCCATTATTTTATAGAAAGATAATTTTGTCGCTTTTCTAACTACGACAATACCTCCGCTAATGGTCCACTAATGATTGAGCCGTCATTTAATATTCTCCGACAAAAAGAATATTCCCAGACCAAACGAATATTTTATAACAACTTGCATACTTTGCAAAATTTATAAATACTACCCACAACTATAATATTATCTTAAATTCACACCATAATATTAAAAATTATTTCGACAAAATTTAAATCTTTATTGATAAAATCTGGGGTCTCACAATCTCCCTCCTTATGGAATTTCACCCTCGAAATTAGGTGCGTGCACTGTATGATAAAGAGGTGAGGATACCTTGAATACCTTTATCGCTTAAAAACATTAAATTCATCTTTGCAATCCTACCAAAGATATTTATTCACAATTCATCTTTGCACTACTACCAAAGATGACTTTTACCACATCCATGAATTAATATTTCATCACGAGACTCAAATTTCAATAATTAATCCATATCATCGAATCATCCCCGCACTACGTGCCAAGGATATTCATTAAGATCACGACCACGAATTATCCATGCACTACTACCAAAGATAATCGTGTATTCATTAAGATCACGACCACAAATTATCCAAGCACTACTACCAAAGATAATCGTGTATTCATTAGTATCACGACCACAAATTATCCATGCACTACTACCAAAGATAATCGTATTCATTAAGATCACGACCACAAATTATCCATGCACTACTACTACCAAAGATAATCGTGTATTCATTAAGATCACGACCACAAATTATCCATGCACTACTACCAAAGATAATCGTATATTCATTAGTATCACGACCACAAATTATCCATGCACTATGACCAAAGATAATCGTGTTTTCAATTACTAGTTATGATTATACCCCAACAATCCTCAGTCATAATCATACCAAGTCCATCTATGCACTACTGAGCCATGTATGACTTTCAACATAATATAAACATGAGGATAACGATATAAAGAATCAATCAAATGAGATAAAGGATAAATATTAAACATTTATAATATAATTTATCCGAGATTCAAGAATATCCCCATGTTATCAATCACTTAATAATCTCATAATCTAATATCATTAATATTATAACAATATTTTAATCACTTCTTAAATTTATAAACAATTTATCTCAATTGTTTACGCTTTACCATATAATGCATTTAATCATTCAAAATGCCATACTCATAAGATATCATCACCAATTATCAAATCCTCATCAAAAAAATATGCATATATTCTATATAGGATTCTCTAGCCATAAAATCCTATTTTCAACTTTGTTATTTCACATAACATATTTAACTCATATGTTCAGAATTAAACTATTTTAATGAAAAATACCAAATCAGTCCCAAAAATATTTCTTTTCTTGGTTTTAGCATAATATATTCCTATAATGAAAATATATTTTCTCTAAATTTTAAAATTCATTTACTATTTTTCAAAATCAATTTCTAATTAATTCCTTAAGAAATTAGCTACCTCAAGTTTAACTCCAAAATTCCCAAATCTTGGCAGGACCTTACATATGTTAACGTGAGCTTCCAGTTTAAATTTCATGGTCATCGAGTTATAGAACTCCCGGTTATAGCGTTTTTAATCAAAAAAAACCTAAATATTGAAATAGTCATAACTTGCTCATTTTAAGTCGAATGAGCTCATTTTTGGACAGGAGGTACTTTATACCATATACCTTCATGTCCCAAATGGCCAAAAGTTTTCTCATAATTTAAGTGGCGAAACAGCCGTCTAAAATCATGGCAAAGAACTTTTTCGGGTTTTGCAGCTTTGCACTCCTTTGCTAAAATCAGTCCACACAAAAATCTACAACACCTTTTCTAGTAATTCCACTTGGATTAGTTAGGTAACTCATAGATCTAACTCTAGGACTTGACCACACTCAAAAATTCAAAATATAATAGGAGATATGGTCAATTGAATTTCGTGGTTACGCTTTTCACCAAAATCGATTTTCAACTCTTTGTGATTTCTAAGAAACTTTCATGTTTTCACATACTAACCAACATAACTCATCTTAAAACTTACTAATACTTCATATACCCATGATTTTCATCAGTTCTATACTTTTATTATGACTTTCATCATAATCCACGTAAAATGCATCCTTTTAGTTGAAGAAATATTTGAGGGTTTAAGAAATGGGTTTTTTGTCTTTGGGGTCAATAGAAAATTCGATTTCACGCTTCTAAGGTAGGCTAGAAGTCTTCAAGAATACGCCAAGAAATTTATTAATGATAGAAATATCATTCAAAATCATTACTCGTCCAAGACTTGGATAAGACGTCACATTAATACCAACTGTGACTTCTATCCCTTAACCTCGATAAGACCTCACAATGATACCTATCAACTTGCCATCTTCATCACGACGTCGCCTACTAAAGAAATCGGCTTCGATGCATTTCACACAAGGAAGTCAACAACGAAAGGATCGGGGCTCTTTACTTATGGCTTGATATGATGAACGATTGACTTTAGTGGTTTGGTACTTTGAATTCGCACAACAAGTTGGTTATGAATATAAAAGCTAACAACCTTACGAAAAGCATGATGAGTAGTTAACCAATTGATTCCTAAAATCACATCAAAGGCAAATATTTTCAAAAAATAAGATCGACAGTAACGTGAAAATGTTTATTTGAATCACACAAGATTTAAAAATAGTAAGCAGAACGAAGGCTCCTACTAACGAAGTTTCAACCAATAAGTCAAAGTTTAACTTCTTGAGTCAAATTTAAACGTTGAACACAACTGGGTGAAATAAAAAGAGTGGGTAGAACTGGTATCTAACACGGTATAGACTTCGCAAAAGCTTATAATTAACTTACCCGTGATAATTTTATTCAGTTTCCTCGTCACGAGAAAAAACGCTTCTCTTAAACTACGGCTTTGGTTTATGCGGGATGACCTTTGGTGCCTCCATCCTAGTTGAATTTGTCTTGATGGAAACGACAAAATCGAGCTAAGTGACCTTCTCTTCCACAATTATAACATGCTTTGACTGGCATGGCGCAGATTCGACTCGATGTGTCCCTCTCCTCCGCATTTGAAGCATATGATAGGTGGTCTTTCTCCTTCCTTAACAATGGGTGCTTGGTCTTTGACGCTCTTTCCATCATTGTTGAATCTCCTTTTCTTGAAATGTCCATTCTTATTGTTTTGTACGATTACCATCAAGTGGTTACCATATTCGGCCCGTTGATTCCTCCACGCTTGTTGTCACCGCTTGATGACTACTCTCTATTGGTATTATAATTTTGCTTACCGCTTCTCTTTTAGTTATATTGACTCGTTATCGCGCTCCACTAATCGAGCCCTATTTACAACATTTGAATAAAAACGCAGCTTTATGAGAAATAAGATGTTGACGTATCTCTCGCTTCAAACCTCTTAAAAACATTCGCGCCATTCTCTCTTCATTATCCACTGAGTGGGGACGCAGACCGATAACTCCGCAAATTTTGCCTCGTATTGCGACACGGTCATATTGTTTTGTTCTAACTTGATAAACTCCACCTCCTTCATGTGGCGAATACTTTCGTGAAAGTATTTGTCGTTGAATGTACCTCTGAACTTCTCCCAAGATATCTTCAAGACAAAGAAGTTGAGTACGTTTTTACCGATTCCCACCAAAGAATCTGCCTCTCACAAGTGACATAAAAGGCGGCAAAAGGAACCTTTTGCTCCTCGAGCATCCCAAGACATCAAATATCTTGGTAATCTTCTTTATCCATGCTTCCGCCGTAAGTGGTTTTGGCTCTCCTTAAACTCCGGTGGTCCTAGCTCCTTGAATTGTTTAGCGGTGACCGCTCGAGAGTTTTCTCGTTTCCACCTACGTTTTGGGACAAAGAGATGCTTTTTACCGATGTTGCATTAATTCTAAAAACTTCTTAAACGTACCGTCGTTCGTCAATTGATCAGTGTTGTTGTTTACAAGAGGATTATCGCCATCCTGTTGCACATTGTCCTGATTATTGATCTGTGGAGAATCAACAGTCTCATGTGCTCCATTCCTATTCTCAACATTCTCGGATGCCATTTTCAAACACTGCCACAAAATAAGGGTTAATTGACATGCAACATATTATCACTATACTCTGACCGACCAATCAAATACCAAATAAACTTAGGTAGGTCATACTAGCGAAAAGGTATTCCCCTGCCTCTCCCTCCTAGTTCTTATCTCACATCTCACCTAGGATCATATCCTAAGCTCGATACCAACCGTGACGCCCCCAAAATTAGGTATACGTCACCCATCTTGGGTCGCCACTTACATGGTACATAAATTCAAATACAACTTACTAATATAAGCGTGCAGGTATAATAATCGACATAAACCGTGAGTTTGAATACAAATATTGTCTACTAGATATTATACAAACTCAAAAGGAGTCCTCATTACTACTATTATCACACTATTTCACGTAATAGTGAGGACTACTAATGCTATCCTCTCGGACCATTACTCCGCTTCCCGACTTCGTCCCAAATTTATGTTCTCATTTCACAAGAGAATAATGAAAAGAAAGAAGCGAAGCTCAACTAGCCCAAAGAAGAAATATTATGACTAAGATAATGCGTAATAATTTATCATTAGCCTTCAACAATGTTAAACCGATAAAATACAATAGACAACAAGTTTAATCTGCAGCTTAATAAGCAATCCATTAAAAGAGTCAAGTAGAGAATAAAGTCTACTATCTTTTAGGTTTTAAAGGTTTTTCATCATCAAGTATAAATTTGAGACTCAACTTTAATAAATAATCCACATCATCGAATCACCCCGCACTACTACGACCAGGATATTCATCAAATTATCAATGGTCATGACTATACCGAATCACCCCTCGTCATAATCATACCAAAACTATCCATCAACGCATTACAGCCCACCGAGGACTTTTATCACATCATTTATAACAAGCCATGATTATACCGAATGATCCTCGGTCATAATCATACTAAGTTCATCTATACACGTAAGTCGAAGAAAACATAATATAACATGAGGATGATGATAATGACATAATAATTCAATAAAACAAGTTCAAGAATTATTTTATCCGGGAATTATTAACGTCCAAATTGTCAAAATGATCTTTGTTTTGTAGAGTAAAATTCAAGAATGATCGGAAGAATATTTCCATGAAAAGATCTTTGGATGAAACGCAAATATATCAAGGATATTCTACTAATTTCATGGAGTATAAAGTCAAAGTTTTAACTAACCGGGTATAATAAAGAATGGAATATCAAAAGAAATCACCATGCATGCGATTGCCATAGATGCGAGTTATTCCAACAGAATAATAATAACGGAACCAGGTCAGGTGAAATTCACAACGACAGGATGTTCCAATAGAATAATAAAGATGGAACCAGATCCGGTGTAAAACACACAGATAGGATATTCCAACAGAATGATAAAGATTTTAACCAGTCCGGTGTAAAACACACGAATGTGATGTTCCAATGAGAATAATAAAGATTTTAACCGTGTCCTGTGTAAAACACACGATGTGATGTTCCAATGTAATAATAGAAGAATGTCACCAAGTATAGGGTAAACCACGTATACAAGTTATTCCAATGTAATAATAAGCAATGGAATAACAAAATGGATTTCACCACGTATAGGGTATGCCAGCGTGTCTGGTCATGTATAGGTATGCCACTTTTACGAGTTATTCCAATGTAATAATATAGAATGGAATAATGAAGTTCTCTTGAAGAAGAAAGAATAACACCCATTACGGCACAAACAAATAATATCCCTTACCTTAGAAGAACTGAATATTGGCGAAGGTGAAGTAGCGAGAATTTTCTTCTTTCTCTCTATAGTTTCTCTCTCTAGAGTTTCAAAGAATTCGTGAAAAATAATGAAGCACTAGGCCTCTATTTATAGAAGATTTCTAGCTTAAGACCGCCATGTGAAAAGGCAAGTGTGGCTTGACAACCGGTGATGTGAAAAGAAAAGTGGTTTGACGCTCAGAATGTGAAACGACAAGTGGTTCGGCGCACAGAATGTGAAACGACAAGTGGTTCGACGCACCAGTAATGTGAAACGACAAGTGGTTCGACGCTTTAATGTGAAACGACAAGTGGTTCGGCCTTTGTAATGTGAAACGACAAGTGGTTCGACCTTTGGTAAAGGTAATTACTATTGACGAAGGTAATTACTATTCACAAAGGTAATTACTATCGACGAAGATAATTACTATAGCAATAATTGAGCATAATGAGTGACTTCTCACGTAAGCATCAATAATCAATATCGTGTGCTACTATACAACTACGCCAGACATCGCTTTGTTTTTACTACTACGGGTAGTTCAATGGTTTTAACGGTAACACCTCCGCCTTTATTTTTATAGAAAGATAATTTTGTCGCTTTTCTAACTACGACAATACCTCCGCTTATGGGGTCCACCAATGATTGAGCCGTCGTATGCGAATATTCTCCCACAAAAAGAATATTCCCCACCAAACGAATATTTTATAACAACTTGCGTATACTTTGCAAAATTTATAAATACTACCCACAACTATAATATTATCTTAAATTCACACCATAATATTAAAAAATTATTTCGACAAAATTTAAATCTTTATTGATAAAATCTGGGGTCTCACAATTGTCATCATCCTCATGTTTATATTATGTTGAAAGTCATCTGTGGCCTGTAGTGCATAGATGGACTTGGTATGATTATGACAAAGAGACTATTCTGTAATCACGACCGTAATATTACAAATGATGTGATAAAAATCCTCGATTAAGTAGTAGTGCATTGATGGACGATTGTTGGCATGATCATGACCATTAATGAATACACAACTATTCTTGGCCGTGTAGTGCATGAATAATTGTGGTCGTGATACTTAAAAATATCCTCGTCAGTAGTCAGTGCGGGGGTGATTCGATGATGTGGAATATTTATTAAAGTTTGAGTCTCAAATTTATAATAAAGATGATGAAAACCTTTAAATCATAAAAGATAGTAGATTTTATTTTCTACTTGACTCTTTTAATGGATTCTTGGTTCACTGTAGTTAAACTTGATGTTCATTATATTTTATCGCTTTAACACTATCAGAGGCTAATGATAATTTATTCGCATTATCTTAGTCATAATATTTCTTCTTGAGCTAGTTGAGCTCACCCTTTCTTTCACCGCTCTCTTCTTGAAAATGAGAATATAGCCGGGACGAGTCGGGAACTGAGTAATGGTCCGGAGGATAGCATTAGTATTCTTCACTATTCGTGAAATAGTGTGATAATAATTGTAATGAGGACTCCTTTTGAGTTTGTATAATAATATCTAGTAGACAATATTTGTATTCAAACTCACGGTTTATGTCGTATTGTACACCTACAGCTTATATTAAGTAAGTTGTATTTAAATTCTGTACCATGTATCTGACTACCCAAGATGGGTGATGTATACCTAATTTTGGGGGCGTCACACCTTGGATCAACATGTGTCCTTGCATTATCTTGTTGAATGAAAATGGTTTTTCTTGAATCCTCTCCTGGCCACATTTCATGAATCTTTGGTATAACTTTCTCAATCAAAAAAGATTTTATGTTCTCTCTCTTAACTGAGGTAATTGGTTTTATCTCCAAAGTCCTAACTTCTCTATTTCTACTTTTTCGCTTGGCTACTTGCATAGTAACAAAGGGAAAAATTCCTATTTTTCCAGAAAATACTTCCTTTCCTTCATCGTCAAATCTTGGACGAGCCATTGCAGCCAAAAACATAACTTTTCCAATGTAGTTCTTACTCTGATATGTGCGCAAAGGATCTTCTTCCATGGGACGTAGATAATAAGTTTCAGTCTTTTTGGTCATATAGAACCATTTCTCATCGATATGCAAAATATTGTACATATCAATAAATTTTGGTTCATGAGGCAAACTATTTCGGTCTAACATAGAGATGCAAAATTTCAATCGAGCTCTCATATTTTCTTCCTTTAGATGTGGTTTAATGGCATTAGAGTGACATCGAAGGAGACCTCGCTGCATGTGCCTAAATAACGTTGAATAACTTACCCCCAAAGCTTCGGCAAGTGACATCAAAGTTGTTCGTCGATGTAAGGGAATATCAGGAACTCGACTAAGGTCAATTTGAACTTTTTTTCGATCACAATTGCCTTTTCTCTTATTGGAGACATCAACGTCTTGTCCATTAGGATTGTCTTTAGCTCGTTTCCAAATCCTCTGAACAGTGTGTATAGGTACCGAGAGTAAAGCAGCAACCTCTGTGGTTGTAGTTTTTTTCAGCTTCCCATTGACACTTCTTTTCAATAAAGCATTGTAAATTGTCCATCTTTTTCCATTTGATAGGTTTTTCTTTGATTTTTTTACACTTTCTTCTTCTTGACATAGCTCAATATTTTCTGCATGTTAGAAAGATTATGATTACAGATAATGAAGTGTAGTGCACACAAAATGAAAAAGTATTACCTGGCGAGTCATAGTCTTCATTTGGAAACATATTTAAATCCAATGACAATTGTTTCTCATTGTTTATATTGAAAGCCATGAATGGATGTAGAATGATAATTGCTTAGTTTCATATCTATATATAGACATTACAGGATATGAAAAATTGTTTTGGCTCTATTGCAAAATTTTAAATTTTATTCCATTAAAAAATTTTGTTTACTGGAAATTTTATGTTTTGGCTCCATTGCAAAATTAAAATTTTTAATTTTGGCTCTTCAGGTTGGCTCCAATTGCAGCACTTATTTTTGCAGCACTTAGTTTTGGCTCTTTAGTTTTGGAGTAATTGATTTACATTGGGAGATGAGAAAGGAACGTTGATCGAAGGGAATGTAATAATGGGAAGAATAATGGAGATGATTAAAAGAAAATAACTATATAGAGAATGAGAAGAGACAATTGTAGAGAGAGAAATAATTAATTAGGGACACAAAAGATATTTTGTGTTATTTCTTAATAAATGTGCTAAACTCTAAAAAGACATTTAATCTAAATAAGAAAAAGTTTTTTTTAATCTATATGTCAAAATCTTAAACCACAATCTTTTAAAAACGAAAATAATAATAAGAGTTCGATATTTAATATTCTTGGTTGGTAGCGTATAATTGAGTGCAACGGCTAGTTAATAAAGAAAATACAATAATGCCGAGGATACGTAATTAAGATATGAGGCCGAGGTGACACGCGGCTTAACGTTGATACGTCTGAATCATCAGACTGTCACCGACGCCAGACAGACAACCCATAAAGTAAAGTTGTCAATTATTATTATAATTATAATTATAATGGGTCACGTTTTTTCTCATTTATAAATGATGATAATTTGACTTTCGTTTGTAATGTAGTAATATATGTTTTCTTTTTCATTTTTTTTTATTATTGTGGTGCGAGTTCGAGAAGGGAGAATGTTGGCCTTCCGTAAAGAATGTATGGTGAATAATAAATAATATAATATATACATAAGGTTAATATAATGTCTATTGTGCAATAAAAATTGTATATTGTCCTAAATAAATTTTGAATCAACTCAAATATAATATGTTATTTTTCAAATATATTGAGAGACATAGAAAGGAAGTTGAATAGATCATTTAAAATTTTTATTTTTAAATAGTTATTACCAACTTATAATTAAACATGTTAATTAAATGATTTTGTACAACAAAATAATAGTTTTAAAAAAAATCCTTCAAAGATTATAAAAACATCACAGTTCTAAATTTAACAATCAAATGTGGAACTAAGTCACAGGCTAAATCGTAGAACGCTTAAAATAAGTTGACATGAAAGTAAATGAGGTGAGATATTTTTAAGTGATTCTAATCGCGAAGAATTATTCGCGAAGAACATTTACAACTATTGAAACACAAAGATTCCTTCAAGTCACTAAGACTTGATTACAAAGGTCACTAAAATCAACTATTCTCAGAAATACTAGAGAGTTTTAGGTGCTCCTAAATTCTTTGAAGTTCGACACTGACTGACTTAGAAGCAGAACAAGATGTTCAATTAAAATCGTAGAGTTGAGATGTTTTTTTTTTTGATATGGCAGTAGTTTGACTCTGTTATTGTTCAATTTCTTGTTTGTTTGAATTTTCTTACATTTTATAGACCTTACTCGAAATCTTTTCATTTGAAAGTTACCGTTACTCCATTAATACTTAAATACTTGAATATCTATGATTGTTGACTTTGGAGAAGGTGTGTCAGCTTTCGATTGCGATATGTCTTTTCATAGAACTGATTGCTACAAAGACACGCACGTGGGTGCTGTCATTTCACCAATATAGTTCTCTAACAAATTTCCAACTGCTCTTCTCCTTTGCCTTAAGAGTTTTAACCAACTTCATTGGGTCTTCACTCTACGAAGATCAGCACTGTCAGTCCATGACAAAATTGATGCACTCTACGATTTTAATAAATTTAGAGTTGAGTGTCTGGCTAGATAGACTCTACGTTTTACACTTAACTTCAGTGCACTTTACGATACTTTTATTTAATATTGAAAGACCAAGTTTTCATTTTTTCTAAGTTTGACGATCTCCAAGTTTGCTCTAATTCTTTGATCATTATTTATACTCTGCGAACTCTGAGAGTTGACTTGAGAATTTAACAAACGTAGAGTACTGGTAGTTATACCCCTACGATCAGTAAGTTCTACGATCTTCAGAATATTTTACGATTTTCAAAACTATAATTAATATGCTTTACGATCTTTAATTACCTGTTTTACGATCGTTTTTTAACTTAAGATTTATACATCAGATTCATTTTACGAAATAAATCAACCTATCAAGTTTGATTTCTAAACTCAATCTTTTTACGATTTATCATCATAAGGACCGTACAAAAGATACATGTTATAAATATATATTATTTTCACATATCAGCATCAAATTTAAAAACATACATTGTATTAACATAATAGTTAAATAATGGGTGAAGTAACAAATGGTAGTATATCACTTAAACATAAGTTATTATAAATTTAAATCAACATAATAATTTTAATATACTTTAGGTGGTGTTAACGCCAAGTTTCGCCGGCGCGTCCAATCATAGAATCCACGCGCTAGAACCTGCACAATAACAGATCACACAGAAGCTTGATGACTTGTGCCGCCAGGGGATAGCTCCGGTGTGAGAATAAGTACAGGCCGTTACAAGGTTTAACAATGGAGGCTAAGCGTTTAGTGCTCAAAAATAGGTATTACCTGTCAATTGTGACCTTGGCCTTATATTTATAGTACTCTCTCCACCTTAGAATCCTCCAATGAGTCGGATTAGGACTCCTAGCCATGGTAGTTACCATAACTTGGGTCCAACACAATCTCCTTAAAAGGTGCAAGTGGAACCCAATCCAATCACTACCTTTGGAGTTACCTTATTCAATTATGATTAGGGTCCCAACCTCAGACGCAGAAAGCCCACCGCAGCCCAAACAATCCTATCATCAGTTTGGGCTTGACCAAAGGACTCAAGGCCTGGACCCCTAACATCACATTAACAGATAAGGTTCCTACCAAAGGACTCGGACACCGAACCCGAAGAGTATCCACCACGATGAGACCCGGCCCGTAAGGACTCGGACGCCAATTCAACACCTCCAACTTCTATGGGCTTCTACTGGTGGACTCCTAAAGCCCTTCCAATGTCAGGCCTTCGGCCCACATGAAGGTCGGTAAAATGCGCCCGAACATTGCCCCCCAGACTCTGATTATAATAAACTTTTAATGAGAGACTCGAAAGGTCAGATATTCGAGAGGTCACGACAGCTAATGATGAATTGTCTGGGGAAGCCGAACGGTCCGTCCTCGATATTCGAAACGTTGCACGCCTTTTCACACCTGGACCCACCTTAAGCGTTTAATAGCCGCCCTTGGGTTCTTGGCTAACGGGCTTATAACAACCCCATTTCCCCCATCATTTCCTCCTTTACTGACTTCTTCACCTCAAACTCTCTGCATTTGAACTTTCCGGCAAGGCGATTTTCGGTAAGTACTTAGCTCCTCCCCATTCTTGCTGATTTTAATCACTCTATTCGTTTTTAAGCTCCATTCTTGTCCGTTTTCTTCCTAAAAACTCAAATCTTTGTGTTTTGTTCCTTAAAATCTTGCATCAAATGGCTGATTCCAGCATTCCTACTTCTGTCAGCGAACCAGTTCCCCCCTCAGTGACCACCGACGATCTAGTTCTGGTCGATCTGCCGGTGGCTCCGACAAACAGCCCGACCTCTTCAGCTCTTCCCAATCCGATAAGTGTTGAGGCCAGAATTCGAAACGCATACCCCTCCTCAGAGGATTTTTCTCATCTCCACACTCCTTCTTCCATCACACCCTCTAAGATCTCTGACATCCGAACCTTATTTAAAATCCCAAAAGAATATAAGCTTCGGATACCTCAGCCTGACGAAAAAATGTTCTGGAGGCCTGAAGGTGAGTGGGTGGCCGTTCCCTTGTACAACCTGAAGTATGGGGTTCGGTTCCCTCTCCACGAATTCATCTCCTCCTTCCTCTGCTTTGTTGGAATTGGGTTGGGACAACTGGTGCCGAACTCTTTCATTCATCTAATCTCCTTTATCGCCTTGTGTCAAGAGATCGGGATCACACCAGGTCTTGACTTTTTCTTCGCCCTATTCACTGTAACCATGTCGAAAGAGCCTGGTTTGAAGCAATTGAATAAAAGACCCACCCGAACCGCTCCAGTCAAGACCCCTTCGAGCAACAAAGGGTGGCATGATAAATGGTTCTTCATCAAAGGAACCGATCTCCAACTTCTTCCACTTTGGGCCCATCCAGAAGATCCCATAGCCAAAATTTCTAAATTCCCGAAGGATCGAGCCGATGCTTTCAAGGCTTTTTACAAGAAGTGGAGCATAACCGAATGGAGTCTGACCTTTCTCTCCAGTGAAGCCTGGTTGTACAAACACGGCTGTAAGTCTTTTACTTTTGTCTAATTCACTGCTCTTCTAATTCTCATTCCTTATCTTCCGACGCTTTATGCCTTGACTCCTTCGTACTGCTGTGCAGTGACCATTTTCAAGCTTGAAGGTGTTGACGATACCCTTACCCCTCTTCCAACCGCCACCGGACCAATCCGACCCCCGGTGACCGACGATGCTCCTGACGAGGATACCATCCCGATCACTGAGTTCTCTCTGGGATCCATTTCGGGGCCCGACCCCCCAACCAACAAAGTGGCTTTGAAGATGAGCCGAGCGGAAAAGGCAGCTTTGTTGAAGAAGTCCAAAAAGCTTTCTAAGCCGGCCGCCAAAGCCCCTACCAAAGCCGTCTCATCGTCTCTTCTGAAGCCGACCCTTCCACCGCCCCCTCCTCAAACCGAGGTGGTCGAGGATTCAGAGGACACCGAAGAGGTTCCTCTCGAACCGTGATCCAAAAGACCCCGAGTAACCGAAGATTTTGAACAACAGCCGGAACAACAAATTGTTGTTGCCGATCCTGTCGCCATCTCTACCCCTTCTTCTCGACCGAGTTCGTCACATGGATCGCCAACCACTTGTTGGCCGAAGAGTCCTTCAGAAGTTTTCCCCTTCACCCTCTTTGATCACTTTAAACTGTCGGGTGATGACGAGAGGTTGAAGGGTTTCTCTTCTAAAGAGTATCTTGTTGCCTATGTCCGTGCCCAGTGTCAGGTAATTTTGGATTTTAATTCCATCTTATTGTTATAACTTGTACTCGTACTGCGTCTGCTGATATATGTTTTTGTTGTAGGCCAACACCATCCTCGCCCGATCCATCCCTCATTTGGCCCGAACCACAAAAAAGGAAGTTCACCGAGGCGGATGTCTGTAAATGCCGAGACCGAAACTTGCAGGTCTGGAAGCGCGACTTGAAGAAGGAACGGATCTCCACGCATTGTGGACGCCCCAAAATTAGGTATACGCCACCCATCTTGGGTCGCCACTTACATGGTACATAAATTCAAATACAACTTACTAATATAACTGCTGTGGGTACAATACGACATAAACCGTGAGTTTGAATACAAATATTGTCTACTAGATATTATACAAACTCAAAAGGAGTCCTCATTACAACTATTATCACACTATTTCACGTAATAGTGAGGACTACTAATGCTATCCTCTCGACCATTACTTCGCTCCCCGACTAGTCCCAAATATGTTCTCATTTCCTCAAGAGAATAAAGTGAAAGAAAGGGTGAGCTCAACTAGCCCAAGAAGAAATATTATGACTAAGATAATGCGTAATAAATTATCATTAGCCTTCAACAAAGTTAAACCGATAAAATACAATAGACAACAAGTTTAATCACAGCTTTAATAAGCAATCCATTAAAAGAGTCAAGTAGAGAATAAAGTCTACTATCTTTTAGGTTTTAAAAGGTTTTCATCAATTTTTATCACGAGACTCAAATTTTAATAAATAAACCACCACATCTAATCATCCCCGCACTACTTGGCCAAGGATTTTCATCAAATTATCAATGGTCATGACTATACCGAATCACCCCGGTCATAATCATACCAAAACTATCCATCACCGCATTACAGTGTCATCGAGGACTTTTGTCACATCATTTATATCAAGTCATGATTATACCGAATGATCCTCGGTCATAATCATACTAAGTTCATCTACGCACGTAAGCCAAAGATAACATAATATAACATGAGGATGATGACAATGACATAATAATTCAATAAAACAAGTTCAAGAATTATTTAATCCATGAATTATTAACGCCCAAATTGTCAACATGATATCGCTTTCAGAGAGTAAAATTCAAGAATGATCGTAAGAATATTTCCATGAAAAGATATCGATGAAACGCAAATATCAAGGATATTCTACTAATTTCATGGAGTATAGAAGTTAAAGTTTTAACCAACCGGGTATAATAAAGAATGGAATAACAAAAGAAATCACCACGCATGCGGTATTTCAGATGATGTGTTATTCCAATGTAATAATAATAACTAACCAAATCGTGAAATTCACACCGACAAGATGTTCCAATGTAATAATAAAGATGGAACTGCATCCTGTAAAAAACACGATAGATATTCCAATGTAATGATAAAGATTTTAACCAGTGTCCTGTAAAACACACGCATGTGATGTTCCAATGTAATAATAAAAAATTTAACCAGTCCGATGTAAAACACACGCATGTGATGTTCCAATGTATCAATAGAAGAATGTCACCAAGTATAGGGTAAACCACATGATACAAAGTTATTCCAATGTAATAATAAGCAATGGAATAACATAAGGATTTCACCAAGTATAGGGTATGCCAGATACAAAGTTATGTATAGGGTATGCCACTTTTACAAAAGTTATTCCAATGTAATAATAATGAATGGAATAATGTAAGTTCTCTTCAAGAAGAAAGAATAACACCCCTTACCGTAAAAAGAACCTAATATAGAAGTAGTAAGTAAAGGTATACTCTTCTTCTTTCTATAATTTTCTCTATAGCTTCTCTCTATAATTTCTCTCTCTAGAGTTTCAATGAATTCGTAAGAAAATAAAATGAAGGAATGAGCTTCTATTTATAGGAAAATGGAATGCATAAGAATTAATCCATGAACTATCCAGTATTGATTTACTTTAATCTGACGGTCCATATTTAAAGAAAAATCTTTTAAATAAAATATAATATATTCTATTTATATAAAAACATTTTACTATGCAAACACTATGCAATACTATGCAAAACACTATGCAAAAACACTATGCAACACTATGCATAATAAAATATAATATATTCTATTTATGTAATAACTTTAATAAAGTATTCTATTTTATATAAAAGATGTTTCGCTTTTATTACGTTAATAATACTTAATAAAACAAAACGTCATTATCGCTATAATAATTCATATTATTAATCGACAATAATGGAATCAAACCGAGTGACTTCTCACATAAGATCAATAATCAATACCGCAAGCTACTATGCAACCACACTTATTACTCGCATTTTTACTACCGAGTAGTTCAACAAGAACTACCAGAAACTTCCGCCGTTATTTCAATAAAATATTTTTATCGCTTTCAATCCGACAATAATTTCATTGTGGGTCCACCAATGATTGAGCCATTGCATTTAATATTCCCCGCTAAACCGAATATTCCCCACCAATCAAATATAATATAACCACTGCATATTTTGCAAAATTTATAAATACTACCCACAACTATAATATTATCTCAAATTCACACCATAATATTAAAAAATTATTTCGACAAAATTTAAATCTTTATCGATAAAATCTGGGTCTCACAATCTCCCTCCTTATGGAATTTCTCCCTCAAATTAGGGTACGCACTGATATGATAAAGAGGTGAGGATACCTTGAATACCTTTATCGTTGAAAATATTAAGTTCATCTTTGCAATCCTACCAAAGATATCAATTAATATCTGCAAAGATAAAGATATTTATTAACAATTCATCTTTGCACTACGCCCAAAGATATATAAATCAGAAAACCAATAATACCGAGACTCACCAATAAGATCACAACCATGAATTATCCATGCACTATCGGGCTAAGGATATTCGTGTTTTCAATTACTACCATGATTATACCGAATAATCCGTGGTCATAATCATACCAAGTCTATCAATGCACTACTACCAAAGACGACTTTTACCACATCCATGAATTAATATTTCATTGTCAGAGACTCACCAATAATTAATCCATATCATCGAATCATCCCCGCACTACGTGCCAAGGATATTCATTAAGATCACGAACACGAATTATCCATGCACTACTACCCAAAGATAATCGTGTATTCATTAAGATATCACGACCACAAATTATCCATGCACTACTACCAAAGATAATCGTGTATTCATTAAGATCACGACACACAAATTATCCATGCACTACTACCAAAGATAATTGTGTATTCATTAAGATCACGACCACAAATTATCCATGCACTACTACCAAAGATAATTGTGTATTCATTAGTATCACGACCACAAATTATCCATGCACTTACTACCAAAAAGATAATTGTGTATTCATTAAGATCACCGACCACAAATTATCCATGCACTACTACCAAAGATAATTGTGTATTCATTAAGATCACATTAATAAATTATCCATGCACTACTACCAAAGATAATTGTGTATTCATTAAGATCACACCATGCACTACTACCAAAGATAATTGTGTATTCATTAAGATCACGCACCACAAATTATCCATGCACTACTACCAAAGATAATTGTGTTTTCAATTACTAAGCTATGATTATACCCCAAAAATCAATCCTCGGTCATAATCATACCAAGTCCATCTATGCACCACAGCATCACGCACCATGTGCCATGATGACTTTCAACATAATATAAAATAATGAGGATAATGATATAAAGAATCAATCAAATGAGATAAAGGATAAATATTAAACATTTATAATATAATTTATCCAGATTCAAGAATATCCCCATGTTATCAATCACTTAATAATCTCATAATCTAATAACATTAATATTATAATAATATTTTAATCACTTCTTAAATTTATAAACAATTTATCTCAATTGTTTACGCTTTTACCATATAATGCATTTAATCATTCAAAATGCCATACTCATAAAATATCATCACCAATTATCAAATCCTCATCAAAAATATGCATATATTCTATATAGGATTCTCTAGCCATAAAATCCTATTTTCAACTTTGTTACTTCACATAACATATTTAACTCATATGTTCAGAATTAAACTATTTTCATGAAAAATACCAAATTAGTCCCAAAAATATTTCTTTTCTGGGATTTAGCATAATATAGTCCCATAATGAAAATATATTTTTCTCGAATTTTTAAAATTCATTTACTATTTTTCAAAAATCAATTTCTAATTAATTCCTTAAGAAATTAGCTACCTCAAGTTTAACTCCAAAATTCCCAAATCTTGGCAGGATCTTACACATGTTAACGTGAGCTTCTAGTTTAAATTTCATGGTCATCGGAGTTATAGAACTCCTATTATAGCGCTTTTTCGCCTAAAACCTAAATATTGAAATAGTCATAACTTGCTCATTTTAAGTCGAATGAGCTCATTTTTGGACAGGAGGTACTTTATACCATATACTTTCATGTCCCAAAAACCCAGAATTTTTCTCATAATTTAAGTGGCCGAAACAGTCCCTTAAAGTTTCTGGGCAAGTAGCATTTTTGAAATTTACAGCTTTGGCCTCCTTTGCTAAAAAATCAGTCCACACAAAAAATCTACAACACCTTTTCCAGTAATTCCACTTGGATTAGTTAGGTAACTCATAGATCTAACTCTAGGACTTGACCACATTCAAAAAATTCAAAATATAATAAGAGATATGGTCAATTGAATTTCATGTTACGCTTTTCACCAAAATCTAATTTTCAACTTTTTGTGATTTCTAAGAAACTTTCATGTTTTTACATACTAACCAACATAACTCATCATAAAACTTACTAATACCACGAATACCCATGATTTTCATTATTCCAATGCTTTTATTATGACTTTCATCATAAACCACGTAAACTGCTCATTTTAGTCAAGAAATATTTGAGGGTTTAAGAAATGGGTTTTGATCTCGGGTCAATACAAAATTCGATTTCACGCCTAAGTAGGCTAAGAAGTCTTCAAGAATACGCCAGAAATTTATTAATAATAGAAATATCATTCAAAATCATGTGACTTTATCCAAGACTTGGATAAGACGTCACATTGATACCAACTCGTGACTTCTATCCCTTAACCTAGATAAGACCTCACAATGATACCTATAAACTTGCCATCTTCATTCACGATGTCGCCATGAAAAGTCCGGCTTTTGCATTTCCACACAAGGAAGTCAACAATGAAAGGTTCGGGGCTCTTTACTTATGGCTTGATATAACAAAATGATTAACTTTAGGGTTTGGTTACTTTGAATTCAGATAACAAAGTTGGTATAAATATAAAAGCTAACAACCTTACGAAAAGAAATAATGAGTAGTTAATCAATCATTTTCAAAAATTACCTCAAAGGCAAGTATTTTCAAAGAGATAATATCGACAGTAACGTGAAAGTGTTTATTTGAAACAACAAGATTAATAAACAAAGGGAGGTAACGAAGGTTCCTACTAACGAAGTTTCAACCAATAAGTCAAAGTTTAACTTCTTCTGAATCAAATTTAAACGCTGAACACAACTAGGTGTAATAAAAGAGTGGGTAGAACTAATTGAATAAAGTATAGACTTCGCATTAATTTATAATTAACTTACCCGTAATAAATTCGTTCGGAATTTATTAAATTATCGAAGTTCGACTTTACTATAGTGTACATTCCACCCTTAAGTGCTTCTTCACATTCCCGATCCATGATTTGAATCATTATTCTCCGATCCATATCGAATTCGGGTTGACCCTATGCATGTGGCAATTCAATTCGATGTTAAATTCTCCAATTCTCATTCCCAAAAGCAAAGTCCATTTCATCTATTTCCTTTATTGATCTACGCCTTTTTTCACACTATCAACGCTACAGTGCAACCCATGATCGCCTATTCTCCTTCGCTCAGCTTGTTCTTCTTTCACTTGATCCTTGATTTTTAAATTTCATATTCAACTTTAATATCTTACACCCTCGCCAAAGCGTGATTTTGTTCGAGCATCACATATCGGGTAACCCAATTTTGAATTGTTGTATCCCTTTGTTCCACGCATCGATTGCCGCTTCTTCAACCTTTCTTCTAGCTCACGAAACACGATTTTGTAATTCTAAGTTTTGATCATAAATTTCTTCTAACCAATTCTCCTCGTGTTCCTCTTCTTCCTCTTCTTCCTCACTTTCATTATCGTGACTTGCTCGGGTTAACTTTTTAGTTCTTCATTCACTACGTGGATATCTCTAATTTGTTCCTCGTCTCGACAATGCATTAACTCGATTAGTGATTAAAGGTCTCAAAGATTTACTCCATTGTGAATATTTTCAACCGCCATTTCAAACACCGCCACAAAACAAGGGTTAATTAATATATCAAATATTATCCCTATACTCGACCGACCCAATTAAATACCAAATAAACTTAGGTAGGTCATACTAGCGAAGGAATTTCCTGCCTCCCTCCTAGTTCTTATCTCACATCTTAGCCAGGATCATATCCCTAAGCTCGATACCAACCGCGACGCCCCAAAATTAGGTATACGCCACCCATCTTGGGTCGCCACTTACATGGTACATAAATTCAAATACAACTTACTAATATAACTGCTGTATACAATACGACATAAACTCGTGAGTTTGAATACAAATATTGTCTACTAGATATTATACAAACTCAAAAGGAGTCCTCATTACAACTATTATCACACTATTTCACGTAATAGTGAGGACTACTAATGCTATCCTCCGACCATTACTGCTCCCGACTCGTCCCAAATGCCTATGTTCTCATTTCCTCAAGAGAATAAAGGAAAGAAAGGGGTGAGCTCAACTAGCCCAAGAAGAAATATTATGACTAAGATAATGCGTAATAATTTATCATTAGCCTTCAACAAAGTTTAAACCGATAAAATACAATAGACAACAAGTTTAATCATAGCTGAATAAGCAATCCATTAAAAGAGTCAAGTAGAGAATAAAGTCTACTATCTTTTAGGTTTTAAAAGGTTTTCATCAATTTTTATCACCGAGACTCAAATTTTAATAAATAAACCACCACATCTAATCATCCCCGTATCACTTGGCCAAGGATTTTCATCAAATTATCAATGGTCATGACTATACCGAATCACCCCTCGTCATAATCATACCAAAAAACTATCCATCACCGCATTACATGTGCCATCGAGGACTTTTGTCACATCATTTATATCAAGTCATGATTATACCGAATGATCCCCGGTCATAATCATACTAAGTTCATCTATGCACGTAAGCCAAAGATAACATAATATAACATGAGGATGATGACAATGACATAATAATTCAATAAAACAAGTTCAAGAATTATTTAATCCATGAATTATTAACGCCCAAATTGTCAACATGATACTCTTTTCAGAGAGTAAAATTCAAGAATGATCGTAAGAATATTTCCATGAAAAGATATCGATGAAACGCAAATATCAAGGATATTCTACTAATTTCATGGAGTATAGAAGTCAAAGTTTTAACCAACCGGGTATAATAAAGAATGGAATAACAAAAGAAATCACCACGCATGCAGATTGATGAGATGTATGTGTTATTCCAATGTAATAATAATAATCTAACCAAATGTGTCGTGAAATTCACAATCATGTGATGTTCCAATGTAATAATAAAGATGGAACCAGATCCTGTAAAACACATGATAGGATATTCCAACGTAATGATAAAGATTTTAACCAGTCCTGTAAAAACACACGCATGTGATGTTCCAATGTAATAATAAAATCTAACCAGTCCTGTAAAACACATGCATGTGATGTTCCAATGTAATAATAGAAGAATGTCACCAAGTATAGGGTAAACCACAGATACAAAAGTTATTCCAATGTAATAATAAGCAATGGAATAACATAAGGATTTCACCAAGTATAGGTACGCCATGATACAAAGTTATGTATAGGGGTATGCCACTTTTACAAAGTTATTCCAATGTAATAATAATGAATGGAATAATGTAAGTTCTCTTCAAGAAGAAAGAATAACACCCTTACCGTAAAAAGAACCTAATATAGAAGTAGTGAAGTAAAGTAGTAATACTCTTCTTCTTTCTATAATTTTCTCTCTATAGCTTCTCTCTATAATTTCTCTCTCTGTAGTTTCAATGAATTCGTAAGAAAATAATGAAGGAATGAGCTTCTATTTATAGGAAAATGGAATGCATAAGAATTAATCCATGAACTATCCCGTATTGATTTACTTTTAACTGACGGTCCATATTTAAAGAAAAATCTTTTAAATAAAATATAATATATTCTATTTATATAAAAACATTTTACTATGCAAACACTATGCAATACTATGCAAAACACTATGCAAAACACTATGCAACACTATGCATAATAAAATATAATATATTCTATTTATGTAATAACTTTAATAAAGTATTCTATTTTATATAAAAGATGTTTCGCTTTTATTACGCTAATAATACGAATAAAACAAAACGCCATTATCGCTATAATAATTCATATTATTAATCGACAATAATGGAATCAAACCGAGTGACTTCTCACATAAGCATCAATAATCAATACCGCAAAGCTACTATGCAACCACACTTATTATCGCATTTTTTACTACCGAGTAGTTCAACAAGAACTACTTCAGAAAAACTTCCGCCGTTATTTCAATAAAATATTTTTGTCGCTTTTCAATCAATCCGACAATAATTTCATTAGGGGGTCCACCAATGATTGAGCCATTGTATTTAATATTCCCTCGCTAAACCGAATATTCCCCGACCAATCGAATATAATATAACCACTTGCATACTTTGCAAAATTTATAAATACTACCCACAACTATAATATTATCTCAAATTCACACCATAATATTAAAAAATTATTTTGACAAAATTTAAATCTTTATTGATAAAATCTGGGGTCTCACAGTCATGGCCTAGTTTGGTGATGGGTATGAGGCTTATCGTGAAAAGGCTCAGGCCAAATTGGCTGCTGCTGGGCTCGACGCTTCCATCCTCGATTCCTCTGATGAAGAGTCTGAAGCTGAGGACGACCTTTCTCCTGAATAGATATCGTTAGTACTTGTAATAATTTTGTTGTACTTTGCCCGAATCGTAAGCGATCGAGTTTATAAAAAATTCAAAGTATTTATGGATTAGAACATCCTTGCTTAAATTTTTGTTATCAGTTATACTCGTGACTAATCTCGATCGGTTATTTCTTCTCGAACCTTTTGATCGGATTGTGCTTGAAGTTTGTCTGATTTAAAAAATTTAACATTTTCTCGATCAGTTATGCTCGGGACTTATCTCGCTTAGCGGTGTCTTTCGGAACCTTCTGATCGGATAGTGCCCGAAGCTTGTCTGATTTGAGAATTTATCGAATTCTCGATCAGTTATGCTCGGGACGTATCTCGATTAGCGGTGTCTTTCCGAACCTTCTGATCGAATAGTGCCCAAAGTTTATCCGTTTGAGTATTAAGAGACATATGAATATAGATGAAGTTAAGCATCGCCAAAGAAAACTTTTATTTATTTCATTTAAGACTGAAGGGTTACATGGATAAAGAAAAGAATGACATAACTATTACTGGTAAAATTTTCTAAGTCTTCCAGCATGCCATGTATTCTTTACTTCTGAACCATCCATTGCTCGAAGCCGGTATGTACCTGGCTTCGACACCTCTACCACCTCATAAGGTCCCTCCCAGTTAGGCATTAACTTGCCAGTGTTCTGGGGGGTTGATGCCTCCGACTCCCGGAGGACCAAATCGCCTACTGCAAACCTCCTCGGCTTCACATTCCGATTATAGTGTCGGGCTGTTCGCTGCTGATAGATAACCAACCTCATCACAGCTGAATACTGAACTTCCTCCAACAGATCCAAGTTTATTTTCAAACCTTCGTCGTTGTATAGTTCTTTATACTGACTTACTCGAAGTGTAGGGGACCCGATCTCGACTGGTATGAGTGCATCGGTTCCGTATGCCAGTCGGGATGGAGAGTCCCCAGTTGTAGTCCTCGGTGTAGTCCGGTATGTCCATAAGACAGATAGTAGCTCTTCAGGGAATCGACCCTTCAATTCGTCCAACCTTCTTTTAATTCCGTTGAGCAGGGTTCGGTTGGTCACTTCTACTTGACCATTTGATTTAGAGTGGGCGACTGAAGTTTTGCGGTGCTGAATTCCCAACTCTTTCAGAAAATCTTCGATCTTAGACCCCACAAACTGTCTGCCATTATCGGAGACCACTGCCATCGGGATACCAAAACGATAAAAAACTCCTTCTTTGAAAAACTTTAGGCATTCTTGCTCGGTGATCTTCTGCAGTGGTTTGGCTTCGACCCATTTCGTCATATAATCGATAGCCACGATCACAAAGCTAACTTGTCCCTTGGCCTTCGGCAGAGGTCCTAGGATGTCTATTCCCCATATAGCAAAGGGAATCGGGGATAAGACCGAATACATCTCTTCGGGAGGCTGATGTGGAATAGTGCTGTTCAGCTGACACTTTGGACATCTTCTGACGAATTCTTTGGCTTCCGTGTAGATAGTCGGCCAGTAATACCCTTGCCTCAAAATCTTATGTGCTAGTGACTTTGCTCCCATGTGATCCCCGCAGATCCCTTCATGTACCTCCCGAAGAGTATAGTCTGCCTCTGATGGAGTTAGGCATTTGAGCAGTGGGGAGCTAAAGGCCCGTCGGTATAGATCCCCATCAATGAGGACGAAGTTTGAGCTTCGGTGTTTGATTTGTCTTGCTAGGATTCGGTCCGAAGGGAGGGTCCCATCTGCTAAATAGGAGATATACGGCGTGAGCCAGCAGTCAAGTCGGTCCAAAGCTAACACTTCTGTCTTCGGAACACTGGGCCTTTCTAGAACCTCCAGGTATACCGATCCGTTGAAGGAGCTTGCTTCGGTGGTTGCCAATCTCGCTAGGGCATCTGCTATTATATTATCTGACTGATCCACCCCCTGACAACTGTGCGATGTGAAGTATGCGAGCTTATCCTTTACTTCGGCCAGATACTTTGACATTCTTGCTGGACTTTGAACCCTTCGGGACTTGTCAAAATGACTCCTGCTCCACTGATGTCCGAAGTCGATGATCCGTCCACATACAACGTCCACGCGGTCGGCCTATGTTGAGTTTCGGCCACTGTGCTCACGTCTGACTCTGTAAAGGAACACTCTACCACGAACTCTACTAAGGCCTGCCCTTTGATTGCCGTTCGGGGATGATATTCTATAGCAAACTGTGTTAATTCCATCGCCCATGCAGCCAACCGACCTGATACTTCTGGCTTATGCAAAATCTTTTTTAACGGCTGATTTGTGTACACCACTATTAACCGACCTTGGAAATAGTGTCTGAGCTTCCTGCTAGCAAATATTAGGGCGTAGGCGAACTTTTCCAAGTTCGGGTATCTTGTCTCTGCGTCCCGAAGAACATGGTTGACGTAGTATACCGGGAACTGCTTTCCTCCCTAGTCCCGTACTAAAGCGGCTCCTACTTTCATCGGACTCGCTGCCAGGTACAAGTATAAAGGTTCCGAAGGGATCGGTTTCATCAGTAGTGGTGCTAAAGACAGATATGTTTTGATCCCTTGGAACGCGTCTTCGCACTCCGACGTCCACTGGAAACTCTTGTCATTCTTCGGACCCTTGAGAGTGTCAAAAAAGGGTAGACATCTTTCAGCTGACCTCGACATGAATCTCCGAAGGGCAGCTATCCGACCCGTCAACCTCTGTACATCTTTATATGTCTTTGGAGATTTCATGTCTAAGATCGCCGCAATTTTTTTCGGGTTCGCCTCGATTCCCCTTTTACTGACCAAGTATTCGAGAAATTTTCTTGAACCCAAATCGAAGGTACATTTGGTTGGGTTCACTCTCAGTTTATGCTTTCTTACCGTTTCGAAGCAATCTTATAGGTCTTCCAAATGAAAAAAGATATCGGCATATACACAAGTCCACCGACTGCTCATGTTTGATGATAAAGCATATACTTTGATAACAATCTTATTCTTATTCATTTATTAATAAAAAGTATTAATTTATTAAAGGCTTTTAATTATCTACATGATCTTTGTTTTATAATATGTGATAAACCCATAGTTTTAAGCAATGCTTTTAGAATAATGATGATGATCATTCTAATGAGATCTAAATTCTTAGAAAGCTTAAAACTAAAATAGTTCCCAATCATTGGATTACTAAATTGGGGATTAGTGAATCCGGGATAGATTGGTACATCGTTGCTTGCTTTCATTGGATGAGGATGATTGATCTCATGATCATTTGTGTGGAGACACTAAAAGCAAGTATATGTAGGTGCTTATTAGAGAATAAGTTCAATTTGAGCGTGGCTCGCTAAGGAATACCTAATGGAGTTTTATTTGCTGTCGATAGGAATTCTGTAGTGATAGTAGTCTGAGTGATCCTTGGACTTGAGATCATCATAGTATCTTGTGTATGATGAGTTATACTTTGACTTATTCCTTAAGACCCTTAGGGTATATCAAAGGGTATGCTTGGGTATAATAAGTTATACATGGAGATAATGTATGATCGATAAAGAATCTACCACTTCAATAAAAGAAGAGAAATGTCTATGTGATTCGATAAATGACAACCCAAGTAGTCCTTGGCGGCGAATGAAATTAGAAAGGAGTTTCTAATTTGCATTATTTGAGTTGTGCATTTAAGGATCGAAATACATATAATTAAATAAAATAAGACTTGACATGAATTCCATATCTTATATTTAATTGGGACATTGTATGGTGGAAGGATTGAATTATGCGGTAACTATTTACTCAAAGGTTCTTTTTTATGATTAATGTTGAAATCTATATTATCTGGAAAGTCGTTGATCATTGGGAGGCTTATCCTATTGTAGAATAAATATTATTTATTTAAATAAATTAATTATTTAATTTATTTATTTAAATAAGATTAAATTGTTCTAATTGATTTATTCACAACCGGTTTAATATGGAGAACCTAAAGGGTCACACCATAAAAGGAAGAATAATTATTTAAGAAGTTAATGGCATAATCGTAATAATATGTTAAGTATATTTAATTTAATCTATGGTGATAGAATAAATTAAATAGCTTAATATTATTATTTAATATTTTAGAAATATTAAATATAAATTAATAAGAGGAGTCTTATTAATATTATTACAATTATTATTATTTTAATTTCTAAAAGAGTTTAGGAATTAATTTAATATAAGTACTCTCATTTATTCCTAATTGGATTAGGAAGGAAAATTAGTTAAAGGAGTTTAATTAATTATCCCTAATAAGATTAGGGAGCTTAATTAATTAAAAAAATTAATTAATTAAATAAAACCCAATTCCTTAATTGTTAAGATGGGTTGCCCACATCTATAAATAAGAGGAGTTATTATTATGGGTGGTATGGGTTGTTGATTTTTCAACATACGTAATAATTCCAAGTTGTTGGAGTATGCTTTTCTATAGAGATAGAAAACTAGGGTTAGCCATAACACCCATCTTCTTGAATTTTATTCTTCCTTGGTGGATCACCTCTGAGGCCAAACATTTGGGTGGCTAACGTTGATCGAAAGGAAGGAACCAAACCCGGTGGATTCAAGTTGAGCGAAAAAGGATTGGAGGTGAACTTGTACGAGGAAGCTCGATCTTCAAGGGTATGATTTTATTCTTTATCTTTTCGTTTAATTAATAATTATGCATAAAGGGTGATCCGGGTATATGGTTTGTAAATAATTTTAAACTCGATTTTTCCACGCTTAGCTTTAATTTTATGCAATTTGATTGCGTTATGAATATTACAAACCTAACGGTGGCATCGAGCCCAAACCTTTATGTAAATTATTAATTAATTGTTTGATATGATATATTGATATGTGTTTAGAACAATTTAATTGGGCATAATTTTATTGTATAAAATTTAAATTAAAAAAAAAAAAAAAAAAAAGGTCATTTTTTTTGAAAAGCCAATGAATGGCGAAATGGGCCACTACCACCGAAATCAAGGTTATTAATTATGATAGCATGATAGGTGAATGATTAGCATGATTAGCTAATTATTACACCGCACGGAAATCGTGATGGCTAATGATTATCTAATCATTAGATAATGATTATTATATATATATATATAATCTTGTTATTTGAGGAAATCAAGTATTAAAATCATGATGATGATTATTAATGATGCTAATGATTGGCTAATCATTTGAAGCATCAAGATACGAAATCGAAACCCGACAAAGTTAATTTTTTTTTTTTCAAGCGACGAAGCGCACGGAAAATAAAAAAAAAAAAAAAAAAAAAAACTTTCGATTAATACATTACAGGATATTGTAAGAGCATATATATATATATATATATATATATATTACGAATATATATATACATTTATATTCTTAATTATTATATAATTAAAATAAAAAAGTTTATTTTAATTTTAAAATAAAAAAGTTTATTTTAATATTAAAATATAAAGTTTTATTTTAATTTTAAATAATTTTATAATTAAAATAAAAGGTTTATTTTAATCTTAAAATAAAAGGTTTATTTTAATATTAAAATAAAAGGTTTATTTTAATTTTAAAATTTTATTTTAATTTTAAAATTAGAATTTCATGCTAACTAATTAGAGTTGGAATTTGATTCCATGATAACTAATTGGAGTTGAAATTGGTATTGCTAATTTCCTTAAATAAAGGAGTTTATTTAGATATGAAATAATTTCATATTATTCAAAATAAAAGAGTTTATTTGTGAATAGGAAAGAAAATTCATGTTTCCTTAAATAAAGGAGTTTATTTAAATATGAAATAAGATTTCATATTATTCAAAATAAAGGAGTTTATTTGTGAATAGGAAAGATAATCCGTATTTCCTTTAATATTTTTTTTTTACATGGAATTGGATTCCATAATTAATTAAAATAAAAGAGTTTATTTTAATTAAAGATTTTTTTTATTATATGGAATTGGATTCCATAATTAATTAAAATAAATGAGTTTATTTTGATTAAGATTTTGATTAAAATAAAATAGTTTATTTTATTCAAAATAGGATAAATTAAAATAAAATAGTTTTATTTTGATTTAAATTTGGATTAAAATAAAGGAGTTTATTTTGATTCAAAATAGATTTTATACTAACTAAATTTGCCCATTAAATGATATCAATATATATATTAAATGTTTATTATTCATGAGATGAATGTTATTTATTGATGCGTATGGTGATGTGTATGATAATAAATGGGATTGATTATGGACTATTGACCCGATGCGATTGGATTTTATTTTAGTTGGATGCATGAATGTATGGGTTTTATTAAATGGGGTCTGCGTGCCTAAATCGTCTTCTCTAATTTTTTTACGAATGTAAATTCTATCTCCTCTATGTACTTCCCTTGATCTTGCGATCAAGGTTTCTATTTATTTTAAAATAGTTTTGTAATAGGAATAGTTAGAATTAATTTTAAAAATTGGAGATCAAGGAAGCAAGAAGGCGCTTGAAGACCCGTTTGTAATGGAGCAGGGTTTAAATGTAATAGTTATATTTAAATATTATTTCTTGCACCCCTAGGGTTTGACCTTTTGGTTCACTTGGTGGCTCTAGTAGTGAACCAAACTAGAATAAAAGTCCATAATCAATCCGGGTAGAATATAGTATTCTATATGTGCATGCTTATACTATATATATATTATATATTATGCAAACATGCTTCGCATGTTCATTAATATATTGCGTATATTTTATATATATATAATAAATACGCTTAAACAAGATGAGACAAATTTAATAACAAACCCCTCAATTTTTTATATTAAGTCCTAAGCGTTCAAAGATATTTGGAATATCGAGCGTAAGCCTTCTAGCATGATAAAATTAATAGAGTATTAAATATTTAATATGAGTTTGTTGTGTCACCACAAGGCAAGTATTAAGTATTTAAGATGTTAATTTATCACATTTGATGCTTATAAAGAAAATTGAACAATATTGTTTTGTTGTGTCACCACAAGGATGATATTTTTCTTTTTGAATATATGGAGTGCTAGGTCGGACTTAACTTGGATAATTTTGATTCGGATGTGCCACCACTTGATCAAAATAATCTAAGAGCAAAATAAAAGGAGTTGCATAGTTGATGTAATTGACAAAAGTTGTCTACCTATTTATTTATATATAGTTGTTGTGTCACCACAAGGCTATATACATTTGAAATGGGATCCTTATTCTCACTAGCAAATCTTTAATTAGATTTTTAGAACTATATAAGTGAGGGTAATATAGTTTGAAGAAAATAGTGGGAGATACCAAATTAAAACAAGACCTAAATTATTTTGGTAATTAATAAAAGAATGTATGTTAAAATGTTGTTAATTACAAATTCATTTACTGAAATTTTACAATGTCTATAAATTACTATCATCATGCGAAGCATATTAGATGCTAAGATAATCGGGCCAAATTAAGCGGATTGGTTAAGGAAATTGAGAATAGTTCTCATGGTTTGAAAAGCTATCTTATGTCATTAATCGCTTATCCTGCAATGGTTGCGAGATAATGCCTCTGAGGAAGACATTGCTACTTTTAGAAAGTGGCAAGATGATGCCTGATTGGCTCGATGCATCATGCTCGCATCCATGAAAGTAACGAGCTTGACGTCGACGATGAAACTATGGATGCTCTACTATATTCCCCTTGCGTCAAGTAGTTGATGGTGAGGAAAGTAAGGCCGATAGATATCGGATATCTAAGGAGCTCTTCCGATCTAGAATGGCCAATGGCACTATAGTGCAGACAAAAAGTTCTTAACATAATCAATTTGATTGATCGATTAGGACAACTGGTTTTGTCATGGATGGAGAGTTGAGCGAAGATTTGATCTTGCACTCAATCCAGGACTCCTTTCACAATTGTTGTGAATTTTTCATATAAACAAGCTAGATATCGACCTCATTGATTTGCTTAACATATTGAAAAATGTTGAGAGTCACTTTCCAACCAAGAAAGATCAAGTCTTCTTGGTAGGGGCCAAGGATCTTCTTCAAAAGAAGAACGATTCAAAGAAGGTATATAGAAAGGCAAAAACAAAGGATAATAAGAACAAAAGCGATACGGATAGCAAAGGAGTTTGCTTCCACCGCAATAAGCCTGAACAACTGGAAAGAAAGCTGCGAGAAGCATCTTGCGAGGCTAACCAAAGAAGCTTAGTGAAGTTTGATTACAATCTGATTTTTTGTTCATGATTGAAATAAATTTTCTTTAAGTCAAGGTTCTACTTGGGTATTGGATACCGACTTTGGTTATCATAAATATAGATTTATGAAGGACCAAGCGAAGTAGAAAGTTAAACAAAGATAAGTAATCCTATATGTGGAAAATGAAGCAAAGGTTGCTTGCATTAGCTATAGAAACTTATAGTTTAGCAATGCCTACGAGCAAATCTATTAAGTCGATAAGTTGTTATTGTATTCCAGTTCTTGTTAAAAATATTATTTCCATTTTATTGTTGGACAATGAAATTTTTGGTATTATAATTAAGAACAATTGTTGTTACTATTATAATAATAATGTTTTGTATAGAAGCTGAAATATTACTTAATAAATTTTGTATACTTGACTTACATGAAAATAATTTTGCATATTGAACAAATTAGTATAAGAAAAGGAGATGATCATTCAAAGAGTTGAATGTATGTATTTGTTAAAATACAAGTATGAATTATTTGAAAGGTTCAAAAATTGAAGTGAAACAAATTGGCAAAGTATTAAGATTCTTTGATTAGATCAAGGAATAAATACTTGTGCAATAAGTTTCTAGATCATCTCAAATGGTTTTCTCATAATGGACACATCCCGATACGTGATAATTGATTGATGTATCTGCGAAAGGAAAATCGTACCTTGTTGGACATAGTGCGGTCCATAATGATTTTACCGACATTCCGGTATCCTTCGGGATAATGTCCTAGAAATGGTTGCATATCTCGAAAATGGTAACCTCAAAATCCATTTAAAGACTCCATAAAAGTTATGGGCGGGGAGGATTCTAATCTTAAGTATGTTAAGATAAGGGGTTGTCCAACTTATGTGAAAAGGTTTCAAAGGATAAGCTTGGGACAAGATTTGACAAGTACAATTTGTGGGACATCCTAAAGTAAGTTTAGGGCATATGTTCTATAATCCTACATAGCAAAAGGTGTTTATTGCGAAACACCCTGCCTTCTAAGATAAAGGTGTTTATCATTAAAAGGGGCTAGTGGGAGGATAATAGATCTTGAAGAGTTCAAGAACCACAAAACACTATAAGTCAAATAAGAGGAACACAGATAGAACTATTGTACCACAAACCAAATAAATAAATCTGGAATAGTACTGAAGATACCCAGGAGGTATGGATTCATCATGGATGATGATGATGAGGTACACATCATAGAAGATGACGATCCAGTTATATACGATGAGGTAAGTGTTGTAGACACTCAGAGAAATGGATTGAAACAAGTTTCTCAAATATGGAACATTCGTTTTGATGAGGCAATCAAAAGAGTTTGATTTTATCAAAATTAAGAATGAACCTGGTGTGTACAAAAGGGACAGTGGGAGCGCCATGACATTCCTAATATTATATGTTGATATACTACGGATGAGGAATAACATACCAATGCTACAATCAGTAAAGATAAAGTTGTCTAAACATTCCTCCATGAATGATTTTGAAGAGTATCTTAATTGGGGATATAAATCTATATAGATAGATTTAAGAGGATGCTCGACTTAACCCAAGAACGATATATTCATTTGATGCTAAAGTCGTTTAGCATGGCAAACTCAAGAGATGTCTCATGTCGATGAGTTATGGAGTGTATCTCTCTTAATAGTCCCCACAGACTCACGAAAGAGAGAGTCGCATGAGTGACAATCATGTATGCAATGAAATATCTGAGACACGATGATGATCGGTCATATTACGGAAGATCAACATGTAAGTCGGTGAAAACATCTTAAAGTT
The DNA here is from genome assembly GCA_020205615.1 of Panax quinquefolius. Lineage (NCBI taxonomy): Eukaryota > Viridiplantae > Streptophyta > Magnoliopsida > Apiales > Araliaceae > Panax > Panax quinquefolius. The sequence continues at coordinate 165,371,520 of CM035152.1, forward strand.
CTTAACTCGGTACTAAGGATGTGAGCAAACATGGTGGAGTGCGAATTAAAACTAGAGGCTTTACGGACTCAAGTTTTTTCGAGCACGGAACCAGCGACGAAAATCCACTTTAAGGTAAAGCGTTATCTTGAACAATTGGTGCGATGAATTGGAAAGGTTCCAAACGACAAAGAGTTCTTTGGTTTAGTGATAAAGACAAAGTATATAGCTATAAATGAAGGCTGCAAGTTGATTGTTTGGATTAAAAGTTCATTCTGAGAACTAGGAATAGTTCCTAAATCTCATCTTGGATCTAAACATGTGTTGTGGCACTTTCATTTGATTATTAGAATCATTGAAAGATGGGAAATTACTATAGAGATAGTGGACTCTCATGAACAACATTACATATCCATTAACTAAAGCTTATCCAACAATGGGATGATCGTCACTTAGAGAAGAAGAGTATGAGTTACCATGACGATTGGCTTTAGTGCAAGTGGGAGATTGAAAGTAGTATGCACACAAGCCAATCATGTTTGATGATAAAGCATATACTTTGTAACAATCTTATTCATTTATTAATAAAAAGTATTAATTTATTAAAGGCTTTTAATTATCTACATGATCTTTGTTTTTATAATATGTGATAAACCCATAGTTTTAAGCAATGCTTTTAGAATAATGATGATGATCATTCTAATGAGATCTAAATTCTTAGAAAGCTTAAAACTAAAATAGTTCCCAATCATTGGATTACTAAATTGGGGATTAGTGAATCCGGATAGATTGGTACATACGTTCTTTGCTTTCATTGGATGAGGATGATTGATCTCATGATCATTTGTGTGGAACACTAAAGCAAGTATGTAGGTGCTTATTAGAGAATAAGTTCAATTGAGCGTTGGCTCGCTAAGGAATACCTAATGGAGTTTTATTTGCTGTCGATAGGAATTCTGTAGTGATAGTAGTCTGAGTGATCCTTGGACTTGAGATCATCATAGTATCTTGTGTATGATGAGTTATACTTTGACTTATTCCTTAAGACCCTTAGGGTATATATCAAAGGGTATGCTTGGGTATAATAAGTTATACATGGAGATAATGTATGATCGATAAAGAATCTACCACTTCTAATAAAAGAAGAGAAATGTCTATGTGATTCGATAAATGACAACCCAGTAGTCCTTGGCGGCGAATGAAATTAGAAAGGAGTTTCTAATTTGCATTATTTGAGTTGTGCATTTAAGGATCGAAATACATATAATTAAATAAAATAAGACTTGTGATGAATTCCATGTCTTATATTTAATTGGGACATTGTATGGTGGAAGGATTGAATTATGCGGTAACTATTTACTCAAAGGTTCTTTTATGATTAATGTTGAAATCTATATTATCTGGAAAGTCGTTGATCGCTTGGAAGCTTTATCCCTATTGTAGAATAAATATTATTTATTTAAATAAATTAATTATTTAATTTATTTATTTAAATAAGATTAGAATTGTTCTAATTGATTTATTCACAACCGGTTTAATATGGAGAACCTAAAGGGTCACACCATAAAAGGAAGAATAATTATTTAAGAAGTTAATGGCATAATCGTAATAATATGTTAAGTATATTTAATTTAATCTATGGTGATAGAATAAATTAAATAGCTTAATATTATTATTTAATATTTAGAAATATTAAATATAAATTAATAAGAGAGTCTTATTAATATTATTACAATTATTATTATTTTAATTTCTAAAAGAGTTTAGGAATTAATTTAATATAAGTACTCTCATTTATTCCTAATTGGATTAGGAAGGAAAATTAGTTAAAGGAGTTTAATTAATTATCCCTAATAAGATTAGGGAGCTTAATTAATTAAAAGAATTTAATTAATTAAATAAAACCCAATTCCTTAATTGTTAAGATGGGTTGCCCACATCTATAAATAAGAGGAGTCTTATTATGGGTGGTATGGGTTGTTGATTTTTCAACATACGTAATAATTCCAAGTTGTTGGGAGTATGCCTTTTCTATAGAGATAGAAAACTAGGGTTAGCCATAACACCCATCTTCTTGAATTTTATTCTTCCTTGGTGGATCACCTCTAGAGGCCAAACATTTGGGTGGCTAACGTTGATCAAAGGAAGGAACCAAACCCGGTGGATTCAAGTTGAACGCGAAAAGGATTGGAGGTGAACTTGTACCTGAGGAAGCTCGATCTTCAAGGGTATGATTTTATTCTTTATCTTTTCGTTTAATTAATAATTATGCATAAAGGGTGATCCGGGTATATGGTTTGTAAATAATTTTTAAACTCTGATTTTTCCACGCTTCCGCTAATTTTATGCAATTTGATTGCGTTAAGAATATTACAAACCTAACAAAACGGCCCGACTCTAGGCAATTATTACCAGCGCCCCGTCATGTGGTTCAATATGATCGGTATGATAATCTTCATCCGAGAATGTGATGGACACCCCTGAATAGGCCCTATCATTTCGGGGTGATGAACTAGCTACCACTAACACGGCCTCGAGATGCCCGCTCCTCTTCTTACCGGTTACACGCCCTACCGACCCGTCCGTTATCACATCGATAACCCCTCGGGCTTGTGGGTGCGGTTGCGGCTGTGCTTCCCGAATCGGTTCCTTGTTCTCCTCCTGGGGGGCTTCTGAGTTTTCTCGACCGACCACATACTGCACCAGTTGCCCATTCTGAACGTTCTTTTCTATTAGGTCTTTCAGGTTGTTGCAATCCTCCGTCGTATGCCCCTGACTCTGATGATATGCACAATACTTGTCCCGACCCCTCTTCCCAGGCTTCAGGATTGCTTGGCATGGTTCGAAAAAGGGCTTATTTCGCATCTCCTCCAGTATTTTAGCCCGATCCGTGTTGAGGGCGGTGTAGACCTTGTTGACATTTTTATTTGGAAAGGGTGGTCTTCCACTGCCCGACCTTGCCCCATTGTAGCTTTTCTTACTGTAATTGTCCGACCTCCCCTGATTATCCGACTTCTGATAACTCTGTTTATCTCGATCCCTGGACTTCTCGTAAGATTGAGAGTGTGGTTTAAAGTTCCCCATTTCTTCGATTGCTATGTGACCTTCAGCTCGGTGGAAGGCTTCTGTCAAGTCAGCCGGAGGGTTGATCACCAAATCCTTTATCAACTTCTTCGACTTTCCAATATCCAGACCAGTTGTGAAAAATCCTGTGGTCTTGCGGGAGTTTAACTCATTATCGATCCCACACCTCTCGTAACCTTTTTGACTTCTTCGCCCAGCTTTCGTCTTATTTACGTCTTCGAATTCGCATGAGGTAAGTTGTGATTTTCCCCGCCTTTTTTTGCTCCTGAACCGAGCATGAAATTTTTCCCGAAGATCACTCCATGAATTAATGATCCCGTCGCCAGGGTTCCCATCCACTCCCGGGCGCTTTTTTTCAAGGTTGTTGCGAACATATGACACTTGGCAGTATCTGAATGCCCGTAGTATGTCATCAGCCTATCATACCCATCTGAATGGGCATACGGATCCCCCAGCCCATCATAGGTCTCCATTGGGGGCATCTTCTTTTTTAGGGCTCATTGTCTCTGATTGATCTCCCATGAGAAAGCGACCTATCGCAGTGAAAGGCATCCCCGTCGAATTCTTTGCCAACAGTAATTTCTCTAATTCAGCCACCCTTCGAGCGAGGGGGTCGAACTCTTTATAATGGGGGGACGATCGGGGTCCGTACCTCCCATATTCAGGAGTCGCGTCCCTCCTCCTCTGCCCCGACCTGCCTAGATACTCTAATCGTCATTCTGCTGATCGGCTCTTCCTCCGACTTCGACCATCCCTCGAGTGGCTTCGGTATCTACTCCTTTCCTTATCTGCCTCTCCCCGTTGGGGTGACCGAGACCGGCTCCGATGCCTGCGCCTTTTCGAGGATGCCTCCTGTTCTCCAGCCATATTAGCCATCTGTCATTCGAGCTCGTTTTGCTAAAAACGCAGGGCCATCATGGCATCTCTGTTCTGTTGCATCTTCTTCTGCAAGATGAACTCCATTTGATCTCGGCTGTTTTCCCCTCGGTCTTTCTCGTGGACTTTCAGTGCCCGGGAACGGTTCTCGTCAGCATGACTAGCCTGGTTGGGGGTATAATGGCTGTCATGGAAGAGACTTCTCCGGGGGGAGCCAGCCGGTTCCACCTGCTCTCCCTGGATTCTAGAACCCAATCTGTCTTTCACCGACCCCCTCACCTGGGTGGTCTGGTGTGTTTTGGCTTTCTTATGGTCAGAAACCGCATACTCCACGCTCGCCATGGTTTCTCACTGGAAAAGGCTGGCTGTGATTGTAAGAACACTAGGCCCTCTTTCTAGCGCCAATGTTAACGCCAAGTTTCGCCGGCGGGTCCAATCACAGAATCCACGCACTAGAACCTGCACAATAACAGATCACACAGAAGCTTGACGGCTTGTGCCGCCGGGGGATAACTCCGGTGTGAGAATAAGTACAGGTCGTTACAAGGTTTAACGATGGAGGCTAAGCGTTTAATGCTAAAAAATAGGTATTACCTGTCAATTGTGACCTTGGCCTTATAGTTATAGTACTCTCTCCACCTTAGAAACCTCCTCCGAGTCGGATTAGGACTCCTAGCCATGGTAGTTACCATAACTTGGGTCCAACACAATCTCCTTAAAAGGTGCAAGTGGAACCCAATCCAATCACTACCATTGGAGTTACCTTATTCAATTATGATTAGGGACCTAAACCCTGCACGTAGGAAAGCCCACTGTGCAGGCCCAAACAATCCCATCATCAGGTCTGGGCTTCGGCCCAAAGGACTCGAAGGCCCGACCCCGAACATCACACAACAGGATAAGGTTCCGGCCCGAAAGGACTCGGACACCGAACCCGAAGAGTATCCACCACGATGAGACCCCGGCCCAGAAGGACTCGAACGCCAACCCGAACACCTCCAACTTCTCCATGGGCTTCGGCCCAGTGGACTCCTAAAGCCCTTCTAATGTCAGGCCTTCGGCCCACATGAAGGTCGGTAAAATGCTCTCGAACAAGTGGTAATCTAAAACACATTTATAAAACTAAAATTTAATTGAAGGAGTATGATATATATGATGATAAATTTATGTTGATTAAAAATGTGTATATATTATTGTTCTATCTTATTTTTTAAAGTTAGACGTTAGTCGTATTTCAATTTCGTCATCAAATTTATTGATATGCATATTATTTTTCAATTTGAAGTGACAAATTTTTAGCTCAATCTCTTATTATACAATATTTAGAATTCAATTTTATTCAAATGCCACTATATTTTTTAGAAAAGACCCACAATTAGGTCAAGAATTTTATTAAGAATTGCCATCTCTTACCATAAGAGGAAGAACACAACGATGAATTTCCTCTAGTCAAAAGGTAGGAAAAGTCAAATTCTAAAATTGAGTTAAATTTGCAAGACTATGGGTTACACTATTACCATCTCGCCGTGGATGAGAAAAAGTCACGGGTTGATTCGGTATCTATTTTTAGTAGTGGTAAATTTTTTTGAGATAAAGTTTAGTGAAGTAGAGATCGAGAATTTGAATATATTATATACTGTGTGTTTAATTTTTTTTTATAATAATTGTAGCTTATGTTTTTTTTGTTTTTATAAATTTATTTTTTTATAAATTAATATTTTTAATTTTATTTTTGCTACTCTCACTATACCTATTAAAAAAAAGTTGAGTATAGGCATAGTTTCATTTGCCCTCCAAAATAGATCCCCCAATGCTCACGGCCATAGATTAATATAATAAAATTTCATTACAATCGAGCTCTAATAACGATAGGATATCAATAGAAAAATTGTTACTACTAATAATATTAAAATTATAATTATGAGCCAAATCCGCAAGCAAACGATAATGCTTGGCCAAGAGCCATAGCTTGAGTTTGGTGTCTGCAACGCCAATGAAATTGACAACTGCCGACAATAATTATCTTGATGAACAATTTTTTTATTTTTTTTAAAAAAACAATTTTTTTTTCCTTTAAATGATATTTCTAATTCTAATCAACGGGTAGATTTATAAAACATACACAAACACATACTCTCCCTCCCAAATGAATAAAATTCATAAATTTAGGATGAATAAGAATGGTTCAATCTATTCTATTCCGATTGCAACCGTCATTCCATTCTCACATTCATTATTTCGATCCAAACTAGCATTAGTATCTTATAAATTTGTTATTTTTTAGGAATATTAATTCGTACTAACAGTGTATTAGTTCCAATTCATAACAAAACCTTCTTGTAGATAATTAAGTTGCTCACGAAATAAAATTAAATACTAATAATGTTTATATATAATAGTAGATAGAAATTTATACGTAAGTATTAGCTACGAAGTATTGCAATTAAAAATCAATCACTATCAGAATTAAATAGACTCTTCCCGGGAATCATTTATTTAGCTTTACTCGTATAATTAAAACATGAATATATATATATATATATATATATATATATATATATATATATAATAGAGGAGATGGTTAAGTCTGAAGTTTATTTTTGGATAAGTTGGTTAATTGACTAATAGAGTGTTGACACGCGGTAGTGTCAAGATTCTATTGGTCAATTAACCAACTTATCAAAAAATAAATTTCATGCTAACTTGGATCCATAATAAAGTATTTCTATTTTGCTCTGCATACTGATATTTATTATATTGATAAATTAAATGATAGATATTTTGCTATATAGATATGATCCTTCTTTTTCTGCATTCGGAAATAAATCATATTTAATAGTATTTGTGTAATTGAATGTTTATATGTGACTTTTCAAAAATTAGGTATACGTCACCCATCTTGGTCGCCACTACTTACGTAAGACGTAAATTCAAATACAACTTACTTAATATAATCGTCAGGTATATAATCGACGTAAATCTGTGAGTTTGAATACAAATATTGTCTCACTAGATATTATACAAACTCAAAAGGAGTCCTCATTACAACTATTATCACACTATTTCACGCGTAATAGTGAGGACTACTAATGCTATCCTCCTGGACCATTACTTACGTTCCCAGACTCAAGTCCCATTTATGTTCTCATTTCACAGAGAAAAAAATGGTGAAAGAAAAAGTGAGCTCAACTAAATGCCGGAAGAAATATTATGACTAAGATAATGCGAGAATAATTTATTATTAGCCTTCAAACAAAGTGTTAAACCGATAAAATACAATAGACAACAAGTTTAATCTGCGGTGAATAAGCAATCCATTAAAAGAAGTCAAGTAGAGAATAAAGTCTACTATCTTTTAGGTTTTAAAAGGTTTTTCATCAACATTATAAATGAGACTCGATTTAATAAATAATCCACATCATCGAATCACCCCACTACTACTACCATGATATTCATCAAATTATCAATGGTCATGATTATACCAAATCACCCCCAATTCATAAGCATACCAAAACTATCCATCATCGCATTACACAGCCCATCGAGGACTTTTATCACATCATTTATAACAAGCCATGATTATCTTACCGATGATCCCAGTCATAATCATACTAAGTTCATCTATACACGTAAAGTCAAGATAACATAATATAACATGAGGATGGCAACGATGACATAATAATTCAATAAAACAAGTTCAAGAATTATTTTATCCGGAAATTTTTAACGTCCAAATTATCAAAATGATCTTTGTTTTGTAGAGTAAAATTCAAGAATGATCGAAGAATATTTTCATGAAAAGATATCTTTGGATGAAACGCAAATATCGAGGATATTCTACTAATTTCATGGAGTATAGAAGTCAAAGTTTTAACTAACTGGGGTATAATAAAGAATGGAATAACAAAAGAAATTACCATGCATGCGGTATTGTGATGTATAAAAGTTATTCAACGGAATAATAATAACGGAACCAGTCGTCGGTGAAATTCACACCGACGGGATGTTCCAACAAAATAATAAAGATGAAACCAGATCCTGTGTAAAACACACGATAGGATATTCCAATAGAATGATAAAGATTTTAACCAGTCCTGTAAAACACACATGATGTGATATTCCAACGAATAATAAAGAATGGAATAATGTAAGAAGATCACCAAGTATAGGGGATTCCGTGATACAAAGTTATTCCAATGTAATAAATAAGAATGGAATAATATAAGGATTTCACCAAGTATAGGGTATCTTTGTGACGCCCCCAAAATAGGTATACATCACCCATTCGAGTTGTCAATACATGGTACGTAAACAACTACAACTTTATTATTACAACAAGAAATCTGTGAGTTTAAATACAAATATTATCTTCTGATAATATCTATACTCAAATAAATCCTCATCACATTTATTGATACATTATTTTACAAAAATGGTGAGGACTACTAAACAACTCTCTCTAGAACCTTCATTCCATACCCCGACTGTACTCGCTTATATTCTCGCCTCCCGAGAAAAAAAATGGAACAAAAAGGAAAAGGGTGAGCTCAAATAGCTCAAGAAAAGAATATTATGACTAAGATAATATACAACAAATTATCGTTAGTCTTCAACAGGAAAAAATCTAATAGAATACAATAGACAACAAATTTTAAATCAATATTCGCAGCCGAAATAATAATTCATTAGAAGAGTTAAGTAGAGAATGCAAACTACTATCTTCCATGTATGAATTTAAAAGTTCATCGCTCATCTTTTATCCCTCGTAATATCAATCAATATATATCTCGAATCACATATTCCTCTTTTACTCTGAGCCAAAGATATTCATCACCGTAGTCATGTTCATCTAAACACTGCTCATCTTTGCACTACAGCCAAAGATATTCTTCAAAATTCATCTTTCTGCACTACAGCCAAAGATATTCCATAATATCATCATTTAAGACCAAGATGATGAAAAATATTTTTAAAGAAACGAATCCAAATAAACAAAATGACAAGGATTAAGGATTAAGGATTCGTACTTTGTTTTATTCACGTCCAAAAATACCTCAAAAATAATCGCAGTGGTGTAAAATTCAAGAATGATCAAAACATGGATACAATCAAAGCTAGTATCCGTAATAGATATTTTGGACGAAAAGAAAATTTTTCATTTTTCGATGAATAAAGTCGTGATTCGTGAATAAGTTGTCAGATACGTGAATAAAGTCAAGATATCGTGAATAGTAACTCTACACCAAAAGTTCCAAATTTGATAAAAACTTCAGATCAATATTTCAAAGATAATGATATTGAAGAAATAATATCATTACGAAAAATAATAATATCCCTTACCTCGAAAGATCAAGATTTCTAAATAAACACCTCCTGATATAAAGCTATGACTTGAACTTGCACCAATAGCAATACTCAAATTATACTCAAAATACTAACAAGAATACGCTCGATAATATAGAGAGAAAACTTCAGCTAAATTGTGATTTTCAATTCGACCTAAGACCCTATTTATAGAAAATCGCTTAGAACACCAAAGCAGTAAAATTTACTATAATATTAATATATTATATATAAATTCCTACGCACACAATCTATGATCTGAATTCAGCCATGCTTGACAACAAATAAGTCTACCAAACAAATCCAAAACGTTTTTATTATTTAAAATAATTAAAACTTCCAAAAATCAATTATTCAGGAATTACAGAACATCAATAATTCATAATAAATAGCCCTTTTATCATAAAATTCGAATCTCGCGAGTTTTTATAGGAAATTCAATTCTCTACAACTTTGAAGAAGAAAGTTTTTCCAAATTCCAAACAGAAATTGACCGAAATCCACAAACGAAGCGATTTTACGTGCTATAATCAAATTTCAAATACTAAATGGGGTCCACCGCATGTTTAACATGTTTTAAACATTTATTGAAACAAAAATACTCTTCCTCCTCAGATACTCATATATCCCACATTCGTTGTAAAAATATCACCATTATTATATTATTAAAATATAATAATACATTATCTTATCGTAAAAGATAAAATTTCAATTTTCAACAATTGTCACATTAAAATTTTCTCCATCCATATCCACATAAAATCAATATTTTCTTCATCATATGAATTAATAATTAATTATTCACAAATAATATTACGTAATCACAATATCGACAACCGTGCGCTTTCTGGGAAGAGGGGCTTTCCAATAAGAATTTCTCCTTCTTGCGCGCAATTATTGACCAAACCTCTCCTTAGATGTAACTTTCTAGACATTGCTAATAATGTTATCTAATAATATTATTCAGATAATATGAATTATTGCTTCGATAATGAAAAATATTGTGTAATGACAATTATCAAAACAACAACAATATAAAATATCAACGCAAAGAATTATTGAATCAATAAAATATCGAATGAATAGAATTATCGTAACCATTATTGAGTAAAGCCTTCTTACGTAAGAATCAATAATTGGTGCAATACCGCAAATCTTCGTGTGTTTTAACCACCGAGTATTTTAACAAAGATTAATGGTAACAACTACGCCATTATTTTTAACCAACTTATATTTGTGCTTTCTTCATCCAATCGCTTTCAGTTATGGGGCCCACACATGGTCATACCGCAGGTCGCATTTAATATTCCCTCACAAAGATTTAATATTCCACGACCAAACGAATATTCCCCACAACAATGAATATTTTATAACCACTTGCTTATTTTGAAATATTTGCGATTTTACCCTAACTATCCACATTAATCACATCAACCCTTACTATTTCAAAATAATAAATAGAAAATTAAATTTCATTAATAATAAGTTGGGGTCTTACAACCTCCCTCCTTATGAAATTTCGTCCTCGAAATCGACGTGACGTACTCGGTGTTTCGAAAAGGTGAGGATACCTCGCTTTCATTTCCGCTTTCCAATTCCCGTGTCATTTCCTCTATAAAGATGATTCCTCCACAAAACTTTAACTTGTGGTATGACCTTTCTTGCGTAGGGACATGCTCCTTCCTATCCAAGATCTTGACAGTACCTCCTCATACGTAAGTCTTCTTTTATTTCGTCCTGCTTCTAATTCTATAACGTGGTTCGGTCTTTCACATACTTACGAAGTACGGATATGTGAAACACATTATGAACACGAGACATACTTGGAGGTAACGCAAGTCTATAGGCTACATTTCCTACTCGGTCAAGAATTTGAAATGGACCAATAAATCGTGGATTGAGCTTTCTCTCTTCCCAAATCTTGTAACTCCTTCCATGGAGCAACTCGCAACAATACATGATCCCCACATTAAATTCCACGTCCCTTTCGATGAAGATCCGCATAACTCTTTTGTCGATCTTGTGCTGCTTATATACGCTGTCGAATCATTTGAATCTTTTCTAGTCATACATACTAACTCGGGTCCCAACAATGTTGCTTCACCCACCTCATCCCAACATATTGGAGAACGACATTTTCGTCCATATAATGCTTGAATGGAGCCACACCTATACTTGCCTCGATAATCTGTTGTTATAGGAGAATTCCACCAATGGTAAATACTTATCCCAATCGCCTTGAAGTCTAGGACACGTAGTCTTAATAAAACTTCAAGAGTTTGAATAGTCCTCTCGATTGTCCGTCTGCTTTGGGGATGGTATGCAACTAAATCGCAAATCTGCGTGCCCATAGCTTTTTGCAAAGCTAACCCAAAATCTTGAAGTGAATCTTGGGTCACGATTCGAAACTATGGATACAGTACGCCATGCAACCTCACAATTTTATTCACGTACATACTAGCAAGACATTCAAGGAATAAGTCTCCAGACGGCAAGAAATGAGCGAGACTTGGTTAATCTATCAACAATAACCCAAATAGCATTGATGCCTTGAGAAACCGTAGGAAGACCCGTAAATAAAATCCATGGTAATGTGTTCCCACTTCCATTTCGAATCTCAAGTGGTTGCAATCTTACCCTTAGGTACTAGATGCTCCTTTTACACGCTGGCAAGTTAAACACATCGAGATAAACTTTGCAATCTCTCTTCATATTGTTCCACCAAAATGTATGTCAAGATCACGATACATTTTAGTACTTCCAGATGGATTGCAAATGGTGTATTGTGGTGCCTCCATCATAATCTTGTACTTCAAATCGAGTCGTTAGGAACACAAAGTCAGAGTGGACTCAAGTATTCCTTCTTCATCAATTCTCGCTTAGGAATAGCTCCTTCTTGTACTTTCTTCTTCATACGCATCATTTCGGGTCGGTGGCTGGCTCGAGCAACCTTAACTTTTCTATTAAAGTTGGCTCTACGCGATACTTGACATCATCGCACTCGCTCCTCAAGATATGATCTTCTCTACTCAACGCCACACCACCACGCTCGCTTTTTCCGGGATGGTATTGAATGGTGTGGTCGTAGTCTTTCAATAGCTCGAGCCAACGTCATTGCCAAGCATGTTGAGTTCTTTTTTTGAGTGAAGAAATATTTAAGGCTTTTATGGTCCTAATATATCTCCACTTTATCCCCATATAGATAGTGCCTCCATATCTTTAAGCACGAAAACGATCGCCGCTAACTCTAGATCATGAGTAGGATAATTCCTCTCATACTTTTTAAGTTGTCATGAGGCATAGGCTATGACTTTCCCACGCTGCATGAGAACACATCCTAACCCTTTTGCTCAAGCATCATCAGAGATAACAAATACATCCGAACCAGATGGTATTGTTAGAATAGGTGCCAAATAAGTCTCCTCTTAAGCTCTTGAAACTCTTCTCGCATTCTTCACTCCAAACGAATTTTGTATCCTTCCGAAGTTAATTTGGGTTAATGGAGTAGCGATTCGAGAAAACCTTCCACGAATCTCCGATAATAACCACTAAGCCCAAAAACTACGTACTTTCACCACCGACTTCTGTGCTCTAACTTTGTATTGCTTCAATCTTCGCTTGATTAACAGATACTCCATGTTTTGACACTGCGTGCCCAAGAAATGCTACTTCCTCGAGCCGAACTCGCATTTCTTTAATTTGGCATATAATTGGTTTTCACGAAGCCTTTGGAGTACCAAATTTCAAATGGTGCTCATGATCTTCACGGCTTTTGGAATATATGAGGATGTCATCAATAAAGACAACAACGAAGTGATCCAAATATTCCTTGAATACTCGGTTCATCATATCCATGAAAGCCGCAGGAGCATTAGTTAGTCCGAAAGACATGACTAAGAATTCATAATGCCCATACCGAAGTTCTCAAGGCGCTTTTTGGAATATCCTCGCCTAATCTTCACCGATGATATCCGTAACGAAGATCGATTTTTGAAAAGAATTGTGCCCTTGCAATCGTCAAACAAGTCATCAATACGAGGTAGAGGATACCTATTCTTGATGGTGACATGGTTCAATTCCCCGATAGTCAATACAAAGTCGCATACTCCCGCCTTTCTTCTTCTTTACGAATAAAATAGGAACACCCCAAGGAGATGTACTAGACGAATGAAAACCGATGTCCAACAATTCCTCGTAGTTGGACCTTTAACTCCCGTTCAATAGAGCCATTCGATATGGGGTTTTAGAAACGGGCTTTATCTGTGTTCAAGATCAATAAAGAATTCAACTTCACGCTCGGGGTAGACCGGAAGTTTTTCGTGAAATACGTCGTGAAAGTCAATAACAACAGAATATTATTCAAATTTGACGTGTCTTTATTCAAATCCATAACATGGGCTAAGAAAGCTTGACATCCGCTTTTCAATAAACGAATAGCTTTATGATTAGATATGATAGTGATTGATTTTAATGGTTTAGTTGCTTGAATTCGCATAACAAAGTTGGTTAGGAATATGAAAACTAACAACCTTACGAAAAACAATCAATTTTGGCATGATGAGTAGTTAACCAATCAATCCCTAAAATCACATCAAAAGCAAGTAACTTTAAAGAGATAAGGTCAACGGTAAGGTGATGGTGCCAACTTAAATCAAACAAGATTTATAAACAATGGATGTGATGAAAGTTTCTCTAACGGAGTTTCCACAGATAGGTCAAAGTCTAATTTCTCCTGAGTCAAGTTTAAACGCTTGAGCACATGCAGGAGAGATAAATGAATGGGTAAAGACCCAGATCAAGTAAGGTATAAACTTCGCAAGAATTTATAAATAGCTTACCCGTGATCACCTCGTTTGGGTTTCTCGCATTTTGACCACCACAACAAACGCCTTCCTAAATCGCTGACTTTGACTTTTCTCGGGATGTCTTTTTAGTCACCGCCCCCCATTGAACTAGGTTTCGCCATCGCATAATCTCGAGCGATATGTCATTCCTTTCCACAATTATAGCATACCTTGAATCTGTTGTGGGCGCTTTGACCGATATGTCCCTCTTTTCCGCATTTGTAACATATATGACCGGTGGGTCGTTCTCCTCCCTTAGAACCGATTCTTTCTTTAAGACTGCTGCTTTCACATGGTCGTTGTTAAATCTCCTCTTTAAAATCTCCTCCTCGACTCGCTTCTTCTATTTTCATGGTCATGATTACCACCGTAGTGGTTACCATTTTTGTCCGTCTCGCTTTTTTCTCCGGTGTTATCATTATTCTGCTGATCGCTATCTATGGTACAATCCTCGGTTATGGTCCTTTGGTTGAATATACTCGTTATCTCGCCTAACAATTGAGCCTCATTAACAACATCCTGAATAGAGAGAAATTTATGAGAAATGAGATATTGTCGTATCTGGGGTTTCAAACCTCTCGAAACATCCGCCATAATGCTCCTCATTCTCCACCAAATGAGGTGCAAACTCGATAACTCTGCAAACATTGCCTCGTCATCGAGACACCGCCATGTTGTTTTGTTCCAATCTGATGAACTCCACTTCCTTCATATAGAAACACTTTCGTGAAAATATTTGTCATTAAATAGCTTCAAACGCCTCCCAAGACATGCCGAAAAGCGCGGTTTGGATGGGTACGCTTCACGACTCCCACCAAGAAGTCTCGCTCGCCACTTTTAACATAATGGTGGCGAATGGAACCTTCGTTCTCCGCGCATCCCAAGACATCGAATATCTTGGTAATTTGCTTGACCCATGTTTCCGCCATGATCGGATCTCGACTTTCCCTTAAATTCGTGGTCCCAACTCTTTGAATCGCTTGGGTTGTGACAACCCGTGAATTGCTATCATTTCTCTCTCAGATTTTGAACACGAGTCTCCTCGTCTGATTTTGCATGAACTCGCAAAAAACTTTTAAACATCCCCTCGCTCATCATCTCGCTTTCAATGGTGTTGTTCATGTGAGAAACATTGCCACCACTGCACGTTCTCCTAGTTAGTGAGTACAAAGCGTCTCTACTCTGGCCTCATTTCCATTGTTAATATTCTCACGACATTCTCAAATACCGCCATAAAACAAGGGTTAATTAAGGAAATCAATATATCACATAATATCCCTATATAATCGACCAACTAACAAATAAGCTTAGGTAGGACACACTAGCGAAGGATTTACTCGCCTCCCTCCTAGTTCTATTCCCCGATCTCCGCCAGAGATCATATCCCTAAGCTCGATACCAACCGTGACGCCCCCAAATATAGGTATACATCACCCATTCGAGTTGTCAATACATGGTATAGAAACAACTACAACTTTATTATTACAACAAGAAATCTGTGAGTTTAAATACAAATATTATCTTCTGATAATATCTATACTCAAATAAATCCTCATCACATTTATTGATACATTATTTTACAAAATGGTGAGGACTACTAAACAACTCTCTCTAGAACCTTCATTCCATACCCCGACTGCATCGCTATATTCTCGCGCCTCCGAGAAAAATGGAACAAAAAGGAAAAGGGTGAGCTCAAATAGCTCAAGAAAGAATATTATGACTAAGATAATATACAACAAATTACCGTTAGTCTTCAACAGGGAAAATCTAATAGAATACAATAGACAACAAATTTTAAATCAATATTCGCAATGAAATAATAATTCATTAGAAGAGTTAAGTAGAAATTCAAACTACTATCTTCCATGTATGAATTTAAAAGTTCATCGCCTATCTTTTATCCCCAGTAACATCAATCAATATATATCTCGAATCACATATTCCTCTTTGCACTACAGGCCAAAGATATTCATCACTGGTCATGTTCATCTAAACACTGCTCATCTTTGCACTACGGGCCAAAGATATTATTCAGAAATCATTCATCTTTGCACTACAAAGCCAAAGATATTCCATAATATCATCATTTAAGACCAAAGATGATGAAAAATATTTTTAAAGAAACGAATCCAAATAAACAAAATGACAAGGATTAAGGATTAAGGATTCGTACTTTGTTTTATTCACGTCCAAAAATACCTCAAAAATAATCGCAGGTGGTGTAAAATTCAAGAATGATCAAAACATGGATACAATCAAAGCTAGTATCCGTAATAGATATTTTGACCTTAAAAGAAAATTTTTCATTTTTCGATGAATAAGTGTAGGTCAGATTCGTGAATAAGGTCGTGATACGTGAATAAGAATCTCACACCAAAAGTTCCAAATTTGATAAAACTTCAGATCAATATTTGAAAGATAATGATATTGAAGAAATAATATCATTACGAAAAAATAATAATATCCCTTACCTCGAAAAGATCAAGATTTCTAAATTTGAAAACAATAGTATATAAAGCTAACATGACTTGAACTTGCAAATTTGAATACCGCAATAGCAATACTCAAATTATACTCAAAATACTCACAAGAATACGCTCGATAATATAGAGAGAGAAAACTTTAATTTCGGTGTGATTTTCAATTCTAACCTAAGACCCCCTATTTATAGAAATTGCTTAGAAACACTAAAAGCAGAAAATTTACTATAATATTAATATATTATATATAAATTCCTACGCACACAATCTATGATCTGAATTCAGCCATGCTTGACAACAAATAAGTCTACTAAACAAATCAAAAACGTTTTTATTATTTAAAATAATTAAAACTTCCAAAAATCAATTATTCGTGAATTTCTAACATCAATAATTCATAATAAATAGCCCTTTTATCAGAAAATTCAATCTCATGATTTTTATAGGAAATTCAATTCTCTACAACTTTGCGGAAAGAAAGTATTTCCAAATTCCAAATGAAAATTGACCAAATCCACAAACCAAGCGATTTTACAAAAGTATAATCAAATTTCACCACTAAATGGGGTCCACCGACATGTTTAACATGTTTTAAACATTTATTGCAACAAAAATACTCTTCCTCCTCAGATACTCATATATCCCACATTCGTTGTAAAATATCACCATTATTATATTATTAAAATATAATAATACATTATCTTATCGAAAAAAGATAAAATTTCAATTTTCAACAATTGTCACATTAAAATTTTTTCCATCTATATCCACATAAAATCAATATTTTCTTCATCATATGAATCAATAATTAATTATTCACAAATAATATTACGTAATCACAATATCGACAACCGTGCAGCTTCCTCAGAAAGAGGGCTTTCCAATAAGAATTTCTCCTTACTGGCCAAGCAATTAGGTGACCAAACCTCTCCTGTAGATGTAACTTTCTAGACATTGCCAATAATGTTATCTAATAATATTATTCAGATAATATGAATTATTGCTTCGATAATGAAAAATATTGTGTAATGACAATTATCAAACAACAATGATATAAAATATCAACGCAAAGAATTATTGAATCAATAAAATATCGAATAAGAATTATCGTAACCATTATTGAGTAAAGGCCTTCTTACGTAAGAATCAATAATTGGTGCAATACCGCAAATCTACTTGTGTTTTAACCACCCAGTATTTTAACAAAGATTAATGGTAACAACTACGCCAATTATTTTTAACCAACTTATATTTGTCGCTTTCTTCATCCAATCGCTTTCACATGGGCCCACACATGGTCACTACTAAGGTCGCATTTAATATTCCCACAAAGATTTAATATTCCACGACCAAACGAATATTCCCCAACAACAATGAATATTTTATAACCACTTGCTTATTTTGAAATATTTATGTATTTTACCCCTAACTATCCACATTAATCACATCAACCCTTACTATTTCAAAATAATAAATAGAGAAAATTAAATTTCATTAATAATAAGTTGGGGTCTTAAATATGCGCAAATCTGACAAGTTATGTATAGGGTATGCCACTTTTTACAAAAGTTATTCCAAAGTAATAATAATGAATGGAATAATGTGAAGTTCTCTTCGTGAATAAGAAAGAATAACACCCTTTACGGCACAACAAATAATATCCCTTACTGTAAAAGACACCGGATATCAAAGTAGTGAAGTACCGTAATACTCTTCTTCTTCTTCTCTCTATAGATTTTCTCTCTATAAACTTCTCTCTATAATTTCTCTCTGGTATTTCAAAGTGAATTAAGTAAAGAAAATAATGAAGGAATGAGCTTCATTTATAGGAAAATAGAATGCATAGTAATTAATCCATGAACGATCCAGATTGATTTACTTTAATCGACGGTCCATATTTAAAGCAAAATCTTTTAAATAAAATATCATATATTCTATTTATATAAAAACATTTTACTATGCAAACACTGTGCAACACTATGCAACACTACGCAAAACACTATATCGCAAAAACTATACAACACTATGCATAATAAAATATAATATATTCTATTTATAGAATAACTTTAATAAAGTATTACATTTTATATAAAAATATTTACATTTTATTACGTTAATAATACGAATAAAACAAAACGTCATTATCGCTATAATAATTCATATTATTAATCGACAATAATGGAATCAAACTGAGTGACATCTCACATAAGCATCAATTGTGACGCCCCCAAAATAGGTATACACAACACCCATTCGAAATCGCCAAATACATGGTACGTAAACAACTACAACTTTATTATTACAACAAGAAATCGTGAGTTTGAATACAAATATTATCTTCTGCACAATATCTATACTCAAATAAATCCTCATCACATTATTGATTCATTATTTTACAAAAATGGTGAGGACTACTAAACAACTCTCTCTAGAATCTTCATTCCATACCCCCACTAGTACTTCGCTACATTCTCGCCTCGAGAGAAGAAAAATGGAACAACAAGGAAAAGGGTGAGCTCAACTAGCCCAAGAAAGAATATTATGACTAAGATAATATACAACAAAATATCGTTAGTCTTCAACAGGAAAAATCTGATAGAATACAATAGTATAACAAGTTTCGAGATCAATATTCGCATAATGAAATAATAATTCATAGAAGAGTTACGTAGAGAATGAAATCTACTATAATCTATGAATTTAATAATTCATCATCAATATTTTATCCTCGTAACATCAATCAATATACATCCGAATCAAATATTCATCTTTGCACTACAGTGCCAAAGATATTCATCACTGCAGTCATGTTCATTTAAACACTTCGATCATCTTTAGACTACAGGCCAAAGATATTCTTGAAATCATTCATCTTCTTGCACTACAAAAGCCAAAGATATTCTTAAGAAATCATTCATCTTTTGCACTACAGCCAAAGATATTCCATAATATCATCATTTAAGACCGAGGATGATGAAAAATATTTTTTTTTTTTAAAGAAACGAATCCAAAGAAACAAAATGACAAGGATTAAGGATTAAGGATTCGTACTTGGTTTTATCCACGTCCAAAAATACCTCAAAAATAATCATAGTGGTGTAAAATTCAAGAATGATCAAAACACGGATACAATCGAAGCTAGTATCCGAATAGATATTTTGGACAAAAAGAAGAAATTTTATTTTTCTATGAATAGTCAGATATCGTGAATAGTAAATAAGGCCGTATACGTGAATAAGTAACTCACACCAAAAGATAGAAATTCCACAAAAACATCTTCACGCTTCATGAATAGTACTCGTGAATAAGAACTCGTGAATAAGAACTCATGAATAAGTAACTCATGAATAAGAACTCGTGAATAAGAACTCATGAATAATAAAACCCGACATGAAAAAGTTCCAAATTTGATAAAAACTTCAGATCAACATTTCAAAGATAATGATATTGAAGAAATAATATCATTACAAAAAAAAAAAATAATATCCCTTACCTCGAAAGATCAAGATTTCTTAAATTAGAATATCGATATAGTCAAGAAGAAACTTGCACCGCCTAGCAATACTCAAAGTATACTCAAAATACTCACAAGAATACGCTCAAAATATCGAGAGAAATAGAGAAAACTTCGCTTACGTGTGATTTTCAATTCTAACCTAAGCACCTATTTATAGGAAAATGCTTAGAACACCAAAGCAGAAAATTTAATATAATATTAATATAATTATACAAATTTTTCTTAGCCCACCTTTTGGTCAAAACACCAGCCACACATGTTAATGATGTCCAAAAAAAATACAAAAAACGTTTTTCTTAACAAAAATAATTTAAACTCCCAAAAATCAATTATTTTGAGTTTCTAACTTCAATAATTCATAATAAATAGCCCTTTCATCAGAAAATTCGAATCTCGAGAGTTTTTATAGGAAATTCAATTCTCTACAACTTTGCAGAAGAAAGTTTTTCCAAATTCCAAACAAAATTGACCAAATCCACAAACGGACGATTTTACAAAGCTATAATCAAATTTCTATTAATAATTGTGTCCACCAACACACAAAAACATGTGTTAAACATTTAATGCCACAAAATACTCTTCCTCCTCATATACTCATATATCCCACATTCATTGTAAAAATATCACCGTTAATATATTATTAAAATAATATATTTAAATGAATTATTTTATCGTAAAAGATAAAATATTAATTTTCAACAATTGTCATTTTAAAATTTTCTCCATCTATATCCACATAAAATCAATATTTTCCTCATCATATAAATCAATAATTAATTATTTACAAATAATATTACGTAATCACAATATTGACAACTAAAGCGCCTCCTGTGAAAGAGGGGCTTTCCAATAAGAATTTCTTCTTACGCTGCCGCAATTAGATGACCAAACCTCTCCTTGATGCGAACTTTCTAGACATTGCCAATAATGTTATCTAATAATATTATTCAGGATAATATGAATTATTGCTTCGATAATGAAAGATACCGTAAATGACAATTATCAAACAACAAAGAATATAAAATATCAACGCAAAGAATTATTAACTCAATAAAATATTGAATAAAGAATTATCGTAACCATTATTGAGTAGTGCCTTCACGTAAGAATCAATAATTGGTGCAATACCGGTAAAGTCTTCTTGCTCAACAACGCCAGTATTAGTGTGTTTTAACCACCGGGTATTCCAACAATGATAATTCAACAAACTACGCCAGATTATTTAAAAACAACTTATATTTGTCGCTTTCTTCATCCAATCGCTTTCCGTTATGGGGCCCACACATGGTCAAGGCTTGGTCGCATTTAATATTCCCACCGAAGATTTAATATTCCACGACCAAACGAATATTCCCCGACAACAATGAATATTTTATAACCACTTGCTTATTTTGAAATATTTGCAGATTTAACCCTTTAACTATCCACATTAATCAAATCAACCCTTACTATTTCAAAATAAAGGAAATTCCTTTTTATTTAAAAATTTCTGGTCTTACAACCTCCCTCCTTATGAAATTTCGTCCCTCGAAATTGACGTGACGCACTGGTGTTTTGAAAAGGTGAGGATACCTCGCTTTCATTTTCTTTTCCAATTCCCTGTGTCATTTCCTCTATATACTTTGATTCCTCCACAAAACTTTAACTTGTGGTATGACCTTTCATACAGTAGGACATGCTCCTTCCTATCCAAGATCTTGACAGTACCTCCTCATACGTTAAGTCTTCTATTATCTCGTCCTGGTTCTAACTCAATAACGTGGTTCGGTCTTTCACATATTTACGGAAGTACGATATGTGAAACACATTATGAACACGAGACATACATGGAGGTAACGCAAGTCTATAGGCTACATTTCCTACTCGGTCAAGAATTTGAAATGGACCAATAAATCGTGGATCGAGCTTTCCTCTCTTCCCAAATCTTGTAACTCCCTTCCACGGAGCAACTCGCAACAATACATGATCCCCTACATTAAATTCCACGTCCTTTCGATGAAGATCCGCATAACTCTTTTGTTGATCTTGTGCCGTTCAGATACGTTGTCGAATCATTTGGATCTTTTCTTTGGTAGTCATATCGATTTAACTCGGGTCCCAACAATGTTGCTTCACCCACCTCATCCCAACATATCGAGAGAACGACATTTTTGTCCATATAATGCTTCGAATGGAACCATGCCTATATTTGTTTAATAACTATTGTTGTATGAGAATTCCACCAATGGCAAATACTTATCCCAACTTCCTTTGAAATCTAGGACACGTAGTTTTAATATATCTTCAAGAGTTTGAGTAGTCCTTTCGATTGCCCATCCGCTTTGAGGATGGTATGCCAAACCAATCAGAAATTGCGCTCCATAGCTTTCTAACCCCAAAATCATGAAGTGAATCTTGGGTCACGATCTAAAACTATGGATACTTTGGCATGCCATGCAATCTCACAATCGCATTTACGCATATACGAGAGAGACGCTCAGGGAATAAGTCTCTCGATTTCGGTAGAAATGAGTAGACTTGGTTAATCTATCAACAATAACCCAAATCGCATCTATGCCTTGAGAAACCTTGGGAAGATTAGTAATGAAATTCGTGGTAATGTGTTCCCACTTCCATTTCAAAATCTCAAGTGGTTGCAACGGACCCTTAGGTACAAGATGCTCCGCCTTTACACGTTAAGCAAGTTAAACACATCGAGATAAACTACGCGATCTCTCTCCTCATATTGCTTCCACCAAAATGTATGTTGAAGATCATAATACATTTTGGTACTCCCAGTGATGGATTGCAAATGGCGATTGTGTGCCTCCATCATAATCTTGTACTTCAAATCGAGTCGTTAGAACACAAAGTCTAGAGTGGACTCAAAGTATTCCTTCTTCATCAATTCTCGCTTACGAATAGCTCCTTCAGACTTTCTTCTTCATACGCATCACTCCTCCTGCTGCCTGGGGGCTTGAGCAATCTTAACTTTTTCTATTAAAGTTGGCTCTACGCGTATACTTGACATCATCGCACTCGCTCCTCGTGATATATGATCTTCTACTCAACGCGTCGCCTACCACGCTCGCTTTTCCAAGATGGTATGGTTAGAATATGTATTAAATGAGTCGCCTCTTGAGCTCTTGGAAAATTTTCTCGCATTCCTCGCCCCATACTGAATTTTCAGATCTTTTCGAGTCACTAAGTTAATCGGAATAGCGATTCGAGAATATCCTTCAACGAATCTCCGATAATAACCAACTAAGCTTCAAAGCTACGTCTTTCGATAATCGACTTAGGTTGCTCTCAATCTGCGACTCATATCCCAATCTTGGATAAGACGTCACAATGACACCTATCGCTTTACTATCGCATCGAATATGACGCCCCCTACAGAGAGTTCGGCTTAGTGAATTCCACAAAGGAAGTCACAAAATAAAGGCTCAGTACCAAATTCTATAGTTGAATTTTTAACTCTCGAAGTTCAATAGAGCCATTCGATATGAGATTTTAGAAATGAGTTTTTTACCGGTTCAAAGTCGATACAAAATTTAATATCGAAGCTTTGGAGTAAGCCAAGAAATTCTTCAGAAATACGTCGGGAAAAATCAATAACAACAGAATATTATTAAAATCGACGTGTCTTTATTCAAATCCATAACATGGACTAAGAAAACTTGACATCCGTAATAAACGAATGACTTCATGGCTTGATATGAAAATGTTTGACTACAATGGTTTGATTGCTTGAATTCAATAACAAAGTTGCTTAGAATATGAAAACTAACAACCTTACAAAAGCAATCAATTTGGCATGATGAGTAGTTAACCTTAAAATCACATCAAAAACAAATATCTCTATAGAAATAAGGTTAACATGTAATGTGATAGTGCCAACCTGAATCAAGCAAGATTTATAAACAAAGGATGTGATGAAAGTTTCTCCTAACGGAGTTTCCACAGATAGGTCAAAGTCTAATTTCTCCGGAGTCAAGTTTAAACGTTGAGCGCAAGTAAGAGAGATAAAAGAATGGGTAGAACCGATATCTAGTAAGGTATATACTTCGCAAGAATTTATAATTAACTAACCTGTGTATAACTTCGTCGTTTCCTCGTGATTTTGACCGGCCACGACAAACGCTCTTCCTAATCGTTGACTTTGACTTTTCTCGGGACATCTTTTGAGTCACCGTCCCTCGCCGAACTAGGTTTCGCCATCTGCATAATCTCGAAAGCGATATGTCCTTCCTTTCCACAACTATAGCATACCTTAAACTGTTGTGGGCGCTTTGGGCCGATATGTCCCTCTTTCCGCATTTTTGTAACATACTGACCGGTGGTCGCTTCTCCTCCTTAAAACTAGTTGCTATAGCGCCGACGCCTTCACATGGTCGTTGTTGAATCTCCTCTTTTTAAAATCTCCTCCCGACTCGCTTCTTCTATTTTCATGGCCACGATTACCACCAGTAGTGGTTACCGCTTTGTCTCAGATTCTTCTTTCTCCGTGGTTATCGTTATTCGATGATCGCTATCTTCTAGATGATCCTCGGTTATGGTCCCTCGGTTGAACGTATTTCAAGTATCTCGCTTCTAACAATCGAGCCTTGTTGACAACATCCTAATAGAGAAAATTTATGAGAAATGAGATATCGACGTATGTCCGGGTTTCAAACCTCTCGTAAACATCCGCGCCATAATGCTTCCTCATTCTCCACCAAATGAGGTGCAACCTGATAACTCCGCCAACTTCGCCTCATCGGGACACCGCCATGTTATTCTCGCTTCTAGTCTAATAAACTCCACTTCCTTCATATGACGAATACTTTCGTGGAAGTACTTGTCATTGAACTGCTTCAAATGTCTCCCACGACACGCCGAAAGGTATTGGATGGGTACGCTTCACGATTCCCACCAAAGAATCGCCGCCACTTTTACATATAAAGGCGCGAATGGAACTTTCGTTCTCCCGTGCATCCCAAGACATCGAATATCTTGGTAATTTGTTTGACCCACGCCTCGCGCTTTAATCGGATCCGGCTTCCCCGCACTCGTGGTCCCAACTCTTTGAACTTCTCGGCCGTGACCACTCGTGAATTACTATCATTTCCTCCTCAGATTTTGAACACGAGTCTCCTCGTTCGATTTTGCATGAACTGCAAAAAGCTTCTAAACATCCCCTCGCTCATCATTTGCTCTTTCGCAGGTGTTGTTCACAGGAGGAACATTGCCACGACTGTCACGCTTCTCCTCGCCGTTGGTGAGTACAGCATCTCCACTGGGCCTCATTTACTCCATCATTAATATTCTCAACGACATTCTCAAATACCGCCATAAAATAAGGGTTAATTAAGGAAATCAATATATCACATAATATCCCTATATACTTGACTAACTAACAAATAAGCTTAGGTAGGACACACTAGCAAGGATTTACTCGCCTCCCCCTCCTAGTTCTATTCCCCGATCTCCGCCAGAGATCATATCCCTAAGCTCGATACCAACCGCGACTCGACACCAACTGTGTCAAGACCTCACATGATACTTATCGGTTTGCCACATTCTGGCGTCCCTACGAGAGTCCGGCTTCTAAGTGCATCCCCATCAACAGAAGTCACCAAATGAGAGGCTCGGGGCTTTTTACTTATAAATACGATACCAAGGTATACACAACACCCATTCTCGAGTCGCCAAATACATGGTACGTAAACAACTACAACTTTATTATTACAACAAGAAATCATGAGTTTGAATACAAATATTATCTTCTGATAATATCTATACTCAAATAAATCCTCATCACATTATTGATTCATTATTTTACAAAAATGGTGAGGACTACTAAACAACTCTCTCTAGAATCTTCATTCCATACCCGACTAAGACTCGCTACATTCTCGCCTCCCGAGAGAAGAAAAATGGAACAACAAGGAAAAGGGTGAGCTCAACTAGCCCAAGAAAGAATATTATGACTAAGATAATATACAACAAATTATCGTTAGTCTTCAACAGGAAAAATCTGATAGAATACAATGACAACAAGTTTCAGGGATCAATATTCGCAGCAATGAAATAATAATTCATAGAAGAGTTACGTAGAATGAAATCTACTATAATCTATGAATTTAATATCCATCATCAATATTTTATCCTCGTAACATCAATCAATATACATCCGAATCAAATATTCATCTTTGCACTACAGCCAAAAGATATTCATCACTGGTCATGTTCATTTAAACACCGATCATCTTTGCACTACAGTGCCAAAGATATTCTTCAGAATCATTCATCTTTGCACTACAAAGCCAAAGATATTCTTAAGAAATCATTCATCTTTGCACTACAGCCAAAGATATTCCATAATATCATCATTTAAGACCGAGGATGATGAAAATATTTTTTTTTTTTTAAAGAAACGAATCCAAAGGTGAAACAAAATGACAAGGATTAAGGATTAAGGATTCGTACTTGGTTTTATCCACGTCCAAAAATACCTCAAAAATAATCATAGTGGTGTAAAATTCAAGAATGATCAAAACATGGATACAATCGTAGCTAGTATCCGTAATAGATATTTGACAAAAGAAGAAATTTTATTTTTCTAAATAAAATAGTCAGATATCGTGAATAGTCTAAGGCCGTATAACGTGAATAGTAACTCACACCAAAAGATAGAAATTCCACAAAAAACATCTTCACGCTTCATGAATAGTACTCGTGAATAAGAACTCGTGAATAAGAACTCATGAATAAGAACCCACTGAATAGTAACTCGTGAATAAGAACTCATGAATAGTAACCCCGATACATGAAAAAGTTCCAAATTTGATAAAACTTCAGATCAACATTTCAAAGATAATGATATTGAAAAATAATATCATTACAAAAAAAAAATATCCCTTACCTCGAAAGATCAAGATTTACTATTTATAATCTAGGATAATAGTCTCAAGAGGAACTTGCACCGCCTCAGCAATACTCAAAGTATACTCAAAATACTCACAAGAATACGCTCAAAATATCGAGAGAGAAAACTTCAGCTTTAGTTCGTGTGTGATTTTCAATTCTAACCCAAGACCCTATTTATAGGAAAATGCTTAGAACACCAAAGCGTAAAATTTAATATAATATTAATATAATTATACAAATTTTCCTTAGCCCACCTTTTGGTCAAAACACCAGCCACACATGTTAATGATGTCCAAAAAAATACAAAAACGTTTTTCTTAACAAAAATAATTTAAACTCCCAAAATCAATTATTTTGAGCTTTCTAACTTCAATAATTCATAATAAATAGCCCTTTCATCAGAAAATTCGAATCTCGCGAGTTTTTATAGGAAATTCAATTCTCTACAACTTTGCAGAAGAAAGTTTTTCCAAATTCCAAACAAAAATTGACCGAAATCCACAAACGGACGATTTTACAGGCTATAATCAAATTTCTATTCGATAATTGTGTCCACCAACACACAAAACATGTGTTAAACATTTAATGCCACAAAAATACTCTTCCTCCTCATATACTCATATATCCCACATTCATTGTAAAAATATCACCGTTAATATATTATTAAAATAATATATTTAAATGAATTATTTTATCAGAAAAAGATAAAATATTAATTTTCAACAATTGTCATTTTAAAAATTTTCTCCATCTATATCCACATAAAATCAATATTTTCCTCATCATATAAATCAATAATTAATTATTCACAAATAATATTACGTAATCACAATATTGACAACTGTGCGCCTCCTGAAAGAGGGGCTTTCCAATAAGAATTTCTTCTTCTCGGGCGCCGCAATTAGATGACCAAACCTCTCCTTGAAGCGAGTAACTTTCTAGACATTGCCAATAATGTTATCTAATAATATTATTCAGATAATATGAATTATTGCTTCGATAATGAAAGATACTTCAGTAATGACAATTATCAAACAACAAAGAATATAAAATATCAACGCAAAGAATTATTAACTCAATAAAATATCGAATAAAGAATTATCGTAACCATTATTGAGTAGTGCCTTCACGTAAGAATCAATAATTGGTGCAATACCGCGTGTGCTACTTGTCAACAACGCGTATTAGTGTGTTTTAACCACCGGGTATTCCAACAAAGATAAATCTACAATAACAACGCCAAGTTATTTAAAAACAACTTATATTTGTCGTTTCTTCATCCAATCGCTTTTCATGGGGCTCATACATGGTCGCTACCGTCGCATTTAATATTCCCCGACAATCATTTAATATTCCACGACCAAACGAATATTCCCCACAACAATGAATATTTTATAACCACTTGCTTATTTTGAAATATTTATGTATTTAACCCTTAACTATCCACATTAATCAAATCAACCCTTACTATTTCAAAATAAAGTAAATTCCTTTTATTTAAAAATTTCGGTCTTACATCAATAATCAATACTGTAAGTGTCTACTATGCAACCACACGATTCTCGTATTTTTACTACCGAAAGTAGTTCAACAAATCCACTAGAAAACTTCCGCCGTTATTTCAATAAAATATTTTTGTCAAGCTTTCAATCCGATAATAATTCTGCTAGGGGTCCACCAATGATTGAGCCGTTGTATTAATATTCCCTCGCTAAACCAAATATTCCCAGACCAATCGAATATAATATAACCACTGTGCATACTTTGCAAAATTTATAAATACTACCCACAACTATAATATTATCTCAAATTCACACCATAATATTAAAAAATTATTTCGACAAAATTTAAATCTTTATTGATAAAATCTGAGTCTCACAATCTCCACTCCTTATGGAATTTCACCCTCGAAATTAGGGTATACGACTGATATGATAAAGAGGTGAGGATACCTGAATACCTTTATCGTTGAAAATATTAAATTCATCTTTGTAATCCGCTTAAAGATATTCATTAACAATTCATCTTTGCACTACAAAGCCAAAGATATACAACCAGAAAACCAATAATGCCGAGACTCAAATTAATAGTATCACGACCACGAATTATCCATGCACTATCGCCGAGGATATTCGTGTTTTCAATTACTACGGCCATGATTATACCGAATAATCCTTGGTCATAATCATACCAAGTCTATCAATGCACTACTACCAAAGATGACTTTTATCACATCCATGAATTAATATTTCATTCTTTGAGACTCACCAATAATTAATCCATATCATCGAATCATCCCCGCACTACGTGCCAAGGATATTTATTAGTATCACGACCACGAATTATCCATGCACTACTACCCAAAGATAATCGTGTATTCATTAAGTATCACGACCACAAATTATCCATGCACTACTACCAAAGATAATCGTGTATTCATTAAGATATCACGACCACAAATTATCCATGCACTACTACCAAAGATAATCGTGTATTCATTAAGTATCACGACCACAAATTATCCATGCACTACTACCAAAGATAATCGTGTATTCAATTACGGTTATGATTATACGAGAACAATCCTCATTCATAATCATACCAAGTCCATCTATGCACCACTGAAGCCACGACTTTCAAACATAATATAAGCAATGAGGATAATGATATAAAGAATCAATCAAATGAGATAAAGGATAAATATTAAACATTTATAATATAATTTATCCAGGATTCAAGAATATCCCCATGTTATCAATCACTTAATAATCTCATAATCTAATATCATTAATATTATAACAATATTTTAATCACTTCTTAAATTTATAAACAATTTATCTCAATTGTTTACGCTTTTACCATATAATGCATTTAATCATTCAAAATGCCATACTAATAAGATATCATCACCAATTATCAAATCCTCAAAACAAAATATGCATATACTACTATATAGGATTCTCTAGCCATAAAATCCTATTTTCAACTTTCATACTTCACATAACATATTTAACTCATATGTTCAGAATTAAACTATTTTCATTAAAAATACCAAATCAGTCCCAAAATATTTCTTTTCTGGGATTTAGCATAATATAGTCCCATAATGAAAATATATTTTCTCGAATTTTTAAAATTTATTTACTATTTTTCAAAAATCAATTTCTAATTAATTCCTTTAGAAATTAGCTACCTCAAGTTTAACTCCAAAATTCCCAAATCTTGACAGGACCTTACCCATGTTAACGTGAGCTTCCAGTTTAAATTTCATGGTCATCGGAGTTATAGAACTCCGGTTATAGCGTTTTTTCGAAAAACATAAATATTGAAATAGTCATAACTTGCTCATTTTAAGTCAGAATGAGCTCATTTTTGGACAGGAGGTACTTTATACCATATACCTTCATGTCCCAAAAGGCCAGAATTTTTCTCATAATTTAAGTGGCCTAAACAGCCCCTCTAAAATCATGGCAGCAGCTTTTTTCGGTTTTTGCAGCTTTGCACTCCTTTGCTAAAATCAGTCCACACAAAAATCTACAACACCTTTTCCAGTAATTCCACTTGGATTAGTTAGGTAACTCATAGATCTAACTCTAGGACTTGACCACATTCAAAAATTCAAAATATAATAGGAGATATGGTCTATTGAATTTCATGTTACGTTTTCACCAAAATCTGATTTTCAACTCTTTGTGATTTCTAAGAAACTTTCATGTTTTCACATAATAACCAACATAACTCATCATAACACTTACTAATACTTCATATACCCATGATTTTCATTAGTCCAATGCTTTTATTATGACTTTCATCATAATCCTCGTAAAATGATCCTTTTAGTTGAAGAAATATTTGAGGGTTTAAGAAATGGGTTTTTGTCTTTGAGGTCAATACAAAATTCGATTTCACGCTCTAGGGTAGGCTAGAAATTTTCAAGAATACGCCAAGAAATTTATTAATGATAGAAATATCATTCAAAACTACTACTCTTATCCAAGACTTGGATAGTACGTTACATTGATACCAACTGTGACTTTCATCCCAACTTTGATAAGACGTCACAATGACACCTTACATAAATGTATAGTCAAAAACTGTTTTAGAAATTAGAATCTTTGGGAAGTGCTCAAGAAACCTTCGTGCATGGGAGGCCATGCTTCTAGGTTATGATAGATATCATATGGCCACGTAATTATCCTTGGTTTACCCAATAGACCCCAAAGAAAAATGAGAAGATTACTATCATATTCTTCCCAATGGTGAGTCTTCTCTTGATTTATTATTATCTCCACTGCCTCAAATTGAGAATTATACTTCAAACAAACACCAAGATCATATAGGTAGTGCTCAGAAATATACTCAAAGAAGTGGATGAACACAACCTCGCTCTTATGATGACACGAGGTTGTATGTCATTAGACATCTTGTATGATAGTGGCAAAACACTCTTCCAACGTTGGGTTCGCTTTCACCCTAGTTGATTCACCAAATATAACTACTAAATAATGACCACCGCTTTATTCCACTCATACCCCCGCTCAACCTAGCTACACTCTTATTACCCGAAAGGAATTGTGAAGCAAAAGGGTTAATTAATATATCAAATATTATCCCTATACGTGAATCGACCAATTAAATAACAAATAAACTTAGGGTAGGTCATATGCTAGCGAAGGAATTCCCGCTCTCCCCTCCCGCCTTATCTCAAGATCTTAGCTGTGGATAATATCCTAAGCTCGATACCAACCGTGACGCCTCTAAAATTAGGTATACGTCACCCATCTTGGGTCGCCACTTACATGGTACATAAATTCAAATACAACTTACTAATATAATCACTGTAAATATGCAATACGACATAAATCGTGAGTTTGAATACAAATATTGTCAACTAGATATTATACAAACTCAAAAGGAGTCCTCATTACAACTATTATCACACTATTTCACGTAATAGTGAGGACTACTAATGCTATCCTCTAGACCATTACTCCGCTCCCCGACTCGTCCCGGCTATGTTGTCATTTCCACAAGAGAATGAAGAAAAAAAGGGTGAGCTCAACTAGCCCAAGAAGAAATATTATGACTAAGATAATGCGTAATAAATTATCATTAGCCTTCAACAATGTTAAAACCGATAAAATACAATAGACAACCAATTTTAATCATGCAATGAATATGCAATCCATTAAAAGAGTCAAGTAGAGAATAAAATCTACTATCTTTTAGGTTTTAAAAGGTTTTCATCAATTTTTATCATTGAGACTCAACTTAATAAATAAACCACTACATCTAATCATCCCCTGTACTACTTGCCAAGGATTTTCATCAAATTATCAATGGTCATGACTATACCGAATCACCCCCGGTCATAATAATACCAAAAACTATCCATCGTTGTTAAACCGATAAAATACAATAGACAACAAGTTTAATCATAATGCCGGAATAAGCAATCCATTAAAAGAGTCAAGTAGAGAATAAAGTCTACTATCTTTTAGGTTTTAAAAGGTTTTTTCATCATCGTTATAGCCGAGACTCACTTTTAATAAATAATCCACATCATCGAATCACCCCGCTACTACGCCAAGGATATTCATCAAATTATCAATGGTCGCGACTATACCAAATCACCCCGGTCATAATCATACCAAAAACTATCCATCACCGTGATTACAGCCACCGAGGACTTTTATCACATCATTTATAACAAGCCACGATTATACCGAATGATCCCAGTCGGTCATAATCATACTAAGTTCATCTATACACGTAGTTCAAGATAACATAATATAACATGAGGATGACGACAATGACTTAATAATTCAATAAAATAAGTTCAAGAATTATTTTATCCAGAATTTTTTAACGTCCAAATTGTCAAAATGATACTTGCTTTGTAGAGTAAAATTCAAGAATGATCGGGAAGAATATTTCCATGAAAAGATATCGATGAAACGCAAATATCGAGGATATTCTACTAATTTCATGGAGTATAAAGTCAAAGTTTTAACCAACCGGGTATAATAAAGAATGGAATAACAAAAGAAATCACCACGCATGCGGATTGTGATGATAAAGTTATTCTAACGTAATAATAATAATCGGAACGGTGTCGTGAAATTCACACCGACAGATGTTCCAATGTAATAATAAAGATGGAACCAGCATCCTGTAAAACACATGATAGGATATTCCAACGTAATAATAAAGATTTTAACCAGTCCCGGTAAAACACACGCATGTGATATTCCAATGTAATAATAAAGAATGGAATAATGTAAGAAGATCACCAAGTATAGGGATTCAGCAGATACAAGTTATTCCAATGTAATAAATAAGAATGGAATAATATAAGGATTTCACCAAGTATAAGGTATGCCACAGATACAAAAGTTATGATAGGTAGATGCCACTTTTACAAAGTTATTCCAATGTAATAATAATGAATGGAATAATGTAAGTTCTCTTCATGAATAAGAAAGAATAACACCCTTACGGCACAACAAATAATATCCCTTACCGTAAAAGACACCGGATATCAAAGTAGTGAAGACTGTATTACTCTTCTTCTTTCTCTCTATAGATTTTCTCTCATAGCTTCTCTCTATAATTTCTCTCTAGAGTTTGAAATGAATTCGTAAGAAAATAATGAAGGAATGAGCTTCTATTTATAGGAAAATAGAATGCATAGTAATTAATCCATGAATCGATCCAGATTGATTTACTTTAATCGACTATCCATATTTAAAGCAAAATCTTTTAAATAAAATATCATATATTCTATTTATATAAAAACATTTTACTACGCAAACACTATGCAACACTACGCAACACTACGCAAAACACTACGCAACACTACGCATAATAAAATATAATATATTCTATTTATAGAATAACTTTAATAAAGTATTCGCTTTATATAAAAATATTTCGCTTTTATTACGCTAATAATACTGAATAAAACTAAACGTCATTATCGCTATAATAATTCATATTATTAATCGATAATAATGGAATCAAACCGAGTGACATCTCACATAAGCATCAATAATCAATACCGCAGTGCTACTACGCAACCACATCGACATCGCATTTTTTACTACCGAAGTAGTTCAACAAAGATCCACTAGAAAACTTCCGCCGTTATTTCAATAAAATATTTTTGTCGCTTTCTCAATCCGATAATAATTTCATTATGGGGTCCACCAATGATTGAGTTGTTATACGAATATTCCCTCGCTAAACCAAATATTCTCCCACCAATCGAATATAATATAACCACTGCATACTTTGCAAAATTTATAAATACTACCCACAACTATAATATTATCTCAAATTCACACCATAATATTAAAAATTATTTCACAAAATTTAAATCTTTATTAATAAAATCTGAGTCTCACATTATATATTTTATTTTGACATTAAATATCATATTTATGTAGCTGGATGTGTATATATATTTTTTATGTTTGTACCTCGTCCTGTAAATTAGGATACATAGAGATTATTTTATAAAAAAATCTTAAATTACGTATAACTTAATAAAATGAAAATAAGGGTTTCATTTGGGGATGGATTACATTCATAAATAGCTAAAACCAAATTCATTAAAAGTAGTACATATTGTTTTTCTAGTCTTATTTCACAAATTAAAAATATGAGAATAGAAAATAAAATCCTATATTGAGTTCTTAATTACACATTGTAATTAACTTAATTCTATCCTTCTTCTCTATGGAACATCCATATATATATATATATATATATAGTTGAGGACAAAGACTATTATTCTTAACTTCCGTCTTAATTAACTATGCATCTTAATTACAACCTTAATCATTTGTTAATGCGTTGATTACAATGTTAATACTAGTATTATCTTAATTTAAGCATTCAGTGGAGTTCTATCTTCCATGTGTTACGTACTCTGATATTCTTTGTTGTTTATGAATTCCGGCAGACAATAACAACGTTGAAATCAAAACAACTAAAATGTCGGACACCTTTTTGTAGTGCATGCGTTTACAAGTTTAGGCTTAATTTTATCCAATTTTCTTGGCAGTCAGTCTAGCAAGTTTGCCCAATTACCATCTATATATCCGACCTCAAAATAAAATTTCTTAGAACGTGAGAAATGATATATATATTGATAAATATGTGACAGAAAGTTGCGATAAGACAGAATAAATTTGATAGGTTTATTCCTAATTTTTACTTATCTCATATATATATCATATTCCATATATGTACATAAGTCGTAGTACAAGTTGTGATAAGATAGAATAAATTTGATAGAATCATTCTAAATTCATACATATCTTATATACTCCCTCTTATTCAGATTAAATATCTTTTTAGAGTTTAGCACACTTATTAAGAAATAACATAAAATGTCTTTTGTGTCCTTAATTAATTATTTCTCTCTCCACAATTGTCTCTTCTCATTCTCTATATAGTTATTTCCTTTTAATCATCTCCATTATTCTCCCCATTATTACATTCCCTTCGATCAACGTTCCTTCCTCATCTCCCAATGTAAATCAATTACTCCAAAACTAAAGAGCCAAAACTAAATGCTGCAAAAATAAGTGCTGCAATTGGAGCCAACTTGAAGAGCCAAAATTAAAAATTTTAATTTTGCAATGGAGCCAAAACATAAAATTTCCAGTAAACAAAGTTTTTTAATGGAGTAAAATTTAAATTTTGCAATAGAGCCAAAGCAATTTTTCATATCCTGTAATGTCTATATATAGATATGAAACTAAGCAATTGTCATTCTACATCCATTCATGGCTTTCAATATAAACAATGAGAAACAATTGTCATTGGATTTAAATATGTTTCCAAATGAAGACTATGACTCGCCAGGTAATACTTTTTCATTTTGTGTGCGCTACACTTCATTATCTGTAATCATAATCTTTCTAACATGCAGAAAATATTGAGCTATGTCAAGAAGAAGAAAGTGTAAAAAAATCAAAGAAAAACCTATCAAATGGAAAAAGATGGACAATTTACAATGCTTTATTGAAAAGAAGTGTCAATGGAAGTCAAAAAAACTACAACCACGAGAGGTTGTCCGCTTTACTCTCTTGCACCTATACACACTGTTCAGAGGATTTGGAAACGAGCTAAAGACAATCCTAATGGACAAGACGTTGATGTCTCGAATAAGAGAAAAGGCAATTGTGGTCGAAAAAGAGTTCAAATTGACCTTAGTCGAGTTCCTGATATTCCCTTACATCGACGAACAACTTTGATGTCACTTGCCGAAGCTTTGGGGGTAAGTTATTCAACGTTATTTAGGCATATGCAGCGAGGTCTCCTTCGACGTCACTCTAATGCCATTAAACCACATCTAAAGGAAGAAAATATGAGAGCTCGATTGAAATTTTGAATCTCTATGCTAGACCAAAATAGTTTGCCTCATGAACCAAAATTTATTGATATGTACAATATTTTGCATATCGATGAGAAATGGTTCTCTATGACCAAAAAGACTGAAACTTATTATCTACATCCCATGGAAGAAGATCCTTTGCGCACATGTCAGAGTAAGAACTACATTGGAAAAGTTTTGTTTTTGGCTGCAATGGCTCGTCCAAGATTTGACGATGAAGGAAAGGAAGTATTTTCTGGAAAAAAAGAAATTTTTCCCTTTGTTACTATGCAAGCAGCCAAGCGAAGAAGTAGAAATAGAGAAGTTGGGACTTTGGAGATAAAACCAATTACCTCAGTTAAGAGAGAGAACATAAATTTTTTTTTGATTGAGAAAGTTATACCAAAGATTCATGAAATGTGGCCAGGAGAGGATTCAAGAAAAATCATTTTCATTCAACAAGATAATGCAAGGACACATGTTGATCCAAGGGATGAAGAATTTCAAGTAGCAGCTTCAGAAAATGGTTTTGACATTCAATTGTTATGTCAACCTATGAACTCTCCGTGATTTAAATATCCTCGGATCTTGCTTTTTCAATGCCATTCAATCGCTGCAATATATAGGTGTGTCCAAAACTATCAAGAGCTTATTCATGCTGTTGAGAAGTCCTTTGATGAATATTGTCCGAGAAAGGTGAACCGTATTTTTTTGACTCTACAATTGTGCATGCAAGAAATCATAAAAATTGGAGGATCCAACAAGTATAAGATCCCACACTTGAAGAAAGGCGTATTGAAAAGAGAAGGTCGTCTCCCTACACAAATAACTTGTGATCCTACTTTAGTGCAAAATGTTATGAACTCAGTAACATCTTAACAATTCTTTTCTGTTTTGATTTTGAATTTTACTTGCCTACTACTCCATTATCGAGCTCTGTTTTTAAGATGTTTGTCATGTTATGTCATTAGCAATTGTTATGTCATGTTTTTTCGGTGTCAGCAAACAAATGAGTACTTCCTTAAAAATAGAATTTTCACATCAATGGAACCAACAACAAAAGTGAAAAAAAAATCATCTTTTAAATGAAACATATCCCATAGTAATTCCCTAACAACCAAGATGACAAAACAATTCTTCTAGAGTTTCTTCTCTCCAACTGCAAATCTAAAAATGCTTGGGAAGAATGATTTTCAACATTTCTAGTATTCCTTGTTGAACCTCTTTGTTGGCATGAAGTTCTCCCTCATCATAATAAAACTTGTTCAAATCAAAGTCACGTTCGGAACTTGATGCAAAATTTGGTGGAGCATTTTTTTGTTTCCCAACTTGGTGCAGTGTAGAGTTAGAAGTGGGATGGAGAGGTTTTTGGTTGTCCATTTTCTTTTTTGTGTTTATGTTCAGTTCTACATGCATCAACGTATTTAAATGAATAAAAAAGGTAATGGTCAAAGATGAAGACAATTAATGAGTTATTGAAACTTTGGTTGTATATCTTGTAAAATGGTTCATGGAATTGCATTTACTAAGCATATTAAATAGAGGGGTAAATTAGGAAAAAATAGTACAATATTGCATAGAAATTCCAAAACAACACTTATATAGAATAAAATTAAACTCCCTAAAAAGACATTTAATCTAAATAGGAGAGAGTATTATTTATCAAATAAAATTTGTTTAAAATTTCATCACTACCCCTTTATAGGAAGTTGAAAATTATTAATACAAGGGAAAAAATTTCTTGGGACAATAAGAGAAGGTAGGGGTAATATATAAAAATAAATAATTTATTCTCCTTGAAAATTGTAAACGACAAATTTTTTGGAACAAATTTTTTTTTTCTAAAACAACAATCTTTTAGGAACGGAGGGAGTACTATCTCCGTTTTTAAAAGATTGTCGTTTAAAATTTTTGTACATGGATTAAAAAAGTACCATTTAACAAGTAAAATTTATTTGAAATTCTATCACTACCCCTTTATGGGAAGTTGAAAACTATTAATACAAGGGAGAGAATTTTTTGAGACAATGAGAGAAAGTAAGGGTAATATAGGAAAGTAAATACTTTATTCTCCTCGAAAATTATAAATGAAAAATTTTTTGAAACAAATTTTACCTTCTAAAATGACAATCTTTTAAAAATAGAGGGAGTATTTATTAACGTTGCTTAGCTATAAATAAGGTAATTTATTTTTTTGATTAATTAATAATAACAGAATTTAGCAAAGGATGTAACAACCATTACCAAATTTACTACTATATGATTATGAGATTTATAGTTACAATAACAAGTTATTCATATACTCCCTCCGTTCCTAAATAAGGGTTGTTTAAGATTTTTGTATATGGATTAAGAAAGTCATTTAATACCATCATTTAATAATTAAAATTTGTGTAAAATTTCATCACTACCCCTTTATGGGAAGTTGAAAACTATTAATACCAAGGTTGAGAATTTTTTGGGAAAATGAGAGAAGGTAGGGGTGATATAGAAAAATAAATAATTTATTCTCCTAAAAAGTTATAAATGACAAATAAATTAGAACAATTTTTTTCTTTTTAAGAGGTCTGGAATATCAACTGAACCAAGGTCAGTTGGTGATAATTTAATCTCTTACTTTGCAAGAGGTTTGGAGTATCAACTGAACCAAGGCCAGTTGGTGACAATATCCATTCTTGTGTTCTAATTTAATTATTATTAAATTACTAATATTTACTATAATCATTACAACTAATTAGATTTAGCGGTTAAAACGTGTTACAATTAAACGAAGATGTTAGATCTGCAGATCCTCAAGGATATTTTGTTGTTAATTAGCTAGTATAGTTGTTGGAGGGTGCAATCTCTGAGTACATACATATACTGATGTACGAAGCCAAAGTGAAAGTGGTGGTGGTTGCTGCTAATGCTATGATTTTTCGTCTTTAATTAATAATGCTTTTAGCTATATATATATATGAACTAAGATTGATTGGAGTCATGGGTCACCATTTATTTCATTTTTTTTAAACTACACTTGGTGGAATAACAAGCAGCTAGCTTCTATTATATATAATATAAGCAAGCTGCTTCGTAAAGTATATTTATACATGGTGGAATAAGAAGCCTACGTATAATGAAAAACCAAATCCACATGGAGTGAAATAAATGTCTACAC
Source organism: Panax quinquefolius (assembly GCA_020205615.1). NCBI lineage: Eukaryota > Viridiplantae > Streptophyta > Magnoliopsida > Apiales > Araliaceae > Panax > Panax quinquefolius. The sequence continues at coordinate 165,411,079 of CM035152.1, forward strand.
AATGTAGGAATAAAATCTATTCTTATTCGAATATGCACGTAGTGATGCACTAAAGGATTGCGGCATGTGGTCTAAATTTAGTTCAGTCTTAGTCCGATCTGATTAAAGTTCGGCCTGGTCAAGGTATGATTGAACCGACTTGAAAGATTTAAAAATATTGTACTTTTAATAAAAAAATTCTGATTAGGATCGGTTTGGCAAAAGTTCGGTCTAAACTGACCTATAGTTTGGTCCGGTCCAGCACAACAGTCTGCTTTGTTGACTTGTTAATTAGTTGTTGACTGTTGTGAGTTGTCCTGTCGTCGGCGAATAAACTTTTATTCTCAGATTTCTTTATTTTTGTGAGAGATTGTATGTGTATTTGGGTTCCGGAGGTAGGGGGACAGTACTAGAAGAAAATAAACCTATTAGCACATGAATTCCCAGATTGCTAAATTAATTCAAATTCATTCAAAATTCGAAGAAACTCAATCTAAAGATAAACATCCAGTAGATTGCTGAAGATCTGATTTTCACCATTTGGTTTAGTTACAGATTCTCCATTTCAACCAATCTTTCTCTCTCCTCAATTCCCAGAGTCATCAAAACATGTTTACGGTTCACATCGATTGCCATCGAAAGCTCCTTCTAGGGCGGTGGAGGATCTGAGGCTCCGTTTAGCTGAGACCGAGACCGAGCTGCGATTGGAGACACAGACACCGAGTTGGGATTCGAGACCATCTAGACGAGATGAAGCGATTCGTCTCCGTCATGGAGATACAATTACTTACCGGTCTCCTCTCTTCTCCGGTACCCAAAATTAGCCCTCAACCCCCTTCTAAAACTACAGGTTATGTTTGTATATATGTATCAATTTAAAGTTTAATCTTGCTCTAAAAAAAGAGCAATCTTCCCTTCCTTCCAGCTTTGATAAATGTTATGCTAGGAAAATCTCTGAAGCCTTTTCAGTTTTTTTCTAAATATATTTTAGATGGACTATGAACTATGGGTCTCAATAATTGATATGATTATTTTGTCACCATTTCATCCATATATGTGTTTATGCTTGCTAATTTCTCTCTAATTAGCACATGAATCCATTGCGGATAAGTAGGATAGGAGAATACATAGAACTATTGAGAAGTTGAAAGCTAAAAATCTTGCAGGTTTTGACCCTTCATTTCAGTTGTGCAAAATGACTTTTAATTTGACTTTCACTTTGTCTCAGTTGCTTGCCTTCAGTTTTGGAGGTTGCAGTCCGCCAGTCAAGTGTAGCAGGTGCAAGTTTTGTGTCTTCAGGAGGAATGAGAGCCATTGTGTGTGCTAGAAAGATTCAGTCAAATAATATTATCAATATACCTTTGGGTGGATAAGTAATATTGCTTGCAATATTTTAGAGAATATCACTATGGAAATTTTTCCGATAATTCTATATAAAATATTCGACATGATTTGTTTCCAAATTTTCGGTGTATTTTCCATATTAACACCAATATTTGGCAGTAAAGAGTTACTTAGTTGATTTTGTTCCCAAATTTGAAATTTGTCCAACTCTTATTCCATTTTTCTAGAAGTTTTTCACCTGACTATTTCCAGAAATTTCCTTGCCCCTGATGTTGTTACAGGGTCATAGTCGATAATGCTGGTTGTTCCAACGCCACTCGCGTTATGGTAAGTATCACCTTCTGTTAAATTTCCCAAAAGTTATTTGTCCAAAATTAGTTTGACATTTTGACTAATTTGTCCATTATCTTCTTGATAGTGCTAGAAAACATGGAATTCTTCTAGAAGCCGTTCAAGTTCTCAAAGATCTGAACTTGTCAATTAAGAAATCTTACATTTCTTCAGATGGAAGATGGTTCATGGATGGTAAATTTCTTGAATATTACATTTTTTCATCTTTTGGGGCTATTTTTTAGCTGAAGTAATTTCTTGAAGCTTACATTTTATCATCTTTTTGGGCTATTTTTTAGCTGTAATCAACTGGATCTTTTGCTGATTATGATCATATATTTTTTTCGATTCATATATATATATATATACAACCAATTATTGATGAGACTCTTAATTCTTATTTCAATTTACAGCAGCTTAGTATGCCCATTTTATCGCTCTTTTCTTAATACTTATGTTATGCGTGTTAGGCAGTTGAGCCGCACCATGAATTTTTTTGAGTATTTTCTTACTGATTTTTTTAAAGTTTTCTTTTTCCAAAATATTTGATAGGTTATAACCTAAATTTATATATGGTCATGGTAGGTTGAGAATTGAGATTCAGTTGCATAACTCTGTACATAGACTCTCATTTTTCTCAACTAAATTTAGAAAAATATGATTTTTTTTATGTTACTAAATGCCAACTCCTTTTGTCCCCCATTCTAAGGGGAGATCACATGGTCAAATCCTACCTACTCCAAGGTTATTGTCTTCATAGTAAAATAAATAATTGAAGTAAAATTTTTGTCGTATTTTTCAAATTGTAATTCATTGTTGGGTTATTTGACCTGTGCTTATTAATCTAAAAAAGAAATGTACTATATATACTTGAATTTAACCTTAAATTTATGTTATGGATTTGAAATATATATATATATATATATATATATATATATATATATATATATCTAATCCTTAGATACCTTTTCATGGACGGTTTTGATTTACTTTTAGAAACTGTATTCATTTTGTGGGTAATCTATTGTTAAACTTTACTCATCTGGTGTAAGCACTAATCTTGGAGCTGCCTTGGTAACTATTGAAACCGAACACCATCATGGGTTTTTCGTTACAAGAGCAATGTTTTATCACTACAATTGGATCATTCGTTACAAGAGGTTGTCAATAGCATGAAAGATCTTATGGATTTCTGAGATCCATAAGTAATTGTTTTCTAAAACCCTTTGACTTACTTTCGTGGTGGGTGACTTGGATTACCATTGATTACAGAATCTCTGATGCGCTGGCTAATCCTCCTAATACAAAATAGAAGTAGGTGAAGCTTTTCTTTTTGTTTCATTTGTTCCTTCTATATCTGCTTTGTGTTTGTACAGTGTGTCCTCAAGGATCTTAATGCCCTGTTTGTTGGAGGATTTGTTGTTTATCCGGTTCAAATTATTTTTCTTTTCACTTCTTATTTTTATTTTGTGGGTGGACTACTCTTTCCCTGTACATATATTCTTTTTCATTCTTTTTTTATATATCTATATATATATATATAAATCCAAAAATAAAAATCCATTATAAAGGAGCATACTAAGCTTAATTTGGTAGATCCTATTCTTGTGCCTCAGGTCCAACTACAGTTAGTGGAAGCCTTTCTGGCCTTGCACCCAGACTTCATGGTTTTCATGTCCATGCTCTTGGTGATACAACAGATGGTTGCATGTCAACTGGTAAATTTCACCCATGTACTTGAATTTTTCTGTACTTTTGACAATGGCAATTGAAAGAATGCAACGATTTTTATATTTCTTCTCTTGATCATGTTAATCTGCAGGACCACATTATAACCCTGCTGGCAAAGAGCATGGCGCTCCTAAGGATGAGATACTCATACTGGCGATCTCGGGAATGTTACAGTTGGTGAAAATGGTATGCATACTTGGATTCATTGCATGATGAGTCGTCACTATTTTGATTATTGTGATCATTTAATCATGTGTTTATGTTTGATGCTTTGCTTATTCATTTCACGTGTCACCACTTTCACTACTATTTGTTCAATGTGGCCCTCATTTTGGAGTAGTTTTTGTTACGAAGTAACTCAATGGTGCTAAACTTATAGGTTTTGGTGTTATTTTTTTCCCAGTCCTATAATTATATTTAGTATTTTTTGTAGCTGAAAACCGTAGTTTTTTTTGGGGGTTTCATATCAGCCAGGGGGTTTGGTGGATACAAATTATGTTCTGTCTAGCTTTTAAAATTCTACTTTACCTCTAGAAAAAATGTTGGTCTAGAATGTCCTTATATGTACTCCCATTCTAAACTATAAGATCATTATTGACCTTTTGAATTTAACTTAAAACACTTTCAAACTCAAAATTTTGACATGAATTCATTTAATTTTAATCAATACATTAATTAATATTGTAAACTATCTAAAAATATTACTCATTGTTGTAATATTTATTGTTTCATAATTTTAATGAATCATCTAAATTTTGAGTTTGAAAATGACTCAAATTGACTTTCAAAAGTCAAAAATGATCTTATAATTTGAAACATGGGTAGTATATATAAAAAAATGCTTGTATAGGATGCAAGTGTAGTCACCTATCTGTTTAAAAAATGCTTGTATAGGAATTGCAAATGCAGTACACGTCTCATTCGATGAACTCTGAGATGGGCCCTCACTAAAAGAAAAGTATGCATATACTTGGAATTGTGGGTTAGAAATGCTTCTAGAGTTCAACTATCTGTTTGCCCTATGGAATTTTTATTTAAATGTTTAAATGCGTCAATAATATACTTGGAATTGTGTGTTTGAGTTTATAATATTTCCCCTTCATGTATCTGATTATTATCTCTTATAAACAAATGACTAAGAATATTGTCAAGGATTTTGCAAAGTTGAATAGATCTTTCATGATTATTTTTATATGTTTTGTTTCAACTTGCAGAAAGCCATGTCTATTTATAAGAAGCAGAGGGAAGAAATTGGAGCCATAAATCGGGAGAAAGTAATATCTTGCAACTTGGAGAGCCTCGTGGTTGTTCAAACATATGATACTGAGAAAGCTGCTTCAAATGATGATAAACCTGGCGGGCTTGCTTCGTGTAGTGATGCGCAAGAGGCGGAGAGAGTGCAGTCCCAGATTATAACGAGGATGTTGACATGTCAAGTGATTTACAGGGAGGCAGTCCTGGAGGCAGTCATTCTTCCAACAATGAGGGGAAGAAGTTGATTGAAAATAAGTGTGATCCCTTGCTTTTTTCTGATGTGTCTTCTGGGGCATGTGAGGCAGTGATGCCAGAGTTGATCAAGTCTGGGTCAGTAAATTTAAGTCGGATACATCATTCTCCTGAAAGTACACATTCAAGGGCTACATTGAGAATCCAGAGACAATGTTGCTTTAGAGCTTTTTTTTTTTGTATCTTCAAATATTGATTTCTCTACTTATCAATCTATGAGCCGACCAACTGTTCCTCGGCTCAATATAATCGCTGTGTTCTTTTGTTTAGAATAAAGGGACCTCTTTGAGTATCATGACTAGGTTTTACCCATTGTAGAGTGTAAAGTTCCCTTTTCAAGGACACAATTAATGTGAGCAACACTTCTTGCTTTAGTTAATTTTAAGAATTTGTTGTGCATTATGTTTGCTGGTTTCAGCTGTTGAGATGAATGACAGCTAAAGATGCTTCAGTTCGATGCAAACTGCAACTAATCATATGGTTGTTGATAAGATATGGATATTTGGAAAAGCTAAAGAGATGAAAGGAAGTGAATGTGGATATATCTTTATTCAGAAATAGCAGCAGATGTATCAACCATTCTCTTGCAGGCTATATTTCAAAATACCAGTTCTGAGGTGGTCATGAATAAAGATGGAAAAAATTCGATTATGTCAAGAAAAAATGTCTATGCCTGTGGCTCTTCCAGATGGTGGGATCCAAGCTTTCTGCAAAGGTCCATCAGAGATGAAAGTGAAACAAACTTGCAGTACTTGCTCATATTCCTCATTCTTACAAACTTTACAATGTGATTTTCAGAGGCACGTTCTTGGGCTTGGACACATTAATTTCAGACATTTTTACCTTGGTACGTTGTTTTTTTATATAAAACAAATTCTTATATTTTATTTGTAGAATTTGAATTCTTCATCCGGCTTAGCTAGTAATTTCTTTTATACTAAGATACTCAAGTTCGATTCATCAAAGTTAGTTATTAATCATACAATCTACTTATCTAACGAAATGGTCTTTTTTGGTGAAATTAATGAAATTTCTTTAAAATTTTAATGTAGAACCTTGAACACGTGCTAAAAAAATTCATTATTTTTAGTGGATCTTATTCTTAATGCTATATGTTGATCTTGTCGTACTATTTTGTTGTATCTATTTTCAATTGTCTCAAGACTCCATGATGGCATATATCTCCTGTTAGTTTACCCTGCATCATATACATACTTTAGAGTTGTAATGGTTCATCTAGTTGGGCTTGTCGAGTTATTGTGATCCCCAATGACTTTTCGACATTCAAATGATTATTAAATTGATCAATTCTTATATGAAGACAAGAATTGATATTTCGATTCATTCAAATGATTATGATAAATTGATGGTCAATTCTTATAATGAAGACAAGAATTGGATATACTTGTATCTATCTTTGATCGTATATTATTTGAATGTCATACATGGTGAAAAATCTATAATGAGTTATGAGATAATTGTTGTTATCCACTGTAAAGGTTTCTTATAGCCTTTTCAATCTGCAAGAGAGATATACAAGTTGTTTTGAGAGAAGAGAGAATTATCCATCACCAATTGTTGGTCTACATATTTATCATAATCTAATTTGTGTGTCATTCTTTTTGATGGCTTGCTTGATTACATGATTAAATCTGGATAACAATCTACCATATTCTTATTATATTTTAATTTATTAATTATATGTACATATTTATTATTAAAAATTAAATAATTTTTTAAGCATAAATTCTCATTGAGGTAAAATTTCAAACATCTTGTGTGTTTGGCTTAAATTTCCAAATTTCTTAGTTGTTTAGATATGGTTCTAGATAGAATTTTCAATCTTATCACTCTAACGACCTACATAATACTTTGTTCACACTAATTTACAACTCAAGCACAACAATTTCAATAATTACAATAAATTATTACTCTAATTTTCGTATACTTAAATAAGTAGGAAGTTATTATCTCTTCTTTGAATAATTTGTGCTTCAAGTTTGCTTGGAGATTAACTTGAATCTTCTTTTTAATAATAAGTACTAAATATTTGTCAAAAACTTCACCCGGACTACAGCCCACACCCACCCAAATGTGACTCCGCCCCTGCGTATTGTGAAGCTGTGACCATAACCAAATATGGGATCATTTATATTATGGAGAATATTAGGCAAAACGTCCACATAATTGCAATTACAATTATAAGAATTCAGAAAATTAAGACTCAAAAGAAAGCGCCAAACACAGCTTTCTTTAATATATCCCACACGGTCCATATAGTTTATAAATAATTTCAATGTGTCATTTAGGAAAAAGCAAAAAAAAGTTAAGAGAACAGACACCATCAACTGAAATATGACATTAAATTTTTTATTAACTGTAAAATAAAAACTGAAATAATTGTAAACTTATCACAAAATGATTGCAGTTTGTCACCCACAAAGATAGACAATATATACTTGTATCAATTTGACAAATATACAACAGGACAAAGAAGAAAACCCATATATTGGCACCATAATAAAATCATAAAAGGTTCAATAAATAATCACCCAATATCCTTGGTTGAGAGCAACGCCAAATACTAACAGAGCCCTATCTAAAATACTCGTATTCAAAACAAAGACCTCGCTTACATTATTAAAGTGTCATAAGAGAATTTAGAGATCCTATTTGAACACCTTCCGGAAATGGGAGTTTGTTTACTTACAACTTCAACCATTCTAAGCATGGGCATAGCCCCCAGCAAAACCTGGCAGGATAGTAGTCTTTCAAGTATACCTCTCTGCTAAAACCAATTATATAGAAACTGAATGATCGATTGCGGTCCTTCATGGTGACACGCGTAACTGGGACAACAGAGATGGTATGTCTCTCGCATATGACCCGTGCAGTGGGAGGTACAGGAATCCGATCTGCAATAACTTCAGAAGAGAATCTGTTGAGGAAGAAAGAATCGGCAAAATAAGCAGGAGTACATTGATAGGCTTGAGTGTTGCACAATTGCACCCCTCTGGCTCTGTGGAAGACCTCATCTGGTACTGAGGCAGCTCCGCTTGTTGCACTTACTTTTCTGGTAGAAGCAGTTTTCCTGATGCAAAATAATTTTTTTTTGAATAAATTGTCACTAGTGTAAATGCAGAATTGAAATGCACACCACAATAACGTGACATACTCGAGAAAATATCACTTGACCATAGAAAATGAAGAAATAACTTTACGATGAAAGATGTTTGTACTATTACCACATATAACCTGTCAACTCTAGTATCGTAGGATTGTAGGAATTAAAACCAATAAAGAGGGTAATAGTGCTTGAGCAGAAATAAGTTCATTCAACCTTGAATCATACTCCATAGACCACGACTAGGTTAGTTCAACAGTACAATGCAGGATGCAGCACATCAAACTAAACCTCGCATGTCAGCCATACTAAAAAGTATTCAGCAAAAATCAAACTCCAAACATGACATGTTCTGAAACTGCCTATCAAGTTTTCTATATTTATGACAACCAGAAAATAAGTCTAAGTACAGGAACAAAGGTGTAATGGCCATGTATGCTTTCATAAAGACTAGAAAACTTACCATCTAACAACAGCTACTTTGCGCGTCAAAATAGAACCACTACCGCTGCATGTTCCACATTTAACTAGCCCATGAGACCGACAAGTTACACAAGGAATCTGTCCCTTACCATTGCATTTCACACATCTGCAGTGACAAAAGAATTGCTTGATACATGAAACAATGTCGTGTTTTATTGTTAAACAGAAAGCATAACTGGTTCCTGATATCAAGAGCGAACCAATCATATTTTCAGAAATACGGCAACAAAGTACACAGTTTCGTGCCCAAATAACATATAATCTGGTGTATGGATAGCAGCAATTTTGGAATGACGTGAAGGACCAAATGAAAAATAAGGATCACTTGATCCAAAGGGTTGCATTTTGCAACCAGATTGCTAACATAAATGGATAATCACTAATCTGGAAATGCGAAAACATATACTCTCACTGTTCCAAAATTAGTGATATATTTTTCCATTAGACTATAAAGTGACGTGAAGTTCCTAACATGCCATTACTTTTATTGTTAATTGATTGAATACAATCATGCCACCACTACTACATTTCTAGCCAATGTTAGAGATAAGTTTGGAAAAATAAGTTTTCCTTAAAATTCGTTTTACAAATGTATCTCTAAAATTTGAAACTGAGGAAGTAATACAAAGTTTACAACTCACATTGTGTCAGATCCATCTCTATGAGCAATTAGACCCCTTCCATAACAATTGAAGCACTGAGACATCTGATTTTCCTTGTAAAATCCAGGCTCTTGACCTGCATTGCAACTAGGGCAAACGAGATCTCCTCGACCTTCACAACCTGCACACAAACTAAGCCTGCATCAGGAATGCTGTACTTTAAGATCACTAACTCGTAACAAGACAACAATTCAAAGAACGAGCACGTCATAGGCGATTATGAAAAAAAACAAATATTTAACAGAACATCTGATAATCTAAATATGCAACTTGAAAACTCGACTATTTATCTTATCGATTTTGTGAGTTCTTTCCTGAAGGTGCGGAATTCATTACCTGAGCATTTCATGACCAACTCAGAATGAGGAATTTGGGTGCGCGATTCTTTATGTGGTGTAAATAGAACAGGGAATTCAGACCTTAAATCCAATTCCCAGATTCCAAGTTCAGGCCCCTTTTCCTTTTCATCCTTATTACCACCGAGGTATGGCTCCCTTTCTGTTATTGTTTCTCTCTCCTCTACAAAAGTTTCCAGAGTTCCCACATAAACATTGCAGTCTTCCACAGCATGAATCTTCCACGCCCGAGCTGGTCGACTTCCCCAACAGCAACGGTGACCAACATGATCAATGAGTAGCTCTCGTATCTCTACTTCATCTAATATTTGCCTACACAGATACTTTACTGAATCAAGGTACTGCTGTAAAACAAAAAAAAACTAAAGAGCAGTGCACATACCATAACAGTGATATATTGATAAATCGATCCAATATCAGATGATTCAAAATGTGCACCCCACCAAAAAATCAGGTTGATTAGATATATGAGATATGACTAGTTAGAGAGTTTTAAGAGTAAATTCACAGTTTCCTTTTGCCATTAATAACAAAGAAGATTCCCTGCTAGACAGGGGAAATAGAGTGATTAATTATACTTGGTCAAGATGCGACTTAACATAAGAAACCCCATGTGCAACAGAACTACTATAGGGGAGTGCCACCAATTAAATTATGCAAATAATGTAAACAAACTCAACCTTTTCAAACACGTCAATTTTCAGACTCTGGAGCCTTAATTTAAAGAAGAATTAATTTTAGAATATCATATGCGAATACCATAAGCAAAGTTAGTTGAGTAGTCGATCTGAATTAAATCAATGCCCTAAGAGAGCACAGTCCAACCTTACCTGTGAGCTTCATTAGTAGTTTCAAAGGCTCCTCCATATACTCCTGGATATGCAATAGGTTGCTCTGAAACAAGAAATTCATAGATTGGTATCCAAATGCTATATATATAAATATAAACGTTATACATAATACATATCATGTATATCCAAAAAACAGAGATTATTAAAGACAAGCAAATTGTGTTTGCTATTGACTATCCATCTTTTGTGATGGCTATATAACTATCACAATGAGTAACGGAAGTATTTTAAACACAAATGTTTAGTTTGAAAGTTGAAAAGGCATGCTATCACAATAAAGAGAAAGGTATCACCTTAAGTAACCAACATATCCAATTTGGGAAGAATTGAGCTCAGCAACCCCATGAGAATCCATGTACTACTAATTTAGCGATACAAAAATTATATACAAGCATCGTCAAGATGTCAAAATGAGAAAGTATACGTCTCTGATTAACAAAGGATATTGGCATATGGACGGATTACAAACAATTTTGTATTGTACCTTAAAAGGGGCTAAGATGAACTCATTTAAGTAGCCTAAATCCAGGTGACAGAGTGATCAACATGGGGGGCAATTTTATAGTTTTGTGTCAGCCCATCAATTGCTAAAGACAATCAGTATTTCAGTACCAGTAAAATGAATTATTATTTGACAACTCAAACAACGTAGATGTAAACATTTAGTACGAACAACAATAGGCAAAAAAATTGAAACTTTCTTTAGGTCTTAGCATGAACAGTGTGTGTTAACTGCTCTGTTCAGTTTCATGTCGCAAAATGCAGGAAATAATAGGATCAAACAAACTATAGATGATATTAGATCAAAAACAAATAGACAATTAATAAAAGATGATAGAGGAAAGTACCATTAGAATAGGGTTCAGGTGAAGTGATCAAGGGGGCATGAAGAGAAGGAGGATAAAGATCAGATACGGTGGCAGCGGATCGAATCTCATCGACGCTGACTTCTGTTCCAGCCAAGGAAGCCGTGGGGATCACTGAACCAGTCCTCCCCAGGTATTGATACGAACTCCATTTCTCACTTTCTCTCTCCCCTTTACATAAACAACATTTATGCATATCAAAATACCCCCAAAACCAAATACGAAGTAGTATTCGTTAAGAATTCGAAACAATAAATTATAAAATTTGAAAAGAATATCGTCATCTATATGATATGAATACCTGAGAGTAGAGGCTCTTCCAATTTGGTTTGTTGCTCCATATAGAGAAGGATAGAGAGAGCTGTTTGGTGAATTATGAAGAACGTTCGTTTATAATCATGGAGGAGTAATTTGCTTGCAACCAGATTTTTGCTTCGTTAGGAAGGAAATATGGTCAAATTGGATATTATCCATTCGGTCACTAATCTTCAATGGGGGTGGGGTTTACGCGCTCTACCAATTTTTTAGTTTTCCGGCATTTTATAATACTGACGAGGAGGCCAATTTCTTGTGAGCTTCACAGCCTGTTCAACTTTTTTTCTTTTATTTTTAATTAGTATTATTATTATTATAATATTTGAAAAACATGTTGTGCTTCAGAGATTGATGAAATTATTGAGATTAATTATACTTCACTAGTTCCACATTATTAGATAACAATTTGAATCATTTTCAAATAATTTTTAAAAAAAGTTAACATTTCATTATTTATTAATTTCTGAAGTTGACTTCAATTTAATAATTTTGGAGCCAAGGGAGGAAAACATATCCTCTATCCCTTGTGTCCCTCCACTTAAATTTTGACACTTAATCTTTTACTTAACACTAATTAATTCTAAAATTAAATAAAAAAATATGTGTTAAAATTTAAATGGAAGACACAAGGAGAACATAGAATTTGGGGATATAGTATCTGTATCTTTCATTATAATAATTGTAGGGAATCATCAATCATCGAAGTTTTTTATAAAATTTAATTATTTCTTTCGGTTTGTGTGTTCTTAGAGATTATTAGGTTAGTAAACTCTGATCTGATACTTCTGTTCTGCATTAAAATGGAGTATTAGTAAGGTAGAATCCATAAATATAATTTCATTGAATACAGTAAATTTCTGCAGTTAATCATTCCTTTTTAACAAGAGGTCCTACAACCCTGGAATAAACCTCACTTCTCTGGCTTCTTTTTTTGTGGCTAAATTCACTTATCTTGCTTTGGAACTTTCAAAAAGCTCTGCTCTAGCTTTGGCTTCTTTAAGACGTGGCTAAGCGCATTGCTTAAGGCTTCTGATGAGTTCAGTGCTGCTTTCAGTATTGTTAACGTCAAGATCTTCTCCAACGTCCTAATCACATAAGATGTCCTGATCCTGTACAATAAACACGATAAACACTACATGTTTTTGACTACCGGACCAGTCGGAAGATAAATTTCGAGCGCGAGAGTCAAGATATCGTGTTCACCGGTTAACAATGGAGGATGTAATGTCAGTGTATTGAGAGTGATAATAATTCTCGATTGTGTGTGTGTGATATGAATGTGAACGCATCGCTGTTTTTGAAGAACTTAGTTGATAGGTTGTACTTTCTTTTTTCGGGGTTCTGCCATCGTACCACCCATTACCTCCGACACATCCCCGATATGATGGATTCTGCCGAATCGAGTGTTGTATACCCACTACTTTTGGATATCTGTTTATCTTGAGTTACCATTATATAATCCCATCCACATTAATGCATGGCGGGTGTCTTAGTCAACCGTCATGCTTTTTCATCATTACAAACAAAGTAATAGATATTAAAAGATCCAATGGGTTAGTCCAATGAACCAAATCTTGTTTCATAGGATTAAATAAAGTAATATGGTGACTAGGCCCAAATTGGCTTTCAAGGTTCAATAATGAAGGCCCAATAGATTAATTAAATAAGTAAAGCCCAATTTGCTTTCTACGAAGAGGAAAAAATATCACGACCAACATTGCCCCCTAGTTTTTGTTGAATGAATGTTTAATAGAAAACTATAAATTAATGGTCCATGATATTTTACTAAAGGTCCATAATGAGAAGTAATCGAAAAGGTACCTTATGGTTCATGAGATGAAATGAGAGGAGGCGGAGGCCCAAATTAGAAAAGGCCTTGTCGATAAATATCTGGACACAAACCGACGCTTCCCATTCAAATTCTAAATCATTACTAACATTTAATGTGCCGGCCTTGTACACCGTGTAACTGTCAGTATAAAAGATAAACTTTACCAATTTTGACAGTTTTACCTGCCAATTTGAACTTTGAACCTTTGAGCTTTCTCCTTCTCTCCAAAACTTCTTTCCCTCTCTCTGTGAAATCTCAAAAATGGTGGTCCTGAATACTAATCAGAGTTCTCCTCTCTCAGTGACTCCCATTAACACCGTTTCCCCCAATCCAAACCCTGATCAAGAGGGTTTGAGTTCAAATCCCCTGTCCACAGCAACCATGGGAAAGAATCCGCCCTCGATACCCTCTCTGTCACCTACTGACTTCTTTAAGGATGGGGAACAGTTTCCTCATGCCAATACCCCCATCTTATTTTAAGTCGAGATCGTATCCTCCGGACTCGCTTATCGATTAGGATATGTGCACGCAACAAGGGCTCCTGCTCCGAAGAACGCGTGTACCATCGACCGGATGGTTGGGTCGCCATGCCGCCACTTTTCTCGAAAAATTAATTCGCTTTCCCCTCCATGCCTTCGTCGTTACCCTCCCAGGGTTTATAGGAGTGGGATTTGCCCGATTGGTTCCTAATTCCTATATCCACATTCGGCATTCATTGCGCCTTACATCACGAACTAGGATTCCTCCATCATCGACATCTTCTTCACCCTCTTCTCAAATTTTGTAGATCCCGAGAACGAGGTTTCAAAATGTTGAGCAAATAGTCTTCTCGACCCAACGCCAGATTTGAGAAGAGACCCACGATGGATACCCTTCAAGCAACAAGGTTGGCACGAAAAATGGTTTTTTATTACGAGACCAAATCTCTTCTCTTCCCCGATTGGACTATCTCGATCGGATCTCTGCGACTTTGGAGATATCCCCAAGAGCGTATGAAGGAAATGATGATTTTTGAAGAAGATTCCTCCCGAGAAGGAATGAAGTTTTACGCTTCTGACTAAGCAAGCCTGGTTATATGACCATAAATGTAAGTTTCGAACAACTTTGTAACACAGTTTTTTGAGATATTTAAGTGACATGGGTTCTGATACATGGTTATTTGCAGTGTCTTTGATCAAACCAACTTCTTCGGAAGTAAAAGAGTTGGAAGACTTTTTGGCGGGGGAGATTATGGATGCAAGTGAAGAGCCTCCGACTGAAGAATCTCCCCGAGCTGATCCCCCCGTCACCGATCCACCCACTGTTTCTCCTCAGAATGACGAACCCCAAACTGATGAACCCATCGTTCCTGAAGAATCTCTCAGACCTTTCCGCCAAGAAATCTAAATCCACCCAGTCGGAAACAAATCCTCAAGCGATCCTAAACAATTCCGAAGCAATTCCACAAGCAAACCCTTCATCCAACCCTAGTTACAGCACCTTACGAATCGGTTGGAATTAAGAGAAGCACCTTGACATACCTCTACACGATCGGGCGAAGGTCCTCTGTGCTAAAAAGCTGAGGACAAAGATTACTCCATTGACTGCCGAGGAGCTCCGAGTTCCATCGTCTTCGACTGACATTCCCCCAATAGTCCCAACGAAAATTCAAGTGCCTGATGATGAACTGGTCGAATCTATCCCCGTCCTATCTAGGAAAAGGAAACAACCATCGACAAACCATCCGAGTTCATCCTCTTGCTCCTCCTTTGATCCACGAACCTAATCTGCTTCGATCTCCCTCTCTGGAAAATATATATACAGATCCGCCACGAACTCGCGATCAGCCTGTGCCTTCTCCTCTAAGACAGTCAACCTCTGAATTTTAGCATGATGCTATGGCCTCTCCAACCATGTGGCCTCGATTTAATGCCAATTTTCCTTTTCAACTGTTTGACGCTTTCGTCCGTGAGACCGATGACCATCGATTTGGGAACAGTTTAAACGGGGATTTTGCTTAACGAAGGCATGAGCTATCTGGCGAAGGTAAATGGTTCACTCTTTTTCTGTATTTATCTTCATACTTATACAGTTGAAACTGATCAAATGATGTTGGACATGCGTATGCGAATGCTGTGTTCGGACGTCTGCGTCCAAAGTCTATCGAAGCTGAAACCGAAGAAGAGGCAATGAAAAAGGAGAATGCCATCCTGAAGTCTGCTCTGGCTCGGGAAAGGACTCAACGTGAGAGCATTCTTCACACAAATGAAGGTCTTCGGAAAGAGTTGGCCCAAGCCAAAGGAGATGTGAAGACATCCAATGAAGAACTGAAGTCAACTAAAGCACAATATGAGGAGATCGTCAAGATGAACGTTAATTTGGTTCAGAGGAGCGAAATAAGGATGGAGAAGATTAAAGAGTTAAAGGCTGATGCTAAGATTTTGACTAAAACGATCCAAAAGCTAGAGCTAGCAGAAACTCATCATCTGAATAAGCGTCAGAAGCTTGAAGAAGAAATCCGAGAACTCAAGGCTCTTTGGGACCTTGGGCCTCCTCTAACCGATGACCTTCGCAAGCAGATCTGTGAAGAGTATCGGACATCGGATGAGATTAACGGAGAGATCATGAAGATATATTCTGAAAGCTATGAGCTCTGCTGAGTCGTGGTGAGAGAAGTTGATTACAGCTAACGTGGACCCAACTTTTCTCGACTCTTCAGATGGCGAAGATGATGCATGAAGTGAATACTCTTGTCTTTCCTGGATTTTATTTAAGAATATTTATGAAAATTTCTGTTATTTTGGAAATTGTTTAAGGATTTGGTTTTAAAGACTTTGGTTTAGGGACCCTTTGTTATGATTCCTATATTTTTGAAATTGTTCCGGAATTTATGTTTTTGCTCAATGTGTTTGTCAATATGAATGAATAGATCGATGCCTACTGATGAAATTTCAGCTTTCTATGTCATGACTTCTGCATAATGCTTTTCGTTTCTTGTCAATAATTCAGTACCAATGGATTTGAATGAACCGAGCTTAGATTGTGAACTAGTTAAGGCATATAACAGTTAAGAATGAAATGAAGTGAACTGAATTTAATGGATAGAATTTAATGAACTGAATTGAATGAACTGAACTCAACACTTGAACAAAATAAAGTAATGTATACTTATCGTTTCCGAAGTGTGAGACCGGTCATGTGTCAGATGAATTCGGCTGATCCTCTTTGCACCATCGGAATTTTGTTTACCACTCGGGGTGAAACAATTATATAGGAACCAAGATATAAGGACCATGGAATTTGTCTACCACACGGGGTGAAACAATTATATAGGAACCAAGATATAAGGATCATGGAATTTGTCTACCACACGAGGTCACAAATTCATAGGGACACTCCTGACAATAAGGCTACCATCGAATGGCCAGCAAGTCCGACCATACCTCCTTACTCCAGTGCATTTTGTTTATCACTCGCGGTAAATCAAAATTAAGAGGATCATGGAATTTGTCTACCACGCAGGGTATAACAAAACCATAAGGACACTCCTGCCGAAGAGGCTGCCATCGAATGGTCGTGAGTCCACCCCTCTCCTCCTTACTTGGTGAACTATTGATTTACCGCCCTCGGTAAAAAAGCAATATAAAGGAACATAGGATTTGTCTACCACTATTTGGGCAACAAATAGATAGGCTACCATCGAATGGCCAATGAGTCCCACCATACCTCCTTACACCATTGTGAACTTAGGACAAATAAGAAGAGGATCGATTGTGAAAAAGTGAACTTTTATAGATGGTGAACAATCGTATACATGCACTTCTTGGTAACTAAACTCGACTTATCGGAAATATTTTTTCCGCTACTGAAGCCCCGATCTCTCTCTTGGAAATATTTTGAAACTGCGTGCAGTGTTCTTGATCTCAAAACATCTGCGGATCCATCTGCTTTTAAGCTTTAAGTCCACGGCTTTGGTACTTGATCACCATCATGACCCCCTTCTTCGCGTTAGCTTTCTTGTTACGAGGTGTAGATGCTTGGCTTCTCGAGGACGAAGTCTCACCTGTCAATCTGCAAGTTTGACCCCTTTGTTGTAATGCTACTCTTCGTTGATAAGCGACCAATTTGAACAAAGCTACCTCTCGACTTCTTATAGATCAAGAGTTGGCCTTGAGTCTTCATTGTAGATCTCTTTGAATTGGTGACACGAAGACTTGGAGATCCGATTCGGCGAGAGCATCGATACCATAGGCCGATCGAAAGGTGAATCCTATGGTGGTCCTCGGTGTAGTCAGGTAAGCCCACGATCTGTTGGCGATTCTTACGGCCATCTTCCTTTAACTTCATCCGATCTGCGCTTGATCCAGATCGGTGACGTCTGTTGGTCACCTCGACTTGCCCGTTCATTGTGGATGAGCCACAAAGTCTTCTTGTCTTTGAACCCCGACTCCTTCAAAAATCCTTCAAATTTTGATCCTGACTGGCGTCCATTTATGTGAAAACGACTCAACTCCGTCAGATCCAGATCAGATATCTTGGAAGTCTGTGGTTCCACGATATCACCACTTGACCGTGACATCGTAACACGAGGCAAAATTTCCACACAGTTAGGCATTGTGGAAGAAGGTCAAATTCGATTGACAAAAGATTACTACCATCGATACATCACGGAAATGACGTGGTGGTAGTGCATTGAGTGAATATTGTATGCAAATCTGAGTGCGTTATTATCACGAAGCCCGTTTATTGACTTACATCCAAGATGGAGATATTAAAGAAGTATCGATGCCGTCTTGATATGATTGCTCTGAGTAGAGCAATACGAAGAGGAGAGTAAAGTTACTGTTTATCCTGGAGGCGAACTAACTCATCAAGATCCACATGAGTAAGTGATTTGCACGATTTAGATCGGCAGATTAAATCATCCTCCTACTACGATTTACCCGGGACAAATGGAGAATGGATTCGCCCAAAAAGATCTATTAAGACTCGTGTTCTCGATTTCAAGCGGGTTAGGACAAGTTTTACCATCGTGGAGTTTTCCTACAAAACGATTATCGCTAGGTATCGCATGGCTCCATTCAAGCGCCAGTATAAGAAAGTGTCGCTTCTCGCATATCTTTTGGGACGAGGTGGTGAAGCAACGTTATTGGGACCGGAGTTGAAATCGTATGACCACGGAAAAGATTCAAACGATCCGAAAACGAGATAAAAAACCTCACAAATCGACAAACGATTTCATCTAAAGGACGTGGAATTAACATAGGAGATCATGTCATTTGAGTTGCTCCTCCGGAAAGGAGTTACAAGATTTGGAAAGAGAGGGAAACTTAATCTTCTAAGGAATTAAAGTTGGGAATCCCATCTAAATAAGCGCTTATCGCCCTATCCAGGGGCTTAAATTTCATATTGGGAGGTCAAAGAATCTCAGCTTTTATAAATAAAGATCCTTATCATTTTATTAATAATACGATTTTGTTTTATTCAGATATTAACGTAATAAAATGTAAACATCTTTTATATAAAATGTAATACTTTATTAAAGTTATTTTATAAATAAAATATATTATATTTTATTACGATGTTGTTTTAGTAAGTTTCGTGATATAAGGCGTTTGCATAGTAAAATGTTTTTATATAAATAAATATATTATATTTTATTTAAAAGCCATTGTCGATATCACACTTTGGGACCTTTCGACTATTTGAATACGAAATATATTATGGACTCTTTTCAAACCCCTTCAAACAATTCCCACAAGATCTCACATCCATTGTAATGATATCACCACTTTGTTTCAGAATTTCTACCCACTAATTTCAAACATTCCGCCTCATATCAACCAATACTTGGTCACTATTCACAAGAACTATTACGGTTAACTCCGTCCCTTAGCTTTTGGCAATGGACCCAATATATCAACCCCCAGCATAAAGAAAGGGTATAGGAGATAGAAACGAGTATAGCTCTTCGGTGGTCGATGTGGGATCGATCGCTGAAATGACACTTCTCACACTTCTTCACATACTCGGTAGCTTCCTCAAAGATCGTTGGCGATAGTACCCTTGCCAAGAACTTTGTATACTAATGACTTAGCGACCATATGATCACCATAAATGCCTTCATGAACTTCCCGGCGGCATACCGACTTCAAACCGAACTGACACATCATCAATAGTGGTGACGAAAATGCCTTCGATAAAGATCCCCATCAATAAGAATGAAGTTGGCACTCTTGTACTTGATCTTCTTTGCCAGCATCTGATCCGAAGGAAGGACGTTATCTGCCAAATATTCGATGTAGGGAGTCATCCAGCAGTTAGATCGCTCGATATACATCACCACTTCATTTTGAACACTCTGCTGCTGCAAAACTTCCAAATAAATCGATCCGTTGAAAACATCTGCATCCATAGTGGCCAGCTTCGACAGTGCATCGGCAATGGAATTGTCATTACGCTCTATGCCCTGAAACTCATAAGAAACAAAATACTAAAGTCGGTCTTTTAATTCTGCAAGATACTTTATCATCCTGGTCCCACGAGCTTCATAATCTCCCGACAGTTTTTTGACGACCAACTGAGAGTCATCAGTAAATGATCGACTTCGGACCTCTGGACTCTTCGTCGGTCGAACTCCTCCTGCTAACATCGCTTCATACTTTCGTTGTTCGTTGCTTTAAACCCGAATCTGATGGCCTGCTGCACTTTGAATCCCTCCGGACTCGTCAAGATAATTCACCTTGTACTAATATCAACCATAGAGGATCCATCTCGTCTGACATCCAAGCATTCTCGACCTGTTTGAATCAGAATCGCTTTCGACGGACGTCTCGACTTCTCGGCGATTCGATCTCTCTGCTTTGAACGAGCACTCCACCATAAAATCGGCCAAGACCTGACCCTTGATAGCGGTTCGGGGATGGTATTCGATAAAAAATTAGGAGAATTCCATCGTCCATGCTGCCAACCTCCCCGAAACCTCTGGCATGCTCATCACCTTCTTCAATGGCTGATCCGTGTAGACGACCAGGAGCCGACCTTGAAAATATTTTCGAAGCTTTCTATTAGCAATTATCAAAGCAAAAACAAATTTTTCAATATTCGAATACTGGTTTGAAAGATCTCGTGAGGACGTGATCGACATAATAGGCCGGATCTTTGCTTCCCATCGACCTCCCGAACCAAAGACCGCCTCCAATCGCCAAATTTAATTTGCTGCAAGGTACAAATATAAGGTCTCTGCTGGGGCAGGCCTCACCAATAAAGGAGCAGAAGACAAATATGTCTTTATGCCTTAGAAGGCGTCTTCACACTCCGAAGTCCACTGGAACGTCTTCGCATTCTTCGGCCCCTTCAATGTGTCGAAGAACGGCAAACATCTCTCCGCAGACTTCGACATAAACCTTCTCAGAGCTGCAATCCTGCCAGTCAGACGTTGGACGTCTTTGAACGACTGATGAGTCTTCATGTCAAGAATGTCCTGGATCTTCTCCGGGTTGGCCTCGATGCCCCTCTGACTGATCAGATACCCCAGGAACTTCCCTGCACCGAGTTCGAAGGTACACTTGGCTGTATTGAGCCTCAGCTGACGATGACGGATCGTCTGGAAGCATTCCTCCAAATCGTCCAAATGCTTCTGAACCTGCATGCTCTTCACGATCATGTCATCTACATAGACCTCCATGTTTCTCCCTAGTTGCCTATTGAAGACGAAGTTCATCATTCTTTGGTAGGTGGCTCCAGCATTTATAAGGCCAAAGGTCATCTTCTTATAGGCATACACCAAACGGTGTGTAATGAATGCTGTCTTCGGAATGTCCTCCCTGCACATGGAAATTTGATGGTAACCTAAAAAAGCATCCATAAAGCTTAATAATGCATACCCCGAAGTGGCATCGATGAGCTGGTCGATATGGGGTAGAGGATAAAAGTCCTTCGGACAAGCTTTATTCAGGTCGGTGTAGTCGATGCAAACCCGCCACTTTCCATTCTGCTTCTGCACCAACACTACATTAGCCATCCACTGCGGGTAATCAATTTCATAGATGAAGTCAGCAGCTAACAGCTTTGCAATCTCCTCATCAATGATCTTCTGTCTTTCTGGTGCAAAGATCCGCCTTTTCTGCCGAACTGGCTTCTTCGAGGGATCTACATCTAGTCTGTGCTCAGCTATCTTTCGGCTAACTCCAGGCATGTCCTCTGGTTCCCATGCAAAAATGTCCACATAGCAGCGAAGGAGCTCCATGAGGTTTGTCCGAAGAGGTTCTGGCAGACCTGAACCAATCTTCACTGTCTTTTCTTGCTTTCCAGGGATTAGCTCAATCTCTTCCGTCTCTCCTGCAGGAATTACCAATGGCTCCGAGCTACTTTCAGTGAAGGGCTCGATCTCAATTGCCATAGTTTGTTTCTGTTTGCTGACCCCCACTCTGGAAGAAATAACCGCATTTCTATAACATAGTCGGGCCAGATCTAAGTCCCCTGCCACTTCTCTGACTCCATGTGCCGTGGGGAACTTGATTTTGAAGTGAGGGATGGAAGTTACCGCTTAGAGAGTCACAAGTAGGCCTTCCCAATATGGCGTTAGAAGTCTAATCTACATGCACAACATAAAATTTACATATTATTTACGCTTTTGAGGAGGCAGTCTTAAAGATTCTTTGGGAGCTCGATGGTGCCTGCAACTCTGACCGGATCGTTGCTAAAGCCATACAAAGGAGCCTCATGCCCGACCTCCATCTTCCGCCCATCGAGATGCATCCTCTGATAAGCATGGGCATATAAAATGTCTACAGAAGACCAGTTGTCTATCATCATGCGCTTCACATCTACCGAACCCACCTGCGCTGTTCAATAAAAAAAAAAAAAATATAAAATGTCTGATAAGCATGGGCATATAAAATGTCTATGATCATGTATATATATATGGACTGTGTAGGAAGAATATTGATGTTTTATTTTTCCCCTTAAATAATTTCATATATGATACGTATATATATATATATATATATATATATATATATATATCACGCATCGGGTGATAAGGTCATATATGTAAAAAAAAGGACATGCGATGAGCAATGAGATGCAATAACGTGATCGTGTCAAGAAAAGAAGCGGAATTGGGACTCGAGACAAGGGTGTCGACCCAAACACAACACATGCATCATGCATGTTTCTATTCAACAACGCCTCAATGCGGCTCAATAGGCTCCGAAGGATAATCTGCATCGGTGAAAGAAATAACAGTCCCTGGAAAGAAATATCCTCTCCTCTTCTTTTCTACCAACTTCCCTGCCGTCCCGCCGGTTATTACATCAACGACGTGCCTTGGCGGTGGTATTGGAATACTTTGGGTGGGTAGGACCGTTTGAACAGTGCGAATAAAGACGATCGATATTTTGCTGACCTTGTTGGTCCCTCCCGGCCATGTACTGAACCAGCAAACCATTTTGAATCTTCCTCTCTACGAAATCTTTTAAATTGCAACATTCATTAGTATCGTGACCAGCGACTTGATGGTAGCCACAATATTTTCGGGTATTACCCTGCCCTGGCTTGATGTGGTCCCGAGGCAGCTCATAGAATGGCTGGTTCCTGATCTGGTCCAAAATCACCGATCTATCCGTGTTCATCTTGGTGTAAACCTTATTCACCTTCAAGGCGGACGCAGGCGGACGACTACTCCTCTGTCGCCATGAGTTATTGAACTTCTTTGAACTGCCTTCTGACCGATCATTATATCCTCCCCCCTTTCTCTGATCGCCATCTTCCTTAGAATCATCTGCATCCTTTAACTAGTCCGAAGAAGGACGTTTCAGGCTATTCATAGCCTCCTCTACAACAATATATCCTTCTGCTTTGTCAAAAGCTTCTGCCAGGCTCTTCGGATGGTTGAACATCAACTTCTTCACCAACTTCTCGGACTTTACCAAATCTAGCCCATTCTGAAACAAACCTACTTCCTGGAGATCATTGAGGTTGGACACCTGACCAACTGCTTCTCTGAACCTCTTCACATATTGACCCAAGGACTCGTTGGTGAACTACGACTGTCTAATGAACCAAGAGGGCTTCCTCTCCTTCGATTGCTCCCAAAGCGGGCATGGAACTTATCGCAAAGCTCGGTCCAAGAGGAAATTGAATCTGACGGCAAAGTCCCCACCCACTGCCTCACATCTTTCCTCAATGTCGTAACAAATGTATGGCATTTGGCAGCATCAGTGAAATCATAATAATCCATGAGCCGGTTGAACGCCTGGCTATGGTCGTAAAGGTCCCCGGACCCATCGTAACTCTCCATACGAGGCAACTTCTTGGTGATATCTGCCTTCTCCTTGAGAATATCAGAGGAAAAAGGGGATGCCTTCTTTCCCGGACATCGTCCTTCACCGTTGAACCTCAATGCTCGCTTTGAGCTCTTCAACTCCTTCACTAAAAAATCAACACCTTCGGGCTGCGAAGAGACCTCTTTCTCCTGAACGACATTCTGTCTCTTAGTGGATCAACCTCCCCCTGCCGATCCCATTGCCCTTGTAGGGCTTCTGGATCTACTCCGGCGTACAATTCTGTCCTCATGATGAGAATGGTCACGCTGATGCTCTCTTCTTCTGGTTTCTGTCACGATATCCCTCGACCTGCTCCTTCGCCTGTTGTCGTCTCGATGCTGAGAACCAACGACCACCAGTGACTTCTTCGAGGCCACGGGAGTTCTGCTCCTCGATCTCCTCCTACCGTGAGAACAATCCCTAGACACATGTGTAGAATGCTCCGGCTCTTTACCCTCTCTTCGGGGCATCTCCTTATGCTTACTCCGCCTTTCGGACTAAACATGGCTAGATGCTTCGTCCCTTAACTCCATACCACCAAGCATCTGCTCGGGCTATATCTTCTCTCTCGCTTTAATGTAACCTCCAAGGCTTTATCTCTGCTTGTCGCCATCCTTGCCAACTTGGCGGCTCACATCCTCGACCACTTCGACGATGAGTCTTAGTTGGTGAGCCCTCTCTGCCCCCTCGACCACGATCATGCCCCTTATCCGCATCAAAGACCAACCTCCGTCCTGGCTCCACCATGGATCTTCTGACGGAGATCACCCGAATATGCTTAGAGGCCGTGTTTCTCGTGAGTACTTTTAGAAGGACCCAGACGATCCTTTATCGAAACACAAGGCAATGACGAAGCTAATGACCATCGCCACCTTCTTCAGCGCGTCCATCTCTACTCTTCACCATCTTCCGAAGTAGGTTAAACGATTGTGATTGAAAATTTCAATGATACTAGAACTCAACCCTCCTTCAGCGCCAATGTTAACGCCAAGATCTTCTCCAACGTCCCCAATCACGTAAGACGCATACGATCCTGCATACAAGAAACACGATAAACACCACAAGCTTAATTTACCGGACCGTAGGGGATAGCTCGGCGCGTGAGAGTCGATATACGTGTTCACCAAGGTTAATAATGGAGGATGTAATGTCTAGTGTATTGAGAGTGATAATAATTCTCAGTTGTGTGTGTGTGGATATGAATGTGAACTTACCTGTTTGTGAAGACTTAGTTGATAGGTTATACTCTCTTTGCCCGATTTACCGTGCCACCCACTACCTCTAAACATGGCTCCACGATATGATGGATTCTCACATCGAGTGTTGTTATACCCACTACTTTTGATATCATTTTATGCCACGCACTGCTATAATCCCATCCACATTAATGCATGGCAGGTGTCTTAGTCAACTGTCATGCTTTTTCATCATTACAAGTCAAAGTAATAGATATTAAAAGATCCAATGGGTTAGTCCAATGAACAGGCAATTTCATAGGATTAAATAAGTAATATGGTGACTAAGCCCAAATGGCTTTCAAGATTCAATAATGAAGGCCCAATAGATTAATAATAAGTAAGCCCAATTTTGCTTCTACCAAAGAGGGAAATATAATGACCCAACATCCCAACAAGTATGCTCAAAGCCTGCAATAATTAATGCTTAAAGTAAGAACCATGTAGTACCAAGATTACAAAATTTTAACCAAATAGCTAAAACTAACCTCATCCATGCCAATTTCAATCATCTGTTCCTCAATCTCACTAACATGAATTTGTAACTTATTGAGAATACAAATTCTAGATATATATGATAATGGAGTAACCACTAAATCATCGATTACCATAAACATTGTCTTTGGCCCCCTAATAAACCCTCCATCCTTGGCCTTCCTGGTCTTTAATAACTATCTCAAGATAACTATTCTCCTTTGTCACGGCCGGTAGCCACCCTGTATAGTGGGTAATTCGATTCTTGAGAATAAAATTGAGGTTGGCTTGCTTCTTTGAGAAGAAAAATATGGCTGCTGCAAAGATGATGCGAGGCTAACCGAGGGCAAACAAGCCTATTTTTCAGTTCCTGTGATTTCAAAGGACTTCCCATACCCAAAACACATCTATAGAAATTATCCAAACCACACATAGAAGTATTACCATGTTAGTTCTGAATCTTTAGTTATTTCACTTTGTTAATAAGTC
The DNA here is from genome assembly GCA_020205615.1 of Panax quinquefolius. Classification (NCBI taxonomy): domain Eukaryota; kingdom Viridiplantae; phylum Streptophyta; class Magnoliopsida; order Apiales; family Araliaceae; genus Panax; species Panax quinquefolius. The sequence goes on from CM035152.1 coordinate 165,436,962, forward strand.
CTATTCTTCAGGACTAGTGGTTACTGTGGTTAATGTTTTGATGAATTCTTCTTAGTTTGTTACCACATTCTAGGATGTTGTAAATGTGGGTTATGGGTTGTTATTTCAATTTTATGTCATTGTAAAAGGCTATATATATATGCCTGCAGTTTGTTATCAATAAAATCAATCTTTTCATCTTTGAGTGCTAAATTTCTTTTGAGTGATCTTAACATTTGGTATCAAAGCTCCATCACAGGGGCCTGATTGTGAGTGTGTGTAGAAAGAAACTGCAGTTTTCTTTCAGAGTAAGGGAGTCAAGCACAATGGTGGAAAACAATAGTAGTGTTTTTGTGCAGCCGACCATTCCCAAATTTGACGGACATTACGATCATTGGGCGATGTTGATGGAGAATTTTCTTCGTTCCAAGGAATATTGGGATCTCATAGAGAATGGGATTTCAGGAATGGTGACACAAAGGGTCGAGGACCAGGCAGAAGCACAACACAAAGTGATCAAGGGGCAGAAGCTTAAGAATTTAAAGGCAAAGAACTACCTTTTCCAAGCTATAGACCGAAATATCTTGGAGACTATACTTGACAAAGAAACATCAAAGGGTATTTGGGACTCAATGAAACAGAAATACCAAGTCTTTACCAAGGTGAAGAGGGTACAGTTGCAGGCACTTCGGAGGGACTTTGAGATTCTCCACATGAAGGATGGCGAGACTGTTGATAACTTCTTTGATCGTACTCTCACTGTAGCCAACAAAACGAAGGCTCATGGTGAGACAATGAGCCAAACCATTATCAATGAGAAAGTTTTGAGGTCCATGACCTCAAAATTTGATTATGTGGTTTGCTCAATTGAAGAATCCAATGATTTAAACACAATGACCATTGACGAGTTGCAGAGCAGTTTACTAGTCCATGAACAAATAATGAATGGCCATCGTGGAGAGGAGTAGGTTATCAAGGTGACTCATGAAGACAACAGTAGCAAAGGAAGAGGTCGAGGGGTGTTCAGAGGAAGAGGAAGAGGTCGTGGCAAACAACCTTTCAACAAGACTACTATCGAGTGCTTTAAGTGTCACAGATTAGGACACTTCCAAAGATGAAAGTGTCCTAGTGAAGAGAATGGAGCCAACTATCTTTGAGCTAGATGAAGGAAAAAAAGTCAAGTTATTAATGTCCCATGTAGAGCTTAATCATGCTCGAGAGAGAAGCGAAATATCGGTTCCTCGATTCAAGATGTAGTAATCATATGAGTGGGAATAAAGAATGGTTTTCGGATTTGGATGTTCAATTCAGGCAAACTGTGAAACTAGGCAACAACTCAAGGATGGCAGTTATGGGGAAAGTAAACATTCGAATGCAAGTGAATGGTTTCACTCAGGTAATCTCTGAGGTTTACTACATTCCTGAGTTGAAAATTAACTTGTTAAGCATGGGGCAACTTCAAGAAAAAGGTGTGGCAATTCTGATTCAACAGGGGAAGTGCAAAGTTTTTCATCCTAATAAGGGTCTAATTATTCAGTCCGAGATGAGTGCAAACAGGATGTTTGTTGTACTTTCAGCAATGATGCCTAAAGCTACTACCTGTTTTCAAGCCATGACAGAAGATGAGAGTTATTTGTTGGAAGACTCCAACTTATTATAAATAAAATTGAATTTTTCCTCTATTCATTATTCTAAATTAATAAGGTGTTAATTTGATATAATGCTTTGGTTATGGGTGAAATGTGCAAATTTTGTAAAATAAGCAAATGGTTATAAAATATTCATTTCTGTCGGGGAATATTCGTTTGGTCGTGGAATATTCTTTTTTGTCGAATATCCGTATTTATGACGCCAGCAGCGAATCGAATTATGGGCCCCATAACGGAATAACTATTGGAGGAAGAAAACGACAAAGTATGAGTTTTTATGAATAACGGCGTAATTATTACCGTTAACACTGTTGGGTTACCTGGTGGTTAAAATACAGTAATATATGTGGTTACACAAAGAGTACACCAGTATTGCACAATGTATTGTTGAATTATTGATTCGTAAGTAAGAAGGCACTACTCAATAATTGTTACGAAAGAAGTTATTGCTCAATATTTTATTTTATTGATTCAATAATTGTTTGCGTTGATAGTTTATATTATTGTTGTTTTAATAATTGTCATTTGACGATTTTCCATTATCATATCAATAATTCATATTATTTGAATAATATTATTAGATAGCATTATTGGCAATGTCTAGAAAGTTCATGCCGAGGAGAGGTTTGGTCACCTAATTGCATACTTGCCAAGAAGGAGAAAATCCTTATTGGAAAGCCCCCTTTTTCCTGGGAACGGCATGGTTGTCATAATTGTGATTCTATAATATTATTTGAGAATAATTAATTATTAATTTATATGATAAGGAAATATTTATTTGATGTGGATATAAATGATGGATTTATTTATTTTATATGGTTATTAAGGAAAGAATTAATGCTGAGATGTTCTATCAGTATTTTGTAAGATTGGAGGTATTAAAAATCACCCGTTTATGGATTTCAGATATTTTCTGTTTGGAATTTGGAAAAACTTTCTTCTGCAGAGTTGTAAAGAATTCAATTTCGTGTGGAATGGACATAAAATTCGTATTTTTCTGATAAACGGACTATTTTTTATGAATTATTAAAGTTTCTGATTATTGTTTAAATGATAAAACATTTTGGAAAATTCTAGAATTGGTTGGAGAGAAATGTGCTCAATTGAATTTCAAATGTGGTGGGTGGCAATAGTAGCAGGTAAAGCCATCAGGTAGCAGGTCAAGTCTGCTTCGACGTGCTAACATTTTCCTATAAATAGAGGGCTAAGTTAGAATTGAAAATCACACCAGAAACAAGTTTTCTCTCTTTCTCTCTCTATATTATCGAGCGTATTTTGTGAGTATTTAGATACTTTGAGAGTTATTGTTTAGAACAAGTTTCATTCAGCATCATATCCGATATTTCATTCTGAAGTACTGTTTCTTTGAGGTAAGGGATGTTATTTTCTTCATATATGATATTATTTCTTTCAATATCATAATGCCGAAGTATTGATCTGAACTTTTAATCAAATTTGGAACTTTTATATCTAAGTTACTATTCACGATACTGGCCTATTCATTCAAAAATGAAATTTTCTTCTTTTTGTCCAAGATGTCTATTATGGTTACTATCTTTGATTGTATCCATGTTTTGGTCTTTATTTTTGAATTCTACTTCAAAATTTGTTATTATGAAGTATTATTGATCTTGGATAAACTGTAATACGAATCCCTAATATTTGTCCTTCTGTCTCACCGGATTCGCTTTTCTTTAAAATATTTTTCAACATCCTCATCCTAAATGATGATATTATTGAATATCTTTGGCCCGTAGTGCAAAGATGAATGATTAATTGATGAATATCTTTTGGCCGTGTAGTCAAAAAGATGTACAGTGTTGATATGAATATGACCAACTCCGGTGATATAAATGAATATCTTTGGCAGTAGTGCAAAGATGAATATTTGATTAAAGATGTATATTGATTGTTATTACTGGGGATAAAATATTGATGATGGACTTTTAAATCTTAAAAGATAGTAGAACTCATTCTCTACTTGACTCTTCTAATGGATTATTTGCTTTTTGCAAAATATTGATCTAAAACTTGTTGTCTATTATATTCTATCGATTTTTTCTCCACATTGAGGACTAACGATAATTTGTTGTATATTATCTTAGTCATAATATTCTTTACTGGGCTAGTTGAGCTCACCCTTTTTCCTTTTTATTCCATTTTTCTTCTCGGGATGTGAGAACATGCAGGATCTGAGTCGGTATGGAGTGATGGTTCTAGAAAGATGTTTTAGCGATCCTCACTATTTACGTAAAATAGTGTTTGAATAATTGTAATGAGGACTTATTTGAGTGTGGATATTGTCTAGAAGACAATATTTGTATTTAAACTCACAGTATGTGTTGTCGTATTTTGCACGATAATGGTATTATTGAAGTTGTAGTTTACTTTTTGTACCATGTATTTGGCGACTCAGAATGGGTGTTGTATACCTATTTTGGGGGCGTCACAGTTGGTATCAAAGCATAGGGATATGGTCTCTGGCGGAGATCGGAGAATAGAACTAGGAGGGGAGAGATGAGTAAATCCTTCGCTAGTGTGTCCTATCTAAGCTTATTTGTTGGTGGAATTATAATATAGGGATATTATGTGATATGTTAATTTGTTTAATCGACCCTTTGTTTTATGGCGAGATTTAAGAATAGGCTACTGAGAACGTTAACAATGGAGTGTATGAGACTGTGGAACAACCTTTAGTCACAAACCAGGAGAACGTACAACAGGAAGGCAATATTCCTCCTATAAACAACACTACCGATCAAACGATGAATGATGGAATGTTTAGGAGCTTTTTGCAGTTCATGTAAAATCAGACGAGGGAGACTCGTGTACAAAATACGGGTGGAAGTGATGGCAACGCGCGGTTCTTCACAGCCAAGCAGTTCAAAGAGTTGGGACCACCAGATTTCTGGGGAAAGCCCGATCCGATTAAGGCGGAAACGTGGGTCAAGCAAATTACCAAGATATTCGATGTCTTGGGATGCACGGAAGAATAAAAGGTTCCATTCGCCACCTTTATGATCCGTGGAGAGGCGACATCGGTGGGAATCGTAGAAGCGTACCAACCAAATTACACTCAACATGTCTTGGGAAAGATTTCAGAAACTGTTCAAAGACAAGTACTTTCCTGAAAGTATTCGTCATATGAAGGAGGTAGAGTTTATTAGACTGGAGTAGAACAACATCAAAGTCTCTCAAGACGAGGCGAAGTTCATGAGTTATCCAGTTCGTGTTCTCATTGGTAGAAAATGAGGAACTTATGACGCGGATGTTTCTCGAGAGGTCTAAAACCCAGATTCGGCAATACCTTATCTCTCATAAATTTTCTCTCAGTATTCGGATGTTGTCAATGTGGCTCAATTATTAGAGCAAGATAGTGAGTATACTCAACCGAGGGACCCTGACAACTGTGGTCATACTGGTGGACAACAAATATCGAGAGCGATGATAACCAACGAGGAGGGAAAAATACGGACAAAGACGGTAACCACTCGGGTGGTAATCGTGGCCATAATAATAGGAGAGGTGAGTCAAGTGGAAATTTCAGAAAGAGGAGATTCAACAATGACGGAAGACATCACCAACACCAAAGACCAACAATAAATTCTAGGGAAGAGATCGTACTTGCCGTTAGATGTTACAAATGCGGGAAAGAGGGACATATCATTAAACCGTCCACAACAATCCAAGGTATGTTATAACTGTGGAAAGGAGGGCCATATAGCTCGAGACCTGCTCAGAAAGCAAAACCAAGTTCAAAGAGGATGGTGACTCCAAAGTCGCTCCGGGATAAGTCAAAATCACGGTTCTGGAAGAAGCGTTTGTCGAATCGGCCAAAACGTGAGGAACCCGAACGAGGTGATCACGGGTAAGCTAATCTTGAATTCTTGCGAAGTTTATACCTTACTAGATACCAGTTCTACCCATTCTTTTATCTCTCCTGTTTGTGCTCAACGTTTAAACTTGATTCCGGAGAAATTGGACTTTAACTTATCTATTGAAACTCCGTTGGGTGAAACCTTCGTTACATCTACAGTTTATAAATCTTGCTTGATCCAAGTTGGACTATCACATTACCTGTTGATCTTATCTCTTTAAAGATACTTGCTTTTGATGTGATTTTAGGAATTGATTGGTTAACCACTCATCATGCCAAAATTGATTATTTTCGTAAGGTTGTTAGTTTTCATATTCCTAACCAACCTGTTATACGAATTCAAACAACTAAACCACTAAAATCAGTCAATGTCATATCAAGCCACAAAGCTATTCGTTTATTAAAAATGGATGCAAAGCTTTCTTAGCCTATGTTATGGATTTGAATAAAGACAAGTCAAATTTGGATAATATTTCTGTTGTTAGAGAATTTCCTGATTTATTTCCTGAAGAACTTCCCGGTCTACCCCCAGAACGTGATGTTGAATTCTTTATTGATCTTGAACCGGGTACAAAATCCATTTCTAAAACCCCATATCTAATGACTCCTATTGAACTTCAAGAGTTAAAAGTCCAACTACGGAGTTATTAGACATCGGTTTCATTCGTCTAGTACATCTCCTTGGGGTGCTCTGTTTTTATTCGTAGAAGAAGAAAGACGGGAGTATGCGACTTTCAGTATTAACTACCGAGAATTAAACCATGTCACCATCAAGAATAGGTATCCAGATTACCTCGCATTGATGACTGTTTCGACCAAGATTGAAAGGAGCACAATTCTTTTCAAAGATCGATCTTAGCTTACGGATATCATCAAATGAAGATTAAAACCGAGGATATTCCAAAGATTGCCTTGAACTCCTGATGACGAGCATTATGAATTCTTAGTCATGTCTTTTGGATTGACTAATGCTCCTACTTTCATGGATATGATGAACTGTATTCAAGAAATATTTGGATCGATTCGTTGTTGTCTTTATTGATGACATCCTCATCTATTCCAAAAGCCGTGAAGATTATGAGCACCATTTAAAGCTGATACTTGAAAGGCTTCGTGAAAATAAACTATATGCCAAGCTGAAGAAATGCGAGTTCTGGCTTGAGGAAGTAGCATTCCTTGGGCACGTGGTGTCAAAACATGGAGTATCTGTTGACCCTAAGGAAGATTGAAGCAATACAAAGTTTGGTGCAACCAAGTTTGCCCAAGTCTGCAGCTTTTTGGGATTAATTTGGTTATTATCGAGATTTGTGGAAGAATTTTCTCGAATCGCTATCTCAGCTAACTCAAATGACTCGAAAAGATACAAAATTTGTATGGAGCGAGGAATGCGAGAAGAGTTTCCAAGAGCTCAAGAGAGACTCATTTCAAGCACCTATTCTAGCAATACCATCCGGGTCGATGGATTTGTTATCTACGGCGATGCTTGAGCAAAAGGGTTAGGATGTGTTCTCATGCAACATGAGAAAGTCATAGCTTTATGCCTCGCGACAACTCAAAGAATATGAGAGGAATTATCCTACTCATGATCCGGAGTTAGCGATAGAAGGTATTCAGCGTTGAAAATTTAGAGACACTACTTGTATGGGGGAGAAAGTGGAGATTTATACGGACCATAAAAGCCTCAAATATTTCTTCACCCAAAAAGAACTCAACATGCGACAACGACGTAGGCTTTGAGTCATTGAAAGATTACGATCACACTATTCAATATCATCCCGAAAAAAGCGAACGTAGTGGTATTTATTGAGTAGAAGATCATATGCGAGTATGAGTGCGATATTGTCAACACAAAGGCCTATTTTATATGACTTGCAAATGATGGGGATAGAATTAAAGACTCCAGGGACCCACATGATGATGGCGAATATACGAGTAGAGCCGATTTTTAATCGATAAAGTTAAAGTCGCTTTCAAGCTACTTGGACACAGGGCGCGTATTATGAAGAAGAAAGTGCGAAGGTGCTATTCCGTAGCAAGAATCGATGAAGAAGGAATACTTCGAGTCAACTCTAGACTTTGCGTTCCTAACGATTCTAACTTGAAGCATAGAATCATGATGGAGGCACACAACACCCCGTTTACAATCCATCCTGGGAGTACCAAAATGTATCATGATATTCGACATACATTTTGGTGGAACAATATGAAGAGAGAGATCGCAGAGTTTATCTCGAGGTGTTTAACTTGTCAGCGAGTAAAGGCGGAGCATCAAGTGCCAAAAGGTCCATTGCAACCACTTGAGATTCCGGAATGGAAGTAGGAACACATCACCATGGATTTCGTTAAAGGTCTTCCCAAAGTTTCTCAAGGCATAAATGCGATTTGGGTTATTGTTGATAGATTAACGAAGTCTGCTCATTTCTTACTGATGCGAGAAACTTATTGTGACGCCCCCAAAACAGGTATACATCACCTATTCTGAGTCGTCAAATACATGGTACAGAATACAAATACAATCTTAATTATACAACAAGAGAGCTGTGAGTTTAAATACAAATACTCGCCTTTCTGATAATATCCACTCTCGTAATAAGTCCTCGTTACATTTATTTTCACACTATTTAACGTAATAGTGAGGACTACTAGTTAATACTATCATCCCACCATCACTCCGCTTCCACGACTTCGTCCAGCTTACGTTCTCATTTCTGAGAGGACAAGGTGAAAGAAAGGTGAGCTCAACTAGCCCAAAGAAGAAATATTATGACTAAGATAATGCGGGATAAATTATTATTAGCCTTCAACAATGTTAAACCGATAAAATACAATAGACATCAAGTTTAACTGCGGTGAAACAAGCAATCCATTAAAAGAGTCAAGTAGAGAATAAAATCTACTATCTTTTATGATTTAAAAAGTTTTTCATCACTTTTATCGGCGAGACTCAAATTTCAATAAATAATCCACATCATTAAATCATCCATGCACTACAGGCCAAGGATATTCATTAAGATCACGACCACAAATTATCCATGCACTACGGCCAAAAGATAATTGTGTTTTCATCAACGATCTGATCATGCCATAAAACAATTCATCTTTGCTCCCTCGGCAAGAAGAAATCCATAGCCATAATCATACCAAAAACTATCCATCAATGGACTACGGGCCAATGAGGACTTTTTCCACATCATTTGTAACATTACGGTCATGATTATACCGAATAATGCCTGGTCATAATCATACCAAGTCCATCTATGTACTACAGGCCACAGATGACTTTCAACATAATATAAACATGAGGATGATGACAATGATATAAGAATTCAATAAAACAAGTTCACGAATTAATTTGTTCAGGAACCAATAACGTCCAAATTGTCGATGATACTTCTTTGTAGAGTAAAATTTAAGAATGCTCGTAAGAATATTTTCATGAAAAGATCTTTGGATGAAGCGCAAATATCAAGGATATTCCACTAATTTCATGGAGTATAGAAGTCAAAACTTTAACCAACCGGGTATAATAAAGAATGGAATAACAAAAGAAATCACCATGCATGCGGTACTTGGCATGTACAAAAGTTTATTCCAACAAAATAATAAAGACGGAACCGAGTCCTGTAAAACACACGAGCAGGATATTCCAATGTAATAATAAAGATTTTAACCAGTCCTGTGTAAAACACATGCATGTGATATTCCAACAGAAATAATAAAGATTTTAACCAGTCCTGTAAAAAAAACATGCATGTGATATTCCAATAGAATAATAAAGACGGAATAATATAAGGATTTCACCAAGTATAGGGGAGTCCACAGACATCTGAGTTATTCCAATGTAATAAATAAGAATGGAATAACATAAGGATTTCACCAAGTACAGTGGTATCTGCGTATATAGGTTATGTATAGGGTATGCCACATATACAAAAGTTATTCCAATGTAATAATAAAGAATGAAATAATGTGTTCTCTTCATGAATAAGAAAGAATAACACCCCTTACGGGTACAACAAATAATATCCCTTACCGTAAAAGAAACTGGATATAGAAGTAGTGAAGAAGCAGAATACTCTTCTTCTTTCTCTCTATAATTTCTCCCTCTAGAGTTTCTGTGACGCCCCCAAAATAGGTATATGTGACGCCCCCAAAATAGGTCCATTCCATCCAACCCATTCTGAGTCGCAAATACATGGTACGTAAATAACTACAACTTTATTATTACAACATATAAAAGCATGTGAGTTTAAATATAGATATTGCCATCTGAATAATATCCACACGCAAATAAATCCCCATCATAATTATTGATACATTATTTTACAAAAATGGTGAGGACTACTAAACAACTCTCTCTAGAACCTTCATTCCATATCCCGACTAAGATTTCATTACATTCTCGCCTCCCCGAGAAGAAAAATGGAACAACAAGGAAAAGGGTGAGCTCAACTAGCCCGAAAAGAATATTATGACTAAGATAATATACAACAAATTATCATTAGTCTCCAACAGGGGAAAAATCTAATAGAATACTGATAGACAACCGGTTTAAATCAACAATCGCAATGAAAACAACAATTCATTAGAAGAGTTAAGTAGAGAATGCAAACTACTATCTTCTATATATGAATTTAAAAGTTCATCGTCGATATTTTATCCTGTAACATCAATCAATATATATCTGAATCAAATATTCATCTTTGCACTACAAAAGCCAAAGATATTCATCGATCGGTCATGTTCATCTCAACACTGCTCATCTTTGCACTACGGGCCAAAGATATTCATCGATCGGTCGTGTTAATCTCAACACTGCTCATCTTTGCACTATGGGCCAAAGATATTCATCAAGAAATCATTCATCTTTACACTACAAAAGCCAAAGATATTCCATAATATCATCATTTAAGACCAAGATGATGAAAAATATTTTAAAAGAAACGAATCCAAAGGAAATAAAATGACAAGGATTAAGGATTAAGGATTCGTACTTTGTTTTATCCGTCCCAAAATACCTCAAAAATAATCATAGGGGTGTAAAATTCAAGAATGATCAAAACATGGATACAATCAAAGCTAGTATCCGTAATAGATATTTTTGACAAAAGAAGAAAAATTTCATTTTTCGGTGAATAAGTTGAGTGATTCGTGAATAAGATCAGATATCGTGAATAGTCTTGGTCAGTATCACGTGAATAGTAACTCCAACACCAAAAGATAGAAATTTCACAAAAAAACATCTTCACGCTTCATGAATGAAGATTGTGAATAGTAATCGTGAATAAGTAACTCGTGAATAGTAACTCATGAATAAGTAACTCGTGAATAAGTAACCCGACATGAAAAAGTTCCAAATTTGATAAAAAGTTCTAACCAATATTTCAAAGATAATGATATTGAAGAAATAATATCTTTTGAGAAGAAAATAACATCCCTTACCTCGAAAGACAAGATTTAGTTGAAACACCTGGATATAAAGGCTATGACTTGAACTTGCACCGTATAGCAATACTCAAAGTATACTCAAAATACTCACAAGAATACGCTCGATAATATAGAGAGAAAACTTGAGCTTACGGTGTGATTTTCAATTCTAACCTAAGCACCCTATTTATAGAAATTGCTTGTAACACCAAAGCGAAAAATTGAATATAATAATATTATATATAAACAAAATTCATACGCCCACATCTTTAATCTGAATTCAGCCACCATGCACATGTTAAATATGCCCACAACATATAAAAAACGTTTTATTAATAAAATAAATAAAACTTCCAAAAATCAATTATTTGAACTTGAAACTTCAATAATTCATAATAAATAGCCATTTTATCAAAAATTCAATCTAGCAACTTTTTATAGGAAATTCAATTCTCTACAACTTTGCGTAAGAAAGTTTTTCCAAATTCCAAACAAAAATTGATCAAATCCATATACTGGACAATTTTACAAATTTATAATCAAATTTCATCGAAAATGGGGTCCAATTTACATGTTTAACATGTTTTAAAAATTTATTGCAACAAAAATACTCTTCCTCCTCGTATACTCATATATCCCACATTCGTTGTAAAAATATCACCAATTAATATATTATTAAAATAATATATTTAAATGAATTATTTTATCGAGAAAAGATAAAATATTAATTTTCAACAATTGTCATTTTAAAAATTTCTCCATCTATATCCACATAAAATCAATATTTTTCTCATCATATAAATCAATAATTAATTATTCACAAATAATATTACGAGAATCACATTATTAACAACGAGTGCAGCTCAGGAAAGAGGGGCTTTCCAATAAGAATTTCTCTCTTCTTGGCGCCGCAATTAGATGACCAAACCTCTCCTTAGAGAGAACTTTCTAGACATTGCCAATAATGTTTTCTAATAATATTATTGAGATAATATGAATTATTGCTCAGATAATGGAAAATACCGTGTAATGACAATTTATTGAAACAACAAAGAATATAAAATATCAACGCAAAGAATTATTGAATCAATAAAATAAAATATTGAATAGTAATTCTTAATAATTATTGAGTAGTGCCTTCTTACGTAAGAATCAATAATTGGTGCAATACTGGTGTCTCTTCTTTATTCAACAACGCGTTAGTGTGTTTTAACCACCGGTATTCCAACAATGATAATCTGTAATAACTATGCCGTTATTTATAAACAACTTATATTTGTCATTTTCTTCATCCAATCGCTTTCCGTTATGGGGCCCATAAAAGATCAAGTCGTTGTACGAATATTCCCAAGCGATCTTTAATATTCCACGACCAAACGAATATTCCCAACGATAATGAATATTTTATAACCACTTGCTTATTCGAAATATTTGCGTATTTTACCCATAACTATCCACATTAATCAAATCGACCCTTACTATTAAAATAATAAATAGAGGAAAATAAATTTCATTTATTAATAATTTGGGGTCTTACAACCTCCCTCCTTATGAAATTTCGTCCTCGAAATTGGCGTCACGTACTGGTGTTTCAAAAGATGAGAATACCTCGCTTTCATTTCCGTTTCCAACTCCCGGTCATTTCCTCAATAGCATGGTTTCTCCACAAAACTTTAACTTGTGGTATAACCTCGATTACATGGGACATGTTCTTTCCTATCCAAGATCTTGACAGGTACCTCCTCGTCGTTAAGTCTTGGTATCTCGTCCGATTCTAACTTCGATGACGTGGTTCGGGTTGTCCATATATTTACGTAACATCGATCGTGAAAAAGCGTTATGAACACGCGTCATACTTGGCGGTAAAACGAGTCTATAGGCCACAGTTCTATTCGATCGAGAATTTTAAATGGATTAATAAATCGAAGGTTTGAGCTTTCCTCACCTCACCGATTCTCTCGCTTTTGAAATAACAACTTCTTGCACCTCCTTCTTCAAATTCATCAGCTCCGGTGTGTAGCTTGAACAGCTTTAACTTTATCGATTAAAGTCGATTATACTCGTATATCATCACGTGGGTAACTAGAGTTTTCATCTCCATCTCTATTATTTGTAAATTATTCGAAATGAGTCTTTGACAATATCGTACTCGTATTTGTATACGATCTTCTACTCAACACGTCAGCTACCACGTTCGCTTTTCCGGGATGGCATGGTGAACACGTGTCTTTGAAATGAGTCTCCTCTTGAGTTCTTGAAGCTCTTCCCACATTCCTTGCTCCATTCAATTTTGTATCTCTCTGTCAATTTGCGTTAATGGAATAGCGAATCGAGAATATCCTTCAACGAATCTCCAGATAATAACCAACTAAGCCTGAAAGCTACGTATTTAGATTCTGAAGCTTAGGTTGTTCTCAACAGCATGACTCATATCCCAACCTTGGATAGCACGTTACAATGACACCTATCGGTTTACTATCGCATCGAATATGGTGTCCCCTACGGAGAAGTCGGCTTCGGTGCATTCCACAAAGGAAGTCACCGGATAAAGGCTCGGTACCAAATTCTATAGTTGAATTTTAACTCCACGAAGTTCAATAGGAGCCATTCGATATGAGATTTTAGAAATGAGTTTTGTCTGGGGTTCAAAGTCGATACAAAATTTAATATCGAACTTTGGGAGTAAGCTAAGAAATTCTTGAAAAATCGTCGGAAAAATCAATAACAACAGAATATTATTCAAATCGGCGTGTCTTTATTCAAATCCATAACATAGACTAAGAAAACTTGACATCCGTAATAAGCGAATGACTTCATGGCTTGATATGAAAATGTTTGACTACAATGGTTTGATTGCTTGAATTGAATAACAGGGTTGCTTATGAATATGAAAACTAACAACCTTACAAAAGCAATCAATTTGGCGTGATGAGTAGTTAACCTTAAAATCACATCAAAAGCAAATATCTCTATAGAAATAAGGTTAACGAGGTAATGTGATAGTGCCAACTGAATCAAGCAAGATTTCCGAACAACGGATGTAATGAAAGTTTCTCTAACGGAGTCTCCATAAATAGGTCAAAGTCTAATTTCTCCGTAGTCAAGTTCAAACGTTGAGCGCAAATAAAGAGAGATAAAAGAATGGGTAGAACCGGTATCTAGTAAGGTATAAACTTCGCAAGAATTTATAATTAACTAACTTGATGCTAACCGTTCGGGTTCCTCGCATTTTGACCGTCCACGACAAACGCTCTTCCGAGAATCGTTGACTTTGACTTTTACGTATCCGCTTCTGTGCCAACGTCCCAACCGGACTTGATTTCGCTTATAGGACAAAATTGAGCTATGTGACCATCTTTTCCACAACTAAAACATACCTTGGAAGGCTTTGAGCAGTTTGACCTTATATGTCCCTCCTCTCGCATCATCAGTAGCATCTAACCGGCGATCGTTCTCTTCCCTAGAATTTGTTCTTTGGTCTTTGATCTTTTCTACCGACGTCTTCCGTCATCGTTAAATCTTCTCTTTTTAGATTGGACATCTCTTTCCATAATATCAACGCGTCGTGCGGCTTTTACCCATGCATCACTCATTCTCACTCGTTCGATTATTTCTTCTTTCATTTCGATTCCAACTTTATCATCTTATACTCTTAAAGAAGTGCTTACATTCAAGCATCACATATCGGGTAACACAAGCTTGAATCGTTGCATCCTTTTGCTCCACATTTTGCTGCAATTCTTGACTGCTCTTCTAACTCATGAATACGATTTTGCAATTCTATATTTTGATCATAAAATACCTCTAATAAACTCTCTTGGTACCTCTTCTTCCTCTTCTTCCTCACTCTCACCGTATTACCTCTGCGATTATCTCTCGTGCAACTATCAATTCTTCACTCACCATATGGATATCTCTAATTCCTTCTTCACTTTGACATCACATTATCACAGTTGGGCGATTAGAGGTGTCTCCACGATCTCATTCACTCCATTGTTAAACGTTCTCGTGAGCCCATTCTTAAAAACTATCATAAAACAAGGGTTAATTAAATAAATTAACAAATCACATAATATCCCTATATATTGACCAACTAACAAATAAGCTTAGGTAGGATACACTAGCGAAAGATTTACTCGTCTCTCCCCTCTGGTTCTATTCCCCGATCTCACTTGGAGATCATATCCCTAAGCTCGATACCAACCGTGGCGCCCCCAAAATAGGTCCATTCCATCCAACCCATTCGAGTCGCCAAATACATGATGCGAAATAACTACAACTTTATTATTACAACATATAAACTGTGAGTTTAAATACGAGATATTGCCATCTAGACAATATCCACCACATGAAATAAATCCCCATCATAATTATTGATACATTATTTTACAAAATGGTGAGGACTACTAAACAACTCTCTAGAACCTTCATTCCATACCCAGGCTAGTACTGCTACATTCTCGCCTCCCGAGAAGAAAAATGGAACAACAAGGAAAAGGGTGAGCTCAACTAGCCCGGTAAAAGAATATTATGACTAAGATAATATACAACAAATTATCGTTAGTCTCAACGAGGAAAAATCTAATAGAATACAATAGACAACCAGTTTTTAAATCAACAATCTGCGGTGTGAAACAACAATTCATTAGAAGAGTTAAGTAGAGAATGCAAACTACTATCTTCTATATATGAATTTAAAAGTTCATCGTCGATATTTTATCCTGTAACATCAATCGATATATATCTGGAATCAAATATTCATCTTTGCACTACAAAAGCAAAGATATTCATCGATCGGTCGTGTTCATCTCAACACTGTTCATCTTTACTCTACGGGCCAAAGATATTCATCGATCGGTCATGTTTATCTCAACACTGTTCATCTTTGCACTATGGGCCAAAGATATTCATCGAAATCATTCATCTTTGCACTACAGGCCAAAGATATTCAATAATATCATCATTTAAGGCTGAAGATGATGAAAAATATTTTTAAAGAAACGAATCCATTGAAACAAAATGACAAGGATTAAGGATTAAGGATTCGTACTTTGTTTTATCCACGCCCAAAAATACCTCAAAAATAATCATAGGGGTGTAAAATTCAAGAATGATCAAAACGTGGATACAATCAAAGCTAGTATCCGAATAGATATTTTGGACAAAAAGAAGAAATTTCATTTTTCATGAATAGTCTTAGATTCGTGAATAATCTAGTGAGATATCGTGAATAGTCTTGACATCGTGAATAGTAACTCAAGACACCAAAAGATAGAAATTTCACAAAAAAACATCTTCACGCTTCATGAATAGTACTGAAGTGAATAGTAACTCGTGAATAGTAACTCATGAATAGTAACTCATGAATAGTAACTCATGAATAGTAACTTCGTGAATAAAAACCCCAATATGATATGAAAAAGTTCCAAATTTGATAAAAGTTCCAACCAATATTCCCAAAATTAGGTATACATCACCCATCTTGGGTACGCCACTTACATAGTGCGAAATTTAAATACAACTTACTAACATAAGCGTAAGCGTGCATATACAATCGACATAAGCGTGAGTTTAAATACAAATATAAATCTACTAGATATTATACAAACTCAAAAAAGGAGTCCTCATTACAATTATTATCACACTATTTCACGAATAGTGAGGACTACTAATCTTATCTTGGGACCATCACTCGTTTCCCAGGCTAAGTCCCGCTATATTCTCATTTCACGAAGAAACGGTGAAAGAAAGGTGAGCTCAACTAGCCCGATAAAAATATTATGACTAAGATAATGCGAGAATAAATTATCAATAGTCTTGACAATGTTAAGCGATAAAATACAATGAAACATCAGTTTAAGCTGCGGTAATGAATATCTGATCCATTAAAAGAGTCAGTAGAAAATAAAATCTACTATCTTTTAGGTTTTAAAAGGTTTTCATCATTTGTTATATATTTGAGACTCGACTTTAATAAATATTCCACATCATCGAATCACCCACACTTTTCTGACGAGGATATTCTTTAGTATCACGACCACAATTATTCATGCACTTACGGGCGAGAATATTTGTGTATTCATTAATAATCATGATCATACCAACAATTTGTCCATCGATGCACTCTGACCCTTTGAGGATTTTACCACATCATTTGTAACATTACGGTCAAGTGATTACAAGAATAGTCTCTGGTCATAATCATACCAAGTCCATCTATGCCTTCTGAGCCCACGAGATGACTTTAAAAAATATAAACATGAGGATGATGACAATGATATAAGAATTGATAAAACAAGTTCAAGAATTATTTTATCTAGGAATTATTAACGTCAAATTATCAACATGATCTTTGTTTTGTAGAGTAAAATTCAAGAATGATCGGAAGAATATTTCCATGAAAAGATCTTTGGATGAAACGCAAATATCGAGGATATTCCACTAATTTCATGGAGTATAGAAGTCAAAGTTTTAACTTATTTGGGTATAATAAAGAATGGAATAACAAAAGAAATCACCATAAATGCGATAGGCCTTACGAGACGAGTTATTCAATGAGAATAATAAATAACGGAACCGAGTCGGTGAAATTCACAAAGCGGGATGTTCAACGAATAATAATAAAGATGGAACCGGATCCGGTGTAAAACACACGAGATAGGATATTCAGCGAGAATAATAAAAAAAGGCGGAACCGGTCCGGTGTAAAACACCTGAGAACGGGATGTTCAGCGAATAATAATAAAAAGCGGAACCGGTCGGTGTAAAACACCACAGAGGATGTTCAACAAAAATAATAATAAAAACGGAACCGGTGTAAACACACATGTCATGTGTAAAATAAAAAGCGGAACCGGACGAGGATGTTCCAGCGAATAATAGAAGAATGTCACCAAGTATAGGGTAAACCACATTATCGAGAGTTATTCAGCAGAAATAATAAGCGATGGAATAACAACAGTTCTCTTCATGAATAAGAAAGAATAACACCCTTTACATTTGGTAGGAGATTGAATCTTTATGGTGATGTAGTAACAAAATACTCTTCTTCTTTCTCTCTTATTCTCTCTATACTTTCTCTCTACATAGCTTGAATGAATTAAGTGAAAAATAATGAAGCCCTAGGCCTCTATTTATAGAAGATTTCTAGCTTAGCACTTTTCTTAGTGTGAAAAGCGAGTGGCTTGACGACTAATGATGTGAAAAGAAAAGTGGTTTGGCCTTTTGTAATGTGAAGCGACAAGTGGTTCGGCGCTTTAATGTGAAAAGACAAGTGGTTCGACGTCTGGTAAAGGTAATTACTATTAACGAAGGTAAATACTATTGGCGAAGGTAATACTATTGTGAAGGTAATTACTATTAGCGAAGGTAATTACTATTCACGAAGGTAATTACTATTCACAAGGGTAATTACTTATTGACAAAGGTAATTACTATTGAAAAGGTAAATACTATATTCTTAATTACTATTGAAGGGTAATTACTATTGTGAAGGTAATTACTATTGAAGGAAGGTAAATACTATTCACAAGGGTAATTACTATTGAAAGGTAATTACTTATTGATGAAGAGACTCTTAGATGATGACATATAGGCCCCCATAAAATAATCAAACTTACCACAAATCATTTTTTTTTTATCAACACATATTTAATCTTTCAACAATTATTAATCATTTATAACTTGTCTCAATTATTGATTTAATACTATAACATATTATCTGAGATGATCTTTGTGACAATAATTGAATCGATAATATAAGAGATATGATCGTGAATTCTTGTGTAGCAATAATTGAGCGTAGTTGAGTGACTTCTCACGTAAGCATCGATAATCAATCTGGTGTCTTCTTTATCTGACTACGCGTATTCTTTTGTACTTTTACCACCGGGGTAGTTCAGCGGTTTTAACGGTAACACCTCCGTAGTTATTTTTATAAAATATTTTTTATCGTTTTCTCGATCAAACAATAATTACATTATGGGGTCCACCAATGATTGAGCCGTTATGCGAATATTCCCTAACAAAAGAATATTCCCAGACCCAAAACGAATATTTTATAACAACTTGCATACTTTGCAAAATTTATAAATATTACCCACAACTATAACATTATATCAAATTTATTCCATAATATTCAAAAATAATATTTATAGAAAAATTCATCTTTATTTATAAAAGTTGAGGTCTTCTGACCTCCCTTCTTTAACATGAAATTTAAGCCCTCGAAATTAGAATGCGTTACACGGTATGTCGAAGAGGTAAGGATACCTTGATTTCATTTGATTCTAACTCCCAGTCATTTCCTCGACATCGTGGTTCCTCCACAAAACTTTGACTTGAGGTATAACCTTGGGCGTAGAATATGTTCCTTCTTATCAAAATTTGAGCAGGAACCTCTTAAATACGTCGAAATCTTCCGCTATTTAAATCCGGTTCTAACTTCGATAATATGGTTGGGTCTTTCACATATTTACGTAACATAGATATGTGAAAAGCGTTATGAACACGAGACATTTTGGCGGTAAAAGCGAGTCTATAGGCCCACGATTCCTACTCGATCGAGGATTAAAAATGGATAGATGAATCGAGGATTAAGTTTTCCTCTCTTTCCAAATCTTGTAACTCCTTTCCATGGAAGCGACTCTTAACAACACATGATCTCTATATCGAATTCCGTCCTTTCGATGAAGATCGGCATAACTCTTTTATCGATTTTGTGAGGTTTTTATCGTTGTCGGATCGTTTGAATCTTTTAAAGTATCATACGTACCAACTCGGTCCCAACAACGTTGCTTCACCCACCTCATCCCGGCATCTTTGGAAGCGACACTTTCTTCCATCTGGCGCTTGAATGGAGCCATGCGATACTTGCTTGATAAGCTAAGTTGTTGTGGGAAAACTCCACCAATGGTAAGAACTTGTCCCTGACTCCTTGAAATCAAGGACCACGAGTCTTAATAGATCTTGAGAGTTTGAATAGTCCTCTCCATTGTCCATCCGTCGAGGATGATATCTTGAAGAGCTAAATCGTGAAATCTGTGCCCATAGCTTTTTGCAAACTAACCCAAAATCGTGAAGTGAATCTTGGGTCTCGATCGAAACTATGGATCTGGGCATACCATGCGATCTTACAATCTCGTTTATGTCATCTCGAGCAAGGCGTTCAAGTGTATAAGTTTCTCGTATCGGTAAGAAATGAAGCGGACTTGGTCGATCTATCAACAATGACCCAAATCGCATCAATGCCTTGAAAACCTTAGGAAGGCCGTGCTTGAAATCCATGGTAATGTGCTCCCACTTCCATTACGGAATTTCAAGTGGTTCTGATGGACCTTTTGGTACTTGATGCTCGCTTTAACTTCGTTGACAAGTTAGACACCTTGAGATAAGCAATATTATCTCTCTTATCATATTGCTCCACCAAAATGTATGGCGAATATCATGATACATTTTGGTACTCCCGAGATGGATTGCAAATGGTGTGTTGTGCGCCTCCATCATGATATTATACTTTAAATCGGTCGTTAGGAACACAAAATGCAGGAGTTGACTTCGAGTATTCCTTCTTCATCGATTCTTGCTTAGGCGTAGCACCTTCTTGCACTTTCTTTCTCATACGCGCATCGGCTCGAGTGCATAGCTTGGCGCGACTTTAACTTTATCGATTAAAATCGGTTCTACTTTCGTATACTCGCTATCATCACATGCGTCCACAGGTCTTTAACTCTATCTCCATCCTTTGCAAGTCACACAAAATGGGCCTTTGCGTTGACAATATCGCTTTTCGTGCTTGCATATGATTTTACTTTCGATCGTCGTCGGCTACCACGTTAAACTTTTCGGGATGGTATTGGATGGTATGATCATAATCTTTCAGCAGATTCAAAGCCAGCGTCGTTGTCGCGTGTTGAGTTCCTTTTGAGTGAAGAAATATTTGAGGCTTTTATGATCAAGTAAAGATCTCCACTTTCTCCCCATCTGAGTAATGCCTCCAAATTTTAAGTCTGAAGACAACATTTGCCAACTCTAGATCATGAGTAGGATAATTCCTCTCATATTCTTTGAGTTGTCGCGAGCATAAACTATAACTTTTCCATGTTGCATAAGAACACATCCCACCCTTTGCCGAGCATCACTTGTAGATGACAAATCCCTCAAGGCGGATGGTATTGTCGAGCAGTCTTTGAAATAAGTCTCCTCTTGAGTTCTTGAAAACTCTTCTCACATTCTTAACTCCAATAGAACTTTGTATCTTTCCGGTCGGTTTGAGTCGATGGAGTAGCGATTAGAAAATCCTTCCACGAATCTCCAGATAATAACCCATTAAGCAGAAAGCTACGTGCTTGATCATTGATTTAGGTTGTTCCCGACTTTGAATAGCTTGATCTTTCTTTGGGTCAGCGGATATTCCATGACTTGATACCACGTGCCCAAGGAATGCTACTTCTTGACGAACTCTCATTTCTTGACTTGGCATAAAGCTTATATTCACGAAGCTTTTGGAGTGTCGACCTCAAGTGTTGCTCATGATCTTCACGGCTTTTGGAATAAATAAGGATGTCATCAATAAAGGCGACCACAAAGTGATCTAAATATTCCTTGAATACTCGGTTCATCATATCCATGAAAGCGGCGGGGCATTAGTCGATCGAAGGACATGACTAGGAATTCATAATGCCGTCTGCAGGAGTTAAAGCGTCTTTGGAATGTCGGTGGTTCTAATCTTCAATTGGTGATATCCGGAGCGAAGATCGATCTTTGAAAAGAATTTGGCTCCTTGCTGTTGGTCAAACGGTCATCAATACGTGGCAATGGATACCTATTTTTGATGGTGACATGATTGACTCCAGATAATCAATACAAAATCGCATACTCCCATCTTTCTTCTTCACGAATAGAGCAGGGAGCACCCCGAGGAGAAGTACTAGGGGCGAATAAAGCCGATGTCTAACAATTCCTGCGGTTGGGTCTTTAACTCACGAAGTTCAATAGGAGCCATTCGATATGGGGCTTTGGAAATAGGTTTTGTCTGGGGTTCAAGGTCGATACAAAATTCAATTTCACGCTCTGGGGTAGGCGGGGAAGTTCTTGAGAATCGTCGGAAATTTATTAACAATAGAAATATCGTTTAAAAGCGGCGTATTTTTATTTAAATCGTGACATGAGCTAAGAAAGCTTGACATCCGTTTTTCAATAAGCGAATAGCTTTATGGCTTGAGATGGCCGTGATTGATTTTAATGGTTTGGTCGTTTGAATTAGCATAATAGGTTGATTAGGAATATGAAAGCTAACACCCTTACGAAAACAATCAATTTTTGCATGATAAGTAGTTAACCAATCAATCCACAGAATCACGTCAAATCTGAAGTATTTTTAATGAAATAAGATCGACGGGTAATGTGAGAGGTGCAATTTGAACCAAACAAGACTTATAAGCGATGGATGTAATGAAGGGTTTCTCCCAGCGGAGTTTCCACGAGATAAGTCAAAGTCTAATTTCTCGGTCAAATTTAATCGATGGCGCTTGAGTAGGAGAAATAAAAGAATGGGTAGAACCAGGGTATCAAATAAAGTATAGACTTCATTAGAGTTTATGATAAACTTACGTGTGATGACCTCATTCGGTTCCTTGCTCTTTGGGAGGTCACAACAAAGCGCTCTCCCTTGCCTTCTGGGTTTTGAATTTTACGGGATGGCCTTTGGTGCCTCCATCCTAGCTGAATTTGTCTTGATGGCATGACAAAATCGAGCTAAGTGACCTTCTCTTCCACAATTATAACATGCTTTGGATGGCATGGCGCGATTTGGTGATGTGTCCCTCTCCTCGCATTTGAAGCATATGATAGGTGGTCTTTCTCCTTCCTTAACAATGGGTCTTTGGTCTTGGCGTCTTTCCATCATTGTTGAATCTCCTTTTCTTGAAATGTCCATTCTTATTGTTTTGTACGATTACCACCAAAAGTGGTTACCATATCTCGCTTTGTTGATTCCCTCACGCTTTGTTGTCATAGCTTGATGACTACTCTCTCCATTTGGTATTATAATTTTGCTTAAAATTGCTCTCTTTTTTAGTTGTGTTGACTCATTATCGCGTTCCACTAAGCGAGCCCTATTTACAACATCTGAATACAAACCACGGTTTATGAGAAATAAGATGTTGGCGTATCTCGACTTCAAACCTCTTAAAAACATTAGCGCCATTCTCTCTTCATTATCCACCAGTGGGGCCTATGGCCGTGATAACTCATAAAATTTTGCCTCGTGTTGCGACACGGTCGTATTGTTTTGTTCGACTTGATAAACTCCACCTCCTTACATGTGGCGAATACTTTCGGGAAAGTATTTGTCGTTGAAACTCTCTGGAACTTCTCCCAAGATATCTTGATCTGACGGAGTTGAGTCGTTTCTGGATTCCCACCGATGTCCTTTCTCCGCGCAACATAAAAGCGGCAAAGGAACCTTTTGCTCCTCGGAGCATCCCAGACATCAAATATCTTGGTAATACTTTTATCCATTACTTCACTTGAAAGTGGTTTTGGCTCTCCCTTAAACTCCGGTGGTCCCGGCTCCTTGAATTGTTTAGCGGTGACCTTGAGAGTTTTCCGTGTTTCCACCTACGTTTTGGGCGAGAGTCGCTCTACTTTCTTTGTTGCATAAATTACATAAAGCCTCTGAACATTTGATCGTTCATCATTTGGTCGGTGTTGTTGTTTGCATGAGGATTATCGCCTTCTGATGCACATTATCACGATTATTGATATGTGGTGAATCAGCGATCGCTGCGCTCCATTCTATTCTCAACATTCTCGGATGTCATTTTTGAGATCTTGCCACAAAACAAAAGGTTAATTGACGTATAACAAATTATCCTATCTTGACCAACCCAATAAAATAGCACATAAACTTAGGTAGGTCATAAATACTGGCGAAGGTATTCCCGTCTCTCCCCTCTCTAGTACTACTATTCTCACATCTTAGCGGGATCGTATCCTAAGCTACGATACTGTTGTGGCGCCCCCAAAATTAGGTATACATCACCCATCTTGGGTGCGCCACTTACGTGAGTGCAAATTTAAATCTGACTTACTAACATAAGCGTAGTATGCAATCGACATAAAGCGTGAGTTTAAATACAAATATAAATCTACTAGATATTATACAAACTCAAAAAAAAGTCCTCATTACAATTATTATCACACTATTTCACGAAATAGTGAGGACTACTAATCTTATCTTGGGACCATCACTCGTTTCCCAGAGCTAAATCCCGGCTATATTCTCATTTCACGAAGAAACGGTGAAAGAAAGGGTGAGCTCAACTAGCCCGATGAAATATTATGACTAAGATAATGCGAGAATAAATTATCAATAGTCTTGACAATGTTAAGCGATAAAATACAATAACAACCGGTTTAAGCTGCGGTGAATATCTGATCCATTAAAAAGTCAGTAGAAAATAAAATCTACTATCTTTTAGGTTTTAAAGGTTTTTCATCCTTTATTATAGGCGAGACTCGACTTTAATAAATATTCCACATCATCGAATCACCCCACACTTTTCTGACGAGGATATTCTTTAGTATCGCGACCACAATTATTCATGCACTACGGGCGAGAATATTTGTGTATTCATTAATAATCATGATCATACCAACAATTTGTCCATCGATACACTACTGACCCTTTGAGGATTTTACCCACATCATTTGTAACATTACGGTCGTGATTACACTTAGAATAGTCTCTGGTCATAATCATACCAAGTCCATCCCCATGCACTTCTGAGGCCCACGATGACTTTAAAAAATATAAACATGAGGATGATGACAATGATATAAAATTGATAAAACAAGTTCAAGAATTATTTTATCTAGGAATTATTAACGTCAAATTATCGACGTGATCTTTGTTTTGTAGAGTAAAATTCAAGAATGATCGGAAGAATATTTCCATGAAAAGATCTTTGGATGAAACGCAAATATCGAGGATATTCCACTAATTTCATGGAGTATAGAAGTCAAAGTTTTAACTTATTTGGGTATAATAAAGAATGGAATAACAAAAGAAATCACCGTAAATGCGATAGAAGCTTGCAGACGAGTTATTCAACGAGAATAATAAATAACGGAACGGTCGGTGTGAAATTCACCGCAAGCGGGATGTTCAACGAGAATAATAAAGATGGAACCCGGTCCGGTGTAAAACACACGAGATAGGATATTCAGCGAGAATAATAAAAAGCGGAACCGGTCCGGTGTAAAACACACGAGCGGGATGTTCAGCGAGAATAATAAAAAAGCGGAACCGGTCCGGTGTAAAACCTGCGAGCGAGGATGTTCAACAAAATAATAAAAAGGCGGAACCGGTCGGTGTAAAACACCTGCGACGGGATGTTCCAACGAGAATAATAGAAGAATGTCACCAAGTATAGGGTAAACCAGCGTATCTGAGTTATTCCAATGAGAATAATAAGCGATGGAATAACAACAGTTCTCTTCATGAATAAGAAAGAATAACACCCTTACATTTGGTAGGAGATTGAATCTTTACGGATGATTGTAGTAACAAAATACTCTTCTTCTTTCTCTCTTATTCTCTCTATACTTTCTCTCTCTATAAGCTTGAATGAATTAAGTGAAAATAATGAAGCCCTAGGCCTCTATTTATAGAAGATTTCTAGCTTAGCACTTCTTAGTGTGAAAAGAAGTGGCTGGCAGACTAATGATGTGAAAAAAGAAAAGTGGTTTGGCCTTTGTAATGTGAAACGACAAGTGGTTCGGCGCTTTGTAATGTGAAGCGACAAGTGGTTCGGCGCAGTAATGTGAAACAAGTGGTTCGACGTCTGGTAAAGGTAATTACTATTAACGAAGGTAAATACTATTGTACAAGGGGTAATTACTATTGACAAGGTAATTACTATTGAGAAGGTAAATACTATTATTCACAAGGGTAATTACTATTGACAAAGGTAATTACTATTGTTGAAGGTAAATACTATTCACAAGGGTAATTACTATTGGCCGAAGGTAATTACTATTGATTAAGAAGTAAATACTATTCACAAGGTAATTACTATTGACGAAGGTAATTACTATTGATGAAGAGACTCTTAGATGATGACATATGAGCCCCCATAAAAATAATCAAACTTACCACAAATCATTTTTTTTTCATCAACACATATTTAATCTTTCAACAATTATTAATCATTTATAACTTGTCGTCTCAATTATTGATTTAATACTATAACATATTATCTGAGATGATCTTTGTGACAATAATTGAATCGATAATATAAGAGATATGATCACGGTGATTCTTTGTAGCAATAATTGAGCATAGGTTGAGTGACTTCTCACGTAAGCATCGATAATCAATCTGTGTGTGTCTTCTTATCTGACTCTGGCGTATTCTTTACTTTTACCACCGGGTAGTTCAGCGGTTTTACGGTAACACCTCATAGTTATTTTTATAAAATATTTTTTGTCGTTTTCTCCGATCAATTACAATTACATTTGAGCCGTTATCTGTCCCTACCAATGATTTTAATAGCCAACGAATATTTTAATATTCCATAACAAAAATTTATAATATTCCCAGAACTAAACAAGCAAATTTATTCCATAATATTCAATATTTTATAACAACTTGCTTACTTTAAAAGTGCAAAAATTTTATAAATATTACCTCAAAATACTATAACATTATATCAAATTTATTCCATAATATTCAAAATAATATTTATAGAAAAATTCATCTTTATTTATAAAAAAATTTCGGTCAAGAAATGGGGTCCACCAGAGCATGTTTAACATGTTTTAAACATTTATTACAACAAAATACTCTTCCTCCTCGTATACTCATATATCCCACATTCGTTGTAAAAAATATCACCGTTAATATATTATTAAAATAATATATTTAAATGAATTATTTTATCGAGAAAAGATAAAATATTAATTTTCAACAATTGTCATTTTAAAAATTTTCTCCATCTATATCCACATAAAATCAATATTTTTCTCATCATATAAATCAATAATTAATTATTCACAAATAATATTATAGAATCACATTATTGACAATGGGCGGGTTCAGGAAGAGGGGCTTTCGATAAGAATTTCTCTTCTTGGCGCCGCAATTAGGTGACCAAACCTCTCCTTAGATGAACTTTCTAGACATTGCCAATAATGTTTTCTAATAATATTATTCAGATAATATGAATTATTGCTCCAGATAATGGAAAATCTTGTGTAATGACAATTTATTGAAACAACAAAGAATATAAAATATCAACGCAGCAATTATTGAATCAATAAAATAAAATATTGAATAGTAATTCTTTGTAACAATTATTGAGTAGTGCCTTCTTTACGTAAGAATCAATAATTGGTGCAATACTGGTAATGTCTTCTTGTTCAACAACGCAGATTAGTGTGTTTTAACCACCGGTATTCCAACAATGATAATCTTGAACAACTTCGCTGGTTTATTTATAAACAACTTATATTTGTCGTTTTCTTCATCAATCGCTTTCCGTTATGGGGCCCAAAAGATCCAATTGTGCACGAATATTCCCAAAGAGATGAATATTCCACGACAAACGAATATTCCCCCAACAATAATAAATATTTTATAACCACTTGCTTATTCAAATATTTGCGTGATTTTACCCATAAACTATCCACATTAATCAAATCAACCCTTACTATTAAAATAATAAATAGAGGAAAATAAATTTCATTTATTAATAATTTGGTGTCTTACAACCTCCCTCCTTATGAAATTTCGTCCTCGAAATTGGCGTGCGATACTGTGTTTGAAAAGATGAGAATACCTCGCTTTCATTTCCGTTTCCAACTCCCGGTCATTTCCTCAATAGCATGGTTTCTCCACAAAACTTTAACTTGTGGTATAACCTCGATACATGGGACATGTTCTTTCCTATCCAAGATCTTGACAGTACCTCCTCGTCGTTAAGTCTTGGCTATCTCGTCCGATTCTAACTTCAATGACGTGGTTCGGGTTGTCCATATATTTACGTAACATCGATCGTGAAAAGCGTTATGAACCACGCCATACATACTTGGCGGTAAAAGCGAGTCTATAGGCCATAGTTCCTATTCGATCGAGAATTTTAAATGGATTGATAAATCGAAGGTTTGAGCTTTCCTCACCTCACCGATTCTCTCGCTTTTGAAATAACAACTTCTTGCACCTCCTTCTTCAAATTCATCAGCTCCGGTGTGTAGCTTGAACAGCTTTAACTTTATCGATTAAAGTCGATTATACTCGTATATCATCACGTGGGTAACTAGAGTTTTCATCTCCATCTCTATTATTTGTAAATTATTCAAATGAGTCTTTGACAATATCGTACTTCGTGCTTGTATCGACGATCTTCTACTCAACACGTCGGCCTACCACGTTAAACTTTTCCGGGATGGCATGGTCGAACATGTCTTGAAATGAGTCTCCTCTTGAGTTCTTGAAGCTCTTCCCACATTCCTTGCTCCATTCGAATTTTGTATCTCTACGAGTCAATTTGCGTTAATGGAATAGCGAATCGAGAATATCCTTGAACGAATCTCCGATAATAACCAACTAAGCCTGAAAGCTACGTATTTCGATTCTGAAACTTAGGTTGTTCTCAAGCGTGACTCATATCCCAACCTTGGATAAAGCGTTACAATGACACCTATCGGTTTACTATCGCATACGAATATGGTGTCCCCTACGGAGAGTCTGGCTTCTGCATTCCACAAAGGAAGTCACCAGATAAAGGCTCGGTACCAAATTCTATAGTTGAATTTTAACTCCTCGAAGTTCAATAGAGCCATTCGATGTGAGATTTTAGAAATGAGTTTTGTCTAGGGTTCAAAGTCGATACAAAATTTAATATCGAAGCTTTGGGAGTAAGCTAAGAAATTCTTGAAATACGTCGGAAAAAAATCAATAACAACAGAATATTATTCAAATCGGCGTGTCTTTATTCAAATCCATAACATAGACTAAGAAAACTTGACATCCGTAATAATAAGCGAATGACTTCATGGCTTGATATGAAAATGTTTGACTACAATGGTTTGATTGCTTGAATTGAATAACAAGGTTGCTTATGAATATGAAAACTAACAACCTTACAAAAGCAATCAATTTGGCATGATGAGTAGTTAACCTTAAAATCACATCAAAAGCAAATATCTCTATAGAAATAAGGTTAACGGTAATGTGATAGTGCCACTGAATCAAGCAAGATTTACGAACAACGGATGTAATGAAAGTTTCTCCTAACGGAGTCTCCATAAATAGGTCAAAGTCTAATTTCTCCGTAGTCGAGTTCAAGCGTTGGCGCAAAGCAAAGAGAGATAAAAGAATGGGTAGAACCAAATTATCTAGTAAGGTATAAACTTCGCGAGAATTTATAATTAACTAACCCGTGCTAACTTCGTTCGGGTTCCTCGCATTTTGATGGAAGTCACGACAAACGCTCTTCCGAGAATCGTTGACTTTGACTTTTACATATCCGCCTCGGTGCCAACGTCCCAACCGGACTTGATTTCGCTTATAGGACAAAATTGAGCTATGTGACCATCTTTTCCACAACTAAAACATACCTTGGAAGGCTTTGAGCAGTTTGACCTTATATGTCCTCCTCTCTCCGCATCATCATAGCATCTAACCGGCGATCGTTCTCTTGCCCTAGAATTTGTTCTTTGGTCTTGATCTTTGCTTCTGACGCGTCTTCCGTCGTCGTTAAATCTTCTTTTTTAGATTGGACATCTCTTTCCATAATATCAACGCGTCGTCGCGGCTTTTACCCATGCATCACTCATTCTCACTCGTTCGGTTATTTCTTCTTTCACTTCGATTCCACTTTATCATCTTATACTCGCCAAAGAGTGCTTACATTCAAGCATCACATATCGGGTAACACAAGCTTGAATCGTTGCATCCTTTTGCTCCACGGCGCCTCGCAATTCTTGACTTTCGCTCTTCTAACTCATGAATACGATTTTGCAATTCTATATTTTGATCATAAAATACCTCTAATAAACTCTCTTGAGTACCTCTTCTTCCTCTTCTTCCTCACTCTCATTTGTTACCTCTGCGCGATTATCTCGTGCAACTATCAATTCTTCACTCACCATATGGATATCTCTAATTCCTTCTTCACTTTGACATCACATTATCCTCGGTTGGCGATTAGAGGTGTCTCCACGATCTCATTCACTCCATTGTTAACGTTCTCGTGACCCATTCTTAAAAACTATCATAAAACAAGGGTTAATTAAATAAATTAACAAATCACATAATATCCCTATATCTTGACCAACTAACAAATAAGCTTAGGTAGGACACACTAGCGAAAGATTTACTCGTCTCTCCCTCCTAGTTCTATTCCCGATCTCCGCGGAGATCATATCCTAAGCTCGATACCAACCGTGGCGCCCCAAAATAGGTCCATTCCATCCAACCCATTCTCGAGTCGCCAAATACATGATGCGAAATAACTACAACTTTATTATTACAACATATAAATTTGTGAGTTTAAATACGAGATATTGCCATCTGACAATATCCACACGCAAAATAAATCTCCATCATAATTATTGATACATTATTTTACAAAAATGGTGAGGACTACTAAACAACTCTCTAGAACCTTCATTCCATACCCAAACTTAGACTACTTTACATTCTCGCTTCCGAGAGAAAAAAAATGGAACAACAAGGAAAAGGGTGAGCTCAACTAGCCCGATAAAGAATATTATGACTAAGATAATATACAACAAATTATCGTTAGTCTCCAACGAGGAAAAATCTAATAGAATACAATAGACAACCGGGTTTTAAATCAACAATCTGCGGTGAAAACAACAATTCATTAGAAGAGTTAAGTAGAGAATGCAAACTACTATCTTCTATATATGAATTTAAAAGTTCATCATCGATATTTTATCCTGTAACATCAATCAATATATATCGGAATCAAATATTCATCTTTACACTGGCCAAAGATATTCATCGATCGGTCGTGTTCATCTCTCAACACTGCTCATCTTTGCACTATGGGCCAAATATATTCATCAAGAAATCATTCATCTTTTTTACTACGGGCCAAAGATATTCCATAATATCATCATTTAAGACCAAGATGATGAAAATATTTTAAAGAAATGAATCCAAAGTGAAACAAAATGACAAGGATTAAGGATTAAGGATTAGTACTTTGTTTTATCCACGTCCAAAATACCTCAAAAATAATCATAGGGGTATAAAATTCAAGAATGATCAAAACATGGATACAATCAAAGCTAGTATCCGAATAGATATTTTGGACAAAAGAAGAAATTTCATTTTTCTATGAATAGTTAAAGTATTAAGTGAATAATCTCAGTATCGTGAATAATGTCGATATCGTGAATAGTAACTCAGACACCAAAAGATAGAAATTTCACAAAAAACATCTTCACGCTTTATGAATAGTACTCGTGAATAATAACTCGTGAATAAGTAACTCATGAATAGTAATTCGTGAATAAGAACTCATGAATAATAACTCGTGAATAGTAACCCATAAGCATGAAAAAGTTCAAATTTGATAAAAAGTTCCAACCAATATTTCAAAGATAATGATATTGAAGAAATAATATCATTTGAGAAGAAAATAACATCCACTACCTCGAAAGACAAGATCTTAGTTGAAACACTTGATATAGGCTATGACTTGAACTTGCCAAGTATAGCAATACTCAAAGTATACTCAAAATACTCACAAGAATAAACGATAATAATATAGAGAGAAAACTTGATTTACAGTGTGATTTTCAATTCTAACCCAAGCACCTTATTTATAGGAAATTGCTTAGAACACCAAAGCGAAAATTGAATATAATAATATTATATATAAACAAAATTCATACGCCCACATCTTTAATCTGAATTCACCACCATGCACATATTAAATATACCCACAACATATAAAAAACGTTTTTATTAATAAAAATAAATAAAACTTCCAAAAATCTATTATTTGAACTTGAACTTCAATAATTCATAATAAATAGCCATTTTATCAAAAAATTCGAATCTCATGATTTTTTATAGGAAATTCAATTCTCTACAACTTTGCGAAGAAATTTTTCCAAATTCCAAACAAAAATTGACCAAAAATCCACATACGGACAATTTTACAAAATATAATCAAATTTCGGTCAAAAATGGGGTCCACCAGACATGTTTAACATGTTTTAAACATTTATTGCAACAAAAATACTCTTCCTCCTCGTATACTCATATATCCCACATTAGTTGTAAAATATCATCGTTAATATATTATTAAAATAATATATTTAAATGAATTATTTTATCGGAAAAGATAAAATATTAATTTTCAACAATTGTCATTTTAAAATTTTCTCCATCTATATCCACATAAAATCAATATTTTTCTCATCATATAAATCAATAATTAATTATTCACAAATAATATTATGAGAATCACATTATTGACAACCCAGCGGGTTCAGGAAAGAGGGGCTTTCGATAAGAATTTCTCTCTTCTGGCGCCGCAATTAGGTGACCAAACCTCTCCTTAGACGAAACTTTCTAGACATTGCCAATAATGTTTTCTAATAATATTATTCGAGATAATATGAATTATTGCTCTGATAATGGAAAATACTATGTAATGACAATTTATTGAAACAACAAAGAATATAAAATATCAACACAACAATTATTGAATCAATAAAATAAAATATTGAATAGTAATTATCGTAACAATTATTGAGTAGTGCCTTCTTACGTAAGAATCAATAATTGGTGCAATCTGTCGTAATCTCTTGTTCAACAACGCGTATTATTAGTGTGTTTTAACCACCGGGTATTCCAACATAATTGGTAACAACTTCTGTAGTTATTTATAAACAACTTATATTTGTCATTTTCTTCATCCAATCGCTTTTAGTTATGGGGCCCAAAAAAGACACAAGGCAGGTAAATTTAATATTCCCAAACGATCTGAATATTCCACGACCAAACGAATATTCCCCTAAATAATAATGAATATTTTATAACCACTTGCTTATTCAAATATTTGCGTATTTTACCCATAACTATCCACATTAATCAAATCGACCCTTTACTATTAAAATAATAAATAGAGGAAAATAAATTTCATTTATTAATAATTTGGGGTCTTACAAGATACATCACCCATTCGAGTTATCAATACATGGTACGTAAAACAACTACAACTTTATTATTACAACAAGAAAACTATGAGTTTGAATACAAATATTATCTTCTGATAATATCTATACTCAAATAAATCCTCATCACATTTATTGATACATTATTTTACAAAAATGGTGAGGACTACTAAACAACTCTCTCTAGAACCTTCATTCCATACCCCACTGCATCTTTCTTATATTCTCGCCTCACGAGAAGAAAAATGGAACAAAAAGAAAAGGGTGAGCTCAACTAGCCCAAAAACAATATTATGACTAAGATAATATACAACAAATTATCATTAGTCTTCAACAGAAAAAAATCTAATAGAATCTGATAATAGACAACAAGTTTTTAAATCAATATTCGCAGCGGAAATAATAATTCATTAGAAGAGTTAAGTAGAGAATGCAAACTACTATCTTCTATGTATTAATTTAAAAGTTCATCGCTCTATCTTTTATCCCTATAACATCAATCAATATATATCCGAATCAAATATTTATCTTTTTCTACTGCCAAAGATATTCATCATTAATCATGTTCATCTAAACACTGCTCATCTTTGCACTACTGGGCCAAATATATTCTTCAGAAATCATTCATCTTTTGCTTCTACGCATCAAAGATATTCAATAATATCATCATTTAAGGCCGAGGATGATGAAAATATTTTTAAAGAAACGAATCCAAAGGAAACAAAATGACAAGGATTAAGGATTAAGGATTCGTACTTTTTTTTATCCATATCCAAAATACCTCAAAAATAATCATAGTGGTGTAAAATTCAAGAATGATCAAAACATGGATACAATCAAAGCTAGTATCCACAATAGATATTTTAGACGAAAAGGAAAATTTTCATTTTTCGATGAATAAAGGCCGATTCGTGAATAAGATCAGTATCGTGAATAGTCTTGAGTATCGTGAATAGTAACTCCAGACACCAAAAGTTCCAAATTTGATAAAACTTCAGATCAATATTTCAAAGATAATGATATTGAAGAAATAATATCATTACGAAAATAATAATATCCTTACCTCGAAAGATCGGTCTTTTCAGCTAAAACACCTGGATATAAAGCTATGACTTGAACTTGCACCAGTATAGCAATACTCAAAATACACTCAAAATACTCACAAAAATACGCTCGATAATATAGAGAGAGAAAATTTCAGTTTCTAGTGTGATTTTTAATTCTAACCTAAGCACCCTATTTATAGGAAAATGCTTAGAACACCAAAGCAGAAAATTTATTAAAATATTAATTTATTAATTTTTATTCTTACGCCCACATTTAGAGATCTGAATTCAGCCACTTCTAACACATGCAAGATCCACAATAATGACAAAAAATGTTTTTGTCATTTTAAATATTTTATACTTCCAAAAATCAATTATTTCGGAGCTTCAAAACTTCAATAATTCACAATAAATAGCCCTTTTGTCAGAAAATTCAAAACTCGCGATTTTTTATAGGAAATTCAATTCTCTACAACTTTGCAGAAGAAAGTTTTTCCGAATTCCAAACAGAAATTGATCGAAATCCACAAACGGATGATTTTACAGGCTATAATCAAATTTTAGTCAATAAATGGGGTCCACCGACATGTTTAACATGTTTTAAACATTTATTGCAATAAAAATACTCTTCCTCCTCGTATACTCATATATCCCACATTCGTTGTAAAAATATCACCATTATTATATTATTAAAATATAATAATATATTTAAATGAATTATTTTATCAGAAAAAGATAAAATTTCAATTTTCAACAATTGTCACATTAAAATTTTCTCCATCTATATCCACATAAAATCAATATTTTTCTCATCATATGAATCAATAATTAATTATTCACAAATAATATTACGTAATCACAATATTGACAACCTGGCGCCTCCTGGAAAGAGGGTTTTCGAATAAGAATTTCTCCTTATTGTTCCACCAAAATGTATGTCGAAGATCACGATACATTTTGGTACTTCCAGATGGATTGCAAATGGTGTATTGTGTGCCTCCATCATAATCTTGTACTTCAAATCGTGAGTCGTTAGGGACACAAAGTCTAGAGTGGACTCAAGTATTCCTTCTTCATCAATTCTCGCTTAAATAGCTCCTTCTTGTACTTTCTTCTTCATACGCGCATCTCACGAATTAGGTGGCTTGAAAGCAACCTTAACTTTTTATTAAAGTTGGCTCTATCGATACTACTTGACATCATCGCACTCATTCCCGCATATGATCTTCTACTCAACGTCATTTCTACCATGTTCGCTTTACCGGATGGTATTGAATAGTGTGGTCGTAGTCTTTTTCAATAGCTCGAGCCAACGTCATTGCGCCAGATGTTGAGTTCTTTTTGAGTGAAGAAATATTTAAGGCTTTTATGGTGCGAATATATCTCCACTTTCTCCCCATATAGATAGTGCCTCCATATCTTTAAGCGAAAACGATTGCCGCTAACTCTAGATCATGAGTAGGATAATTCCTCTCATACTCTTTTAAGTTGTCGCGAGGCATAGGCTATGACTTTCCCACGTTGCATGAGAACACATCCTAACCCTTTGCACGAAGCAAGCATCATTGAGATAACAAATCCATCCGAACCGGATGGTATTGTTAGAACAGTCTTAGAAATAAGTCTCCTTTTAAGCTCTTGGAAACTTTTCACGCATTCTTCGCTCAAAGCGAATTTTGTATCCTTCCAAGTTAGTTGAAGTTAATGGAGTAGAGATTCAAGAAAACCCTTCCACGAATCTCCGATAATAACCAAATAGACCCGAAAGCTACGTACTTGATCCAATGGACTTTGTTGCTCCCAACTTTGTATTGCTTCAATCTTGGCACGTCCACGGATACTCCATGTTTGACACCACATGCCCAAGGAATGCTACTTCCTCAAGCCGAACTCGCATTTCTTTAATTTGGCATATAGTTTGTTTTCACGAAGCCTTTGAGTACCGACTTCAAATGGTGCTCATGATCTTCACGACTTTTGGAATATATGAGGATGTCATCAATAAAAACAACAACGAATCCATCCAAATATTCCTTGAATACTCGGTTCATCATATCCATGAAAGCTTGAGGAGCATTAGTTAGTCCGAAAGACATGACTAAGAATTCATAATGCCCATACCGAGTTCTCAAGGCGCTTTGGAATATCCTCGCCTAATCTTGGTGATGATATCCGGAATCGAAGATCGATTTTGAAAAGAATTGTGCCTTTGCAATCGGTCAAACAAGTCATCAATACGAGGTAGAGGATACCTATTCTTGATGGTGACATGGTTCAATTCCAGATAGTCAATACAAAAGTCGCATACTCCGTCTTTCTTCTTTACTTAATAAAACAGAGCACCCCGAGGAGATGTACTTGGGACGAATGAAGCCGATGTCCAACAATTCACGTAGTTGGACCTTTAACTCCCGAAGTTCAATAGGAGCCATTCGATATGGGGTTTTAGAAATGGGCTTTGTACGGGTTCAAGATCAATAAAGAATTCAACTTCACGTTACGGGGTGTAGGCAGGAAGTTCTTCAGAAATCGTCGGGAAAGTCAATAACAACAGAATATTATTCAAATTTGGCGTGTCTTTATTCAAATCCATAACATGGGCTAAGAAAGCTTGACATCCGTTTTTTCAATAAGCGAATAGCTTTATGATTAGATATATATGGTGATTGATTTTAATGGTTTAGTTGCTTGAATTGCATAAACAAATAAGTTTGGTTAGGAATATGAAAACTAACAACCTTACGAAAAACAATCAATTTTGGCATGATGAGTAGTTAACCAATCAATTCCTAAAATCACATCAAAAGCAAGTATCTTTAAAGAGATAAAGGTCAACGTGTAAGGTGATGGTGCCAACTTGAATCAAACAAGATTTATAAACAAAATGGATGTGATGAAAGTTTCTCTAACGGAGTTTCCACAGATAGGTCAAAGTCTAATTTCTCCTGAGTCAAGTTTAAACGTTGAGCACATGCAGAGAGATAAATGAATAGGTAAAGACCTATCAAGTAAGGTATAAACTTCGCAAGAATTTATAAATAAATTACCCGTGATCACCTCATTTGGGTTCCTCGCATTTTGACCCGATCCAAACAAACGCTCTTCCGGAATCATTGACTTTGACTTTTCTAGGATGATCTTTTGAGTCACCGTCCCCATTGAACTAGGTTTCGCATCTCGCATAAATCTCGAGCGATATGTCCTTCCTTTCCACAATTATAGCATACCTTGAATCTGTTGTGGGCGGGTTTGATCGATATGTCCCTCTTTCCGCATTTATAGCATATGGCAAGTGGTCGTTTCTCCTCCACTTAGAACCGAGCTTACTCAAGACCGCTATCTTCACAAGGTCGTTGTTAAATCTCCTCTTTTTAAAATCTCCTCCCGACTCGCTTCTTCTATTTTCATGGCTATGATTACCACCGTAGAGTGGTTATCATTTTGTCCGTCTGCTTTTTTTCGTACCGTTATCATTATTCATTGATTCTATCTCCGGTACAATCCACGGTTATGGTTCCTCGGTTGAACATACTCGTTATCTCGCCTCTAACAATTGAGCCTCATTAACAACATCTCTGAATAGAGAGAAAATTTATGAGAAATGAGATATTGTCAGATGCTTGGGTTTCAAACCTCTCGAAACATCCACTTCATACGCTCCTCATTCTCCACCAAATGAGGTGCAAACTGGATAACTCAGTAAACTTTGCCTCGTCTTCGAGACACCGCCATGTTGTTTTGTTCTAATCGATGAACTCCACTTCCTTCATATATTTAACACTTTCGTGAAAGTATTTGTCATTAAATAGTTTCAAACGTCTCCCAAGACATGCCGAGTGCGGTTGGCCGGATCGTCGCTTCACGAGATTCCCACCGAGAGTCTCTACCGCCACTTTAACATAAAGGTGGTGAATGGAACCTTCATTCCTCCGTGCATCCCAAGACATCGAATATCTTGGTAATTTGCTTGACCCATGTTTCCGCCATGATCGGATCCGCTTTCCCTTAAATTCTAGTGGTCCCAACTCTTTGAATTGCTTGTTTGTGACAACCCGTGAATTGCTATCATTTCCTCCTATATTTTGAACACGAGTCTCCTCGTGCGATTTTTTTATTTAACTGAAAAAAAGCTTCTAAACATCCCCTCGCTCATCATCTCTTTCAATGGGTGTTGTTCACGGGAGGAACATTGCCACACTGTTGCGCTTCTCCTCGTTGGTGAAAGACTGAGCGCTCTCCACGGTCCTCATTTCCATTGTTAATATTCTCGGTGAGACATTCTCAAATACTATCATAAAATAAGGGTTAATTAAGGAAATCAATATATCACATAATATCCCTATATATTGACTAACTAACAAATAAGCTTAGGTAGGACACACTAATGAAGGATTTACTCGTCTCTCCCTCCTAGTTCTATTCCCCGATCTCCGCTTGAGATCATATCCTAAGCTCGATACCAACCGCGACGCCCCAAAATAGGTATACATCACCCATTCGAGTTGTCAATACACGGTACGTAAACAACTACAACTTTATTATTACAACAAGAAAAGCGTGAGTTTGAATACAAATATTATCTTCTAGATAATATCTATACTCAAATAAATCCTCATCACATTTATCGATACATTATTTTACAAAAATGGTGAGGACTACTAAACAACTCTCTCTGTAACCTTCATTCCATACCCCAGACTGCATACTCGCTATATTTTCTCGCCTCCGAGAGAAGAAAAATGGAACAAAAAGAAAAGGGTGAGCTCAACTAGCCCATAGAACAATATTATGACTAAGATAATATACAACAAATTATCATTAGTCTTCAACAGAAAAAATCTAATAGAATACAATAGACAACAAGTTTTTAAATCAATATTCGCAATGAAAATAATAATTCATTAGAAGAGTTAAGTAGAGAATGCAAACTACTATCTTCTATGTATGAATTTAAAAGTTCATCGCCTATCTTTTATCCCTATAACATCAATCAATATATATCCGAATCAAATATTCATTTTGCACTACTGAGCCAAAGATATTCATCACCGGTCATGTTCATCTAAACACTGCTCATCTTTGCACTACGGGCCAAAGATATTCTTCAAAATCATTCATCTTTGCACTACAAAGCCAAAGATATTCAATAATATCATCATTTAAGACCGAGGATGATGAAAAATATTTTTAAAGAAAAGAATCCAAAGGAAACAAAATGACAAGGATTAAGGATTAAGGATTCGTACTTTGTTTTATCCATGTCCAAAAATACCTCAAAAATAATCATAGTGGTATAAAATTCAAGAATGATCAAAACATGGATACAATTAAAGCTAGTATCCACAATAGATATTTTAGACGAAAAAAAAATTTCATTTTTCGATGAATATTGTCGATTCGTGAATAAGATCAGATATCGTGAATAGTCGTGATATCGTGAATAAGAATCTCAGACACCAAAAGTTCCAAATTTGATAAAAACTTCAGATCAATATTTCAAAGATAATGATATTGAAGAAATAATATCATTACAAAAATAATAATATCCCTTACCTCGAAAGATCAAGACTTCTAAATTTGAAATTGGATATAAAGCTATGACTTGAACTTGCACCAGTATATAGCAATACTCAAAATACACTCAAAATACTCACAAGAATACGCTCGATAATATAGAGAGAAAAATTTCAGCTTAGTGTGATTTTTAATTCTAACCTAAGCACCCTATTTATAGGAAAATGCTTGTAGAACCAAAAAGCGTAAAATTTATTAAAATATTAATTTATTAATTTTTATTCTTACGCCCACATTTAGAGATCTGAATTCAAATGACTTCTAACACATACAAGACCCACAATAATGACAAAAAATGTTTTTGTCATTTTAAATATTTTATACTTCCAAAAATCAATTATTTCGGAGCTTCAAAACTTCAATAATTCACAATAAATAGCCCTTTTGTCAGAAAATTCAAAACTCGCAATTTTTATAGGAAATTCAATTCTATACAACTTTGCGGAAGAAAGTTTTTCCAATTCCAAATGTAAATTGACCAAAATCCACAAACAGACGCTTTTTACGTGCTATAATCAAATTTCAGTCAATAAATGGGGTCCACCGACATGTTTAACATGTTTTAAACATTTATTGCAACAAAAATACTCTTCCTCCTCGTATACTCATATATCCCACATTCGTTATAAAAATATCACCATTATTATATTATTAAAATATAATAATATATTTAAATGAATTATTTTATCGTAAAAGATAAAATTTCAATTTTCAACAATTGTCACATTAAAAATTTTCTCCATCTATATCCATATAAAATCAATATTTTTCTCATCATATGAATCAATAATTAATTATTCACAAATAATATTACAGAATCACAATATTGACAACCAAGCAGTTCCCAGGAAAGAGGGGGCTTTCCAATAAGAATTTCTCCTCATCAAGCGCAATTGATTAGGTGACCAAACCTCTCATTAGATGTAACTTTCTAGACATTGCCAATAATGTTATCTAATAATATTATTCAGATAATATGAATTATTGCTTCGATAATGAAAAATCTTGTGTAATGACAATTATTGAAACAACAACAATATAAAATATCAACGCAAAGAATTATTAAATCAATAAAATACTTTGAATAAGAATTACTGTAACCATTATTGAGTAGTGCCTTCTTACGTAAGAATCAATAATTGGTGCAATACCGCGTGCATCGTGTTTTAACCAATTTAGTATTTTAACAAGATAATTTGAATAACAACTACTACCATTATTTTTAAACAACTTATATTTGTCATTTTCTTCATCCAATCGCTTTCAGTTATGGGGTCCATAAAAGATCATATGTCGCATTTAATATTCCCAAGCAAGCAAGAATATTCCACGACCAAACGAATATTCCCCACAACAATGAATATTTTATAACCACTTGCTTATTTTGAAATATTTGCGTATTTTACCCATAACTATCCACATTAATCAAATCAACCCTTACTATTTCAAAATAATAAATAAAGAAAATTAAATTTCATTAATAATAAGTTGGGGTCTTACAGTTTCAGTGAATTCGTTATAAATAATGAAGGAATGAGCTTCTAGTTATAGAAAAACTGAGAGTAGCTCTTAGTCTTAATGAATGGTCAAAATGACTCTTGGTAATATTGAAGAGACAACTATTGTTTGCGAAGGGGTAATTAACCCTTGGAACACCGAAGAGGCAAATAACTCTTGGTGTAAGACCCCGAATTTTATGAAATAAAAGTATTCAATTTTTTTTTAATTACTATTCATGAGTTACTATTCACGAGTTACTATTCACGAATTACTATTCATAAGTTACTATTCACGAGTTACTATTCATGAGTTACTATTCACGAGTTACTATTCACGAGTACTATTCATGAAGCATGATAAATTTTTTTTTTCATAAAAAGGCATTACTCAATAATTGTTACAGTAATTACTGTTCAATATTTTATTTTATTGATTCAATAATTGCTACGTTGATATTTTATATTATTGTTGTTTCAATAATTGTCACGAACAATATTTTCCATTATCTGAGCAATAATTCATATTATCCAATAATATTATTGGATAACATTATTGGCAATGCCTAGAAAGTTCTGTCAAGGAGAGGTTTGGTCACCTAATCAAGCTGCCAAGAAGAGAGAAATTCTTATTGAAAGCCCTCTTTCCTCGAACCGCCTCAGGTTATTAATATTGTGATTATGTAATATTATTTATGAATAATTAATTATTGATTTTTATGATGAGAAAAATATTTATTTTATGTGGATATAGATGGAGAAAATTTTTAAAGTGATAATTGTGACGCCCCAAAATAGGTATATACACAACACCCATTCTCGAGTCGCCAAATACATGGTACAAAAAGCAAACTACAACTTCAATAATACAAATGTCGTATGAAATACGACAAATATATCTTGTGAGTTTAAATATAATATTGTCTTCTAGACAATATCCACATGCAAATAAATCCCCATCATAATTATTGATTCATTATTTTACAAAATGGTGAGGACTACTAAACAACTCTCTACAGAACCTTCATTCCATACCCCGACTAGTACTCGCCACATTCTCGCCTCCACGAGAAGAAAAATGGAACAACAAGGAAAAAAGGTGAGCTCAACTAGCCCAATAAAGAATATTATGACTAAGATAATATACAACAAATTATCGTTAGTCTTCAACAGGAAAAATACGATAGAATACAATAGATGACAAGTTTCGGATCAATATTCGCAATGGAAATAATAATTCATAGAAGAGTTACGTAGAGAATGAAATCTACTATAATCTATGAATTTAATAGTCATCATCAATATTTTATCCTCAGTAACATCAATCAATATGCATCCGAATCAAATATTCATCTTTTTGGCTACTGTGCCAAAGATATTCATCACCGGGTCATGTTCATTTAAACACTGCTCATCTTTTGCACTAAAGGCCAAAGATATTCATCAATCGGTCATGTTCATCTCAACACCTGTTCATCTTTGCACTACAGGCCAAAGATATTCTTCAGAAATCATTCATCTTTGCACTACATGCCAAAGATATTCTTCAGAAATCATTCATCTTTGCACTATAGGCCAAAGATATTCAATAATATCATCATTTAAGACTCAAGATGATGAAAATATTTTTAAAAAAACGAATCCAAAGTGAAACAAAATGACAAGGATTAAGGATTAAGGATTCGTACTTGGTTTTATCCACGCCCAAAAATACCTCAAAAATAATCATAGTGGTGTAAAATTCAAGAATGATCAAAACATGGATACAATCAGAGTTAGTATCCGAAATAGATATTTTGGACAAAAAGAAGAAATTTTATTTTTCTATTGAATAGTGCAGTATCGTGAATAGTCCGTATACGTGAATAAGAACTCTTCAGACACCAAAAGATAGAAATTCCACAAAAATATCTTCACGCTTACTTGAATAAGACTTTCGTGAATAAGAACTTTCATGAATAAGAACTCATGAATAGTAACTTGTGAATAGTAACTCATGAATAGTAACTCGTGAATAGTAACCCCGACATGAAAAAGTTCCAAATTTGATAAAACTTCAGATCAACATTTCAATTATAATGATATTGAAGAAATAATATCATTACTGAAAAAAATAATATCCCTTACCTCGAAAGATTTGTACTTCTATTTGAATACACGGGTATAGTCTTTGAAGGAACTTGCACGCCTAACAATACTCAAAGTATACTCAAAATACTCACAAGAATACGCTCGATAATATAGAGAGAAAACTTTAGTTTACGGTGTGATTTTCAATTCTAACCTAAGTACTTATTTATAGGAAAATGCTTAGAACACCAAAGCGAAAATTTAATATAATATTAATATAATTATACAAATTTTCCTTAGCCCACCTTTTGGTCAAAAAACACCAGCCACACATGTTAATGATGTCCAAAAAATACAAAAAACGTTTTTCTAACAAAAATAATTTAAACTCCCAAAAATCAATTATTTGAGCTTGAACTTCAATAATTAATAATAAATAGCCCTTTCATCAGAAAATTTGAATCTCTCGAGTTTTTATAGGAAATTCAATTCTCTACAACTTTGCAGAAGAAAGTTTTTCCAAATTCCAAATGAAAGTTGATCCGAAATCCACAAACGAAGCGATTTTACAAAGCTATAATCAAATTTCGGTCAATAAATGGGGTCCACCGAGCATGTTTAACATGTTTTAAACATTTATTGCAACAAAAATACTCTTCCTCCTTGTATACTCATATATCCCACATTCGTTGTAAAAATATCACCGCTTAATATATTATTAAAATAATATATTTAAATGAATTATTTTATCGAAAAAGATAAAATATTAATTTTCAACAATTGTCATTTAAAATTTTCTCCATCTATATCCACATAAAATCAATATTTTCCTCATCATATAAATCAATAATTAATTATTCACAAATAATATTACGGTAATCACAATATTGACAACCGAGCGGTTCCTCAGAAAGAGGGGCTTTCGAATAAGAATTTCTTCTTCTTGCACGCAATTAGGTGACCAAACCTCTCCTTAGATGTAACTTTCTAGACATTGCCAATAATGTTATCTAATAATATTATTCAGATAATATGAATTATTGCTTCGATAATGAAAATACCGTAATGACAATTATTGAAACAACAACAATATAAAATATCAACGCACAATTATTGAATCAATAAAATAAAATCTTTGAGCAATAATTCACGTAACCATTATTGAGTAGTGCCTTCTTCACGTAAGAATCAATAATTGGTGCAATCTGGTATCTTCTTGTTCAACAACGCCAGACGTGTTAGTGTGTTTTAACCGCAAGGGTATTCCAACAATGATAAACTGTGAATAACTACGCCAGTTTATTTAAAAACAATTTATATTTGTCGTTTTCTTCATCCAATCACTTTCCAGTTATGGGGCCCACACATGGTTTGCTTGCACAGTTGTACGAATATTCCCGACAAAGATCTAATATTCCACGACCAAACGAATATTCCCCAAGCGA
Organism: Panax quinquefolius; assembly: GCA_020205615.1. NCBI lineage: Eukaryota > Viridiplantae > Streptophyta > Magnoliopsida > Apiales > Araliaceae > Panax > Panax quinquefolius. The sequence continues at coordinate 165,481,746 of CM035152.1, forward strand.
TAATGAATATTTTATAACCACTTGCTTAATTTGAAATATTTGCATATTTAACCCTTAACTATCCACATTAATCAAATCAACCCTTACTATTTCAAAATAATAAATAAAGGAAATTCCTTTTTATTTAAAAATTTCGGGTCTTACAACCTCCCTCCTTATGAAATTTCAGTCTCGAAATTGACGTGCGTACTGCAGTGTTTTGAAAGATGAGAATACCTCGCTTTCATTTCCGTTTCCAACTCCCGTGTCATTTCCTCAATAGCATGGTTTCTCCACAAAACTTTAACTTGTGGTATAACCTTTCAAGGCGTAGGGACATGCTCCTTCCTATCCAACATCTTGACAATTACCTCCTCATCGTTAAGTCTTGGCTATCTCGTCCGGTTCTAACTTCTATAACGTGGTTCGGGTCTTTCACATATTTACGAAGTACGGATATGTGAAACACATTATGAACACGAGACATACTCGAGGTAACGCAAGTCTATAGGCTACATTTCCTACTCGGTCAAGAATTTGAAATGGACCGATAAATCGTGGATTGAGCTTTCCTCTCTTCCCAAATCTTGTAACTCCTTCCATGGAGCAACTCACAACAATACATGATCCCCACATTAAATTCCACGTCCTTTCGATGAAGATCCGCATAACTCTTTTTTCGATCTTGTGCTTGGTTTGTATACTTTGTCGAATCATTTGGATCTTTTCGGTGAGTCATATACGTATTAACTTTCGGGTCCCAACAATGTTGCTTCACCCACCTCATCCCAACATATATTGGAGAATCGACATTTTCGTCCATATAATGCTTCGAATGGAACCATGCCTATATTTGTTTAATAACTATTGTTGTATGAGAATTCCACCAATGGCAAGTACTTATCCCAACTTCCTTTGAAATCTAGGACACAGAGTTTTAATATATCTTCAAGAGTTTGAATAGTCCTTTCTGATTGCCCATCCGTTTGAGGATGGTATGCCAAACTGAATCGTAAATTCGTGCCCATAACTTTTTACAAACTAACCCAAAATCATGAAGTGAATCTTGGGTCACGATCTAAAACTATGGATACTGGCATGCCATGCAATCTCACAATCGCATTTACGTATATACGAGAAAGACGTTCAAGGGAATAAGTCTCTCGTATCGGTAAGAAATGAGCAGACTTGGTTAATCTATCAACAATAACCCAAATAGCATTGATGCCTTGAGAAACCGTAGGAAGACCCGTAACAAAATCCATAGTAATGTGTTCCCACTTCCATTCCGGAATCTCAAGTGGTTGCAACGGACCCTTAGGTACAAGATGCTCCGCCTTTACACGTTGACAAGTTAAACATCTCGAGATAAACTACGCGATCTCTCTCCTCATATTGCTCCACCAAAATGTATGTTGAAGATCATAATACATTTTGGTACTCCCAGGATGGATTGCAAATGGCGTATTGTGTGCCTCCATCATAATCTTGTACTTCAAATCAGAGTCGTTAGGAACACAAAGTCTAGAGTGGACTCGAAGTATTCCTTCTTCATCAATTCTCGCTTAATAGCTCCTTCTTGTACTTTCTTCTTCATACGCATCGCCTCCGGCCCGGTGGCTTGAAAGCAACCTTAACTTTTTCTATTAAAGTTGGCTCTGTCGTATACTTGACATCATCGCACTTTCGTTCCGCATATAATCTTCTACTCATCGCGTCGCCTACCACGTTCGCTTTTCGGGATGGCATGATCGAACATGTCTTTGAAATGAGTCTCCTCTTGAGTTCTTGAAGCTCTTCCCACATTCCTTGCTCCATTCGAATTTTGTATCTCTACGAGTCACCAAGTTAATGGAATAGCGATTCGAGAATATCCTTCAACGAATCTCCGATAATAACCAACTAAGCCTGAAAAGCTACGTCTTTCGATAATCGACTTAGGTTGCTCTCAAGCGTGACTCATATCCCAATCTTGGATAAGACGTCACAAAGACACCTATCGATTTACTTATCGCATCGAATATGACGTCCCTACAGAGAGTTCGGCTTAGGTGAATTCCACAAAGGAAGTCACAAAATAAAGGCTCGGTACCAAATTCTATAGTTGAATTTTTAACTCACGAAGTTCAATAGGAGCCATTCGATATGAGATTTTAGAAATGAGTTTTGTCTGGGGTTCAAAGTCGATACAAAATTTAATATCGAGCTTTGGGAGTAAGCGAAGAAATTCTTCAGAAATACGTCGGGAAAAATCAATAACAACAGAATATTATTCAAATCGACGTGTCTTTATTCAAATCCATAACATGGACTAAGAAAACTTGACATCCGTAATAAACGAATGACTTCATGGCTTGATATGAAAATGTTTGACTACAATGGTTTGATTGCTTGAATTGAATAACGAGTTGCTTAGAAATATGAAAACTAACAACCTTACAAAAGCAATCAATTTTGGCGTGATGAGTAGTTAACCTTAAAATCACATCAAAAGCAAAGATTTCTATAGAAATAAGGTTAACGGTAATGTGATAGTGCCAACTGAAATCAAACAAGATTTCTAAACAACGAGATGTAATGAAAGTTTCTCCTAATGGATTCTCCATAAATAGGTCAAAGTCTAATTTCTCCGTGAGTCGAAGTTCAAACGTTGAGCGCAAGCAAAGAGAGATAAAAGAATGGGTAGAACCGGTATCTAGTAAGGTATATACTTCCCAAAGAATTTATAATTAACTAACCCGTGCTAACCGTTTGGGTTCCTTGCATTTTTGACCGGTCACGACAAACGCCTCTTCCAAGAACCGTTGACTTTGACTTTTCTGGGACATCCTTTTGAGTCACCATTCACGCTGGATCGGTTTCGATATCGTATAATCTCGAAGCGATATGTCCTTCTTTTCCATAATTATAGCATACCTTGGAAGGCTTTGAGCATTTTGACCTTATATGTCCCTCCTCTCCACATCTAGAGCATCTAACTGGCGATCGTTCTCTTCCCCTAGAATTTGTTGATGGTGCTGATGTTGCTGCCGACGTCTTCCCGTCATCGTTAAATCTTCTCTTTTTAGATTGGACATCTCTTTCCATAATATCAACGCGTCGTGCAGCTTTTACCCATGCATCACTCATTCTCACTCGTTCAGTTATTTCTTCTTTCAGCTTAGATTCCAGCTTTATCATCTTATACTCTGCCAAAGAGTGCTTCTGTTCAAGCATCACGTATCGGGTAACACAAGCTTGAATCGTTGCATCCTTTTGCTCCACGACTGCCTGCAATTCTTTAGCCTGCTCTTCTAACTCATGAATACGATTTTGCAATTCTATATTTCGATCATAAAATACCTCTAATAAACTCTCTTCAGGTACCTCTTCTTCCTCTTCTTCCTCACTCTCAAGTTGTTACCTCTGCGATTATCTCGGGTGCAACTATCAATTCTTCACTCACCATATGGATATCTCTAATTCCTTCTTCTTTGACATCACATTATCACGTTTGGCGATTAGAGAGGTGTTCCACGATCTCATTCACTCCATTGTTAACGTTCTCAGTGACCATTCTAAAAAAACTATCATAAAATAAGGGTTAATTAAATAAATTAACAAATCACATAATACCCCTATAATATGACCAACCAACAAATAAGCTTAGGTAGGACACACTAGCGAAGGATTTACTCGTCTCTCCCCTCCTAGTTCTATTCCCCGATCTCCGCCAGAGATCATATCCCTAAGCTCTGATACCAACTGTGACGCCCCCCAAAATAGGTATACACAACACCCATTCTGAGTCGCCAAATACATGGTACAAAAAGCAAACTACAACTTCAATAATACAAATGTCGTATGAAATACGACAATATATACTGTGAGTTTAAATATAATATTGTCTTCTAGACAATATCCACATGCAAATAAATCCCCATCATAATTATTGATTCATTATTTTACAAAATGGTGAGGACTACTAAACAACTCTCTCTGTAACCTTCATTCCATACCCCCAAGTAAGTACTCGCTACATTCTCGCCTCCCGAGAAGAAAAAAATGGAACAACAAGGAAAAGGGTGAGCTCAACTAGCCCGAAGAAAGAATATTATGACTAAGATAATATACAACAAATTATCGTTAGTCTTCAACGAGGAAAAATCGATAGAATACAATAGGCAACAAGTTTCGAGATCAATATTCGCATGGTGAAATAATAATTCATAGAAGAGTTACGTAGAGAATGAAATCTACTATAATCTATGAATTTAACGGTCCATCATCAATATTTTATCCTGTAACATCAATCAATATGCATCGGAATCAAATATTCATCTTTGCTTTCTACAGTGCCAAAGATATTCATCGATTAATCATGTTCATTTAAACACTGCTCAACTTTGCACTAAAGGCCAAAGATATTCATCAATCGGTCATGTTCATCTCAACACTGCTCATCTTTGCACTACGTGCCAAAGATATTCTTCAAATCATTCATCTTTGCACTACAGAGGCCAAAGATATTCTTCAAAAATCATTCATCTTTGCACTACTGGGCTAAAGATATTCAATAATATCATCATTTAAGACCGAGGATGATGAAAAATATTTTTAAAGAAACGAATCCATTGAAACAAAATGACAAGGATTAAGGATTAAGGATTAAATACTTGGTTTTATCCACGCCCAAAAATACCTCAAAAATAATCATAGTGGTGTAAAATTCAAGAATGATCAAAACATGGATACAATCGAGTTAGTATCCGGAATAGATATTTTGGACAAAAAGAAGAAATTTTATTTTTCGATTGAATAGTGTCAGATATCGTGAATAGTCCGAGTATCGTGAATAGTAACTCAGACACCAAAAGATAGAAATTCCACAAAAACATCTTCACGCTTACGTGAATAGTACTCGTGAATAAGAACTCGTGAATAAGAACTCATAAATAGTAACTTGTGAATAGTAACTCATGAATAAGAACTCGTGAATAAGTAACCCGACATGAAAAAGTTCCAAATTTGATAAAAACTTCAGATCAACATTTCAAAGATAATGATATTGAAGAAATAATATCATTACGAAAAAAAATAATATCCCTTACCTCGAAAGATTTGTACTTAAATAAATCTTTAATATATAGTCTTTGAAGGAACTTACAGACCGCCTAACAATACTCAAAGTATACTCAAAATACTCACAAGAATACGCTCGATAATATAGAGAAAACTTTAGTTTACGGTGTGATTTTCAATTCTAACCTAAGCACCATATTTATAGGAAAATCTTTAGAACAAAAGTAAAATTTAATATAATATTAATATAATTATACAAATTTTCCTTAGCCCACCTTTTTGGTCAAAAACACCAGCCACACATGTTAATGATGTCCAAAAAAATACAAAAACGTTTTTCTAACAAAAATAATTTAAACTCCCAAAATCAATTATTTGAGCTTCTAACTTCAATAATTCATAATAAATAGCCCTTTCATCAGAAAATTCGAATCTCGCGAGTTTTTATAGGAAATTCAATTCTCTACAACTTTGCAGAAGAAAGTTTTCCAAATTCCAAACAGAAGTTGACCAAAAATCCACAAACGGGCGATTTTACAAAGTATAATCAAATTTCACCAATAAATGGGGTCCAATTTACATGTTTAACATGTTTTAAACATTTATTGCAACAAAAATACTCTTCCTCCTCGTATACTCATATATCCCACATTCGTTGTAAAAATATCACCGTTAATATATTATTAAAATAATATATTTAAATGAATTATTTTATCGTAAAAGATAAAATATTAATTTTCAACAATTGTCATTTTAAAAATTTTCTCCATCTATATCCACATAAAATCAATATTTTCCTCATCATATAAATCAATAATTAATTATTCACAAATAATATTACGAGAATCACAATATTGACAACCGGCGCTTCCTGGAAAGAGGGGCTTTCCAATAAGAATTTCTTCTTCTTGGCGCGCAATTAGGTGACCAAACCTCTCCTTAGATGAACTTTCTAGACATTGCCAATAATGTTATCTAATAATATTATTCAGATAATATGAATTATTGCTTCGATAATGAAAAATCTTGTGTAATGACAATTATCAAACAATGAAGAATATAAAATATCAACGCAAAGATTATTGAATCAATAAAATAAAATAATTGAATAAAGAATTCATCGTAACCATTATTGAGTAGTGCCTTCTTACGTAAGAATCAATAATTGGTGCAATACTGCAGTCTACTTGCTCAACAACGCGTATTAGTGTGTTTTAACCACCGGTATTCCAACAAGATTAATGGTAACAACTACGCCTGCTTATTTAAAAACAACTTATATTTGTCGCTTTCTTCATCCAATCACTTTCCGTTATGGGGCCATCCACACATGGTCTACTTGTAGTTATGCGAATATTCCCGACAAGCGATCACGAATATTCCACGACCAAACGAATATTCCCTAACGATAATGAATATTTTATAACCACTTGCTTAATTTGAAATATTTGCATATTTAACCCTTAACTATCCACATTAATCAAATCAACCCTTACTATTTCAAAATAATAAATAAAGGAAATTCCTTTTTATTTAAAAATTTCGGTCTTACAACCTCCCTCCTTATGAAATTTCGTCCCTCGAAATTGACGACGTGCGATACTGTGTTTTGAAAAGATGAGAATACCTCGCTTTCATTTCCGCTTCCAACTCCCGTGTCATTTCCTCAATAAAGATGGTTTCTCCACAAAACTTTAACTTGTGGTATAACCTTTGCTAGCGTGGGGACATGCCTTCCTATCCAACATCTTGACAGTACCTCCTCATACGTTAAGTCTTCTACTATCTCGTCCGGTTCTAACTCTATAACGTGGTTCGGTCTTTCACATATTACTGAAGTACGAGATATGTGAAACACATTATGAACACGAGACATACTACTCGAGGTAACGCAAGTCTATAGGCTACATTTCCTACTTCGGTCAAGAATTTGAAATGGACCGATAAATCGTGGATTGAGCTTTCCTCTCTTCCCAAATCTTGTAACTCCCTTCCATGGAGCAACTCACAACAATACATGATCCCCTACATTAAATTCCACGTCCTTTCGATGAAGATCCGCATAACTCTTTTGTCGATCTTGTGCCGCTTTGTATACTTTGTCCGAATCATTTGGATCTTTTCGGTGATCATACGTACTAACTTCTAGTCCCAACAATGTTGCTTCACCCACCTCATCCCAACATATTGGAGAACGACATTTTCGTCCATATAATGCTTGAATGGAACCATGCCTATATTTGTTTAATAACTATTGTTGTATGAGAATTCCACCAATGACAAGTACTTATCCCAACTTCCTTTGAAATCTAGGACACGAGTTTTAATATATCTTCAAGAGTTTGAATAGTCCTTTCGATTGCCCATCCGGTTTGAGGATGGTATGCCAAACCAGATAAATAAATTCGTGCCCATAACTTTTTACAAACTAACCCAAAATCATGAAGTGAATCTTGGGTCACGATCTAAAACTATGGATCTTGGCATGCCATGCAATCTCACAATCGCATTTACGTACATACACGAGAAAGACGTTCAAGGAATAAGTCTCGTGTCGGTAAAAATGAAGCGGACTTGGTTAATCTATCAACAATAACCCAAATAGCATTGATGCCTTGAGAAACCGTAGGAAGACCCGTAAACAAAATCCATAGTAATGTGTTCCCCACTTCCATTCCTAATCTCAAGTGGTTGCAACGGACCCTTAGGTACAATATGCTCCGCCTTTACACGTTGACAAGTTAAACATCTCGAGATAAACTACGCGATCTCTCTCCTCATATTGCTCCACCAAAATGTATGTTGAAGATCATAATACATTTTGGTACTCCCAGATGGATTGCAAATGGCGATTGTGTTGCCTCCATCATAATCTTGTACTTCAAATCGAGTCGTTAGGAACACAAAGTCTAGAGTGGACTCAAGTATTCCTTCTTCATCAATTCTCGCTTAGGAATAGCTCCTTCTTGTACTTTCTTCTTCATACGCATCATTTCCGGCCTGCGGTGGCTTGAGCAACCTTAACTTTTTTCTATTAAAGTTGGCTCTACGTCGTATACTTGACATCATCGCACTCGTTCCGCATATAATCTTCTACTCATCGCGTCAATACTACCACGTTCTACTCTCTTGTGGTTAACTCCAAAATTGATGAAATTTTTATTGGGAGTACATCTATATAATATCGAGATAACGTATTAATTTTAGAATTTTTGGACAAAAGTATAATTTATGATAAATGTTTAAATATTCTATGGTTTTGGCCATGTGAAAATAGTAAATGAATTTTAAAATTCCGAGAAAAATATATATTCAATATGGGACTATATTTTTCTAAATCCCGAAAAATAAATATTTTTGGAAATGATTTGGTATTTTTCATGAAAATGTTCTAGTTATGAGTAAATGAATTAAATATGTTATGTGAAGTAAGAAAATTGGAAAATATGATTTTATGGCTTGAGAATCATATATATGAGGTATATCTGATTTTTGATGAGGGTTTTGGTTATTGGTGATGAAATCTTATGAGTTTGGCATTTTATGATGATTAAATGCATTAATTAGTAAAAATGTAAACAATTTAATTAAATTGTTTATAAGTTTTAGAAATTATTAAATATTGTTGTAATATTAAGAATATTAAGATTTTGATATTATTAAGTGATTTTATAACATTTGGATTAAGGTGTTATAAATATTGATATGGATTTTATTATGAAACTTTATCTTTTCATGTCGAGGTTACTATGCACGATACTTGATTACTATGTACAAATACGAGTACTATTCACGACAAATTGGTTTCTCTCGACCAAATTATCGTTGATTTATGAATCTTACTCTTGAAATTAAAACCATGTTTTGATTATATTATTTTTATATAACATTCTTATAACCCTAATGATGATATTTCTCTTTGACTTGAGTGTAAAGATGAGTAGATTATTGGTATGATCGTGACTATAGGTTCTCTTTGGCGATGGTGCAAAAGTTGAATTGTTGGTCCGGTATGATCATGACCATTGAATTTACAATTGAATATTTTTAGCTTAAGTGCAAAGGTTAATTGATCAACATGGTTATAATTATTGTTATATAACTTCGAAAATGATTATGTATTTTTTTGATATATGAATATCTTTGGCTCAGAAGTGCAAAAGATGACTTGTTGATGAATATCTTAGCTTTGTAGTGCAAAGATGAATTATTGATGAATATCTTTTGCTCGTAATGCAAAAGATGACTTTGTTGTTGAATATCTTTGGCTCGTAGTGCAAAGATGACTTGTTGTTGAATATCTTTGGCATGTAGTGTAAAGATGAATCTGTTGATGAATATCTTTGGTAGTGGTGCAAAGATGAATTTATTAAGATGATTATGAGCAGAACTGTGATTTGGTATAACCATGATATTTGATGTTTCGTAAAAGACAATTGATGAAATTATCTTCGTCCCGGATAAGAAGAGGAATTTAGAACTACAATTATGATTATGAGTTATACATGTGATTATGGATGAAATTGTTGATTGATGTTACGGTGGATAAAACATTACCGGTGGACTTTTAACATGGAGAAAATAATAGATTTTATGGTCTATTTGACTCTTCTAATGGATTGCTCATTCATTTACAAGAACTATGGTTGAAAAGTTTTATCATCTACCATATGTTCTAAATCTCCGATTTATTCTTGATGAAGATTATTGATAATTTATTTATCTTTAGTCATAATATTCTTTATCGAGCTAGTTGTGGTTCACCCTTTTGTTTCACAATTCCTTTCGTGTAATAAAAGTGTAGCCGGGTCGAAAGGGGGATAGCGAGGAATAGAGTGGTGGTCTATAGATGTTGAGGTGAGGTGAATTTAACTTTGGAAGGGTGTTTTGCCACTATCATACAAGATGTCTAATGACATACAAACTCGTGTTATCATAAGACAAGGTTGTGCACATCCACTTCTTTGAGTATATTTACAAGCACTACCTATATAATCTTGGTGTTTGTTTGGAGTATAATACCCAATTAGAGACAATGGAGATAATGATATGTCAAGAAAAGACTCACCACCGGGAAGAATATGATAGTAATCTTCTCGTTTTTCTTTGGGGTCTATTGGGTCAACCAAGGATAATTACGCGGGCCATATGATATCTACCATAACCTAAAAGCATGGCCTCCCACGTATACGAAGGTTTCCTTGAGCACTTCCCAAAGATTCTAATTTCTAAAACAGCTTTGACTATACCTTTATGTAAGGTGTCATTGTGACGTCTTCACATTCAGATATATTTGTATCCAAACTCACAAAGATATGTGTTGTCAGTATTTTGCACAACAGCTTTATATGTTGTAATAAGTAAAGTTGTAGTTATTTACGTACCATGTATTTGGCGACTTCTTAATGGGTTGGATGGAATGGACCTATTTTGGGGCGCGTCACACTTAGTAATATCAAGAGACAACTACTATTTTAATGAAGGGAAATTAACCCTTGAACAATCAAGAGACAAGTAACTCTTGAAAAACCGAAAGGGCAAGTTACTATTAAAACTTTAAATCAACGATCCATATTGATTTACTATTATAATTTCAATCAACGGTCTGAAAAATTAGCACATCTCCTCATGAAATAATATTGTACCCTAATACCCGAATGCATAATACTAGAGTGAATAGTAATCAGGTGAATAGTAACTCGTGAATAGTAACTCGTGAATAATAACTCGTGAATAGTAACTCATGAATAGTAACTCATGAATAATAACTCGTGAATAGTAACTCGTGAATAGCACTCCGACATGAAAAGTGTCCCGAATACCCGATTGAACAATATAACCTCCAGACATCAATTATTATCGAAATAGATGTCGATTTTTACTAACACAAATAATCCCAACATAATGAAACTATCAAATTCATCTTTAATCAACACGAACTTATTCATCATTAATATTATAACTCATAATATTTAGCAACCAGGTTGTTCCCAGGAAAGAGGGGGCTTTCCAATAAGGATTTCTCCCTATTGGCGAGCAATTAGGTAACCAAACCTCTCCATGACAGAACTTCTAGACATTGCAAATATTGTAATTTAATAATATGAATAACTTTATCGTCTCAATTATTGATTTAATAAAATAACATATTATGCAGATGATACTGTGACAATAATCGAATCAATAATATGAGAGATATGATGCAACAATTACTGTAGCAATAATGCAATATAACTGAGTGACTTATCACTTAAGCATCAATAATCAATACTGTAGTAACTCTTATGCAACCACGCGTAGACATCGTACTTTTACTACCGGGTAGTTCAACAAGATAATCTGTAAAACCTCCGCCGTTATTTTCATAAAATATTTTTTGTCATTTTCTAACAACGATGATTAAGCTTCCGTTATGGGGTCTACTAATGATTGTGTCTTGTCATTTAATATTCCTCGACAAAAAGAATATTCCCCAATTAATCGAATATTTATAACAACTTGCATACTTTGCAAAATTTTTAAATACTACCCACAACTATAACATTATATCAAATCCACACCATAATATTGAAAAAAATATTTCGAAAAAATTAAATATTTATTCATAAAATCTGGGGTCTCACAATCTCTCATCCTTATGAAATTTCGCCCTCGAAATTTACGTACGTACCTGGTATGCCGAAGAGGTGAGGATACCTTGACTTTATTTCAGATTCTAACTCTTGAGGTATAACCTTTAAGCGTAGAATATATTCCGTGATTTTAACAGTACATCTTCATTCGTTAAATTATCCGCTATCTCGTCTCGTTCTCTAAATCAATAATGTGGTTCGGTCATCCACATATTTACGTAACGTCGATACGTTAAAAACGCGTTATGAACACGCCGACATATTTGGCGGTAAAACGAGTCTATAGGCCCACGCTTCCTACTCGATCGAGGATTTCAAATGGGCCAATTAAATCGAGGGTCAGATTTCCTCTATTCGTCATTTCGCTTCTAGAATAATGCCCTCTTGAACCTTCTTCATTCATCGCCTGAGTATGTTGCTTGAGCGGCTTTAACTTTATCGATTAAAGTCGATAATACTCGTATATTCATTATCTTCACGTGGGTCCCTAGAGTCTTTAACTCCATCTTCATCATTTGTAAGTTATACAAAATGGGTTTTTATGTTAACAACATCGCACTCGTAAACGCATACGATCTTCTACTCAACGCGTCAGCTACCACGTTCGTTTTTCTACAATGATATTAAATTGTACGATCGTAATCTTCAACAGCTTGAGTCAACGTCTTTGGCGCATGTTACGTTTATTTTAGTTGAAGAAATATTTGAGGGTTTAAGAAATGGGTTTTGTACTGGGGTCAATACAAAATTCGATTTCATGCTTTAGGGGTAGGCTAGGAAATCTTCAGGAATACGTCAGGAAATTTATTAATGATAGAAATATCATTTAAAACTGTGACCCTCATCCAAGACTTGGATAGTACGTCACATTGATACCTATCAATTTGCCATCTTCATTCACAACGTCGCCTACAGAAAGTCTGGTTTCGGTGCATTCCACACAAGGAAGTCAACAACGAAAGGCTCGGGCTTTTTACTTATGGCTTGATATGTCAATGATTGACTTTAGTGGTTTGGTTTCTTGAATTCGCATAACAGGTTGGTTAGGAATATGAAAGCTAACAACCTTACGAAAATAATTAATTTTGGCATGATGAGTAGTTAACCAATCGATTCCTAAAATCACATCAAGGGCAAGTATTTTCAAAGAGATAAGATCGACAGGTAACGTGAAAATGTCGATTTGAATCAACAAGATTTATAAATAGTGGAGGTAACAAAGGTTCCTATTAACGAAGTTTCAACCAATAAGTCAAAATCTAACTTCTCCGGAGTCAAATTTAAACGTTGAACACAAGCAAGAGAGATAAAATAATGGGTAGAACCAGTATCTTATAAGGTATAGACTTCGCAAGAATTTATAATTAACTAACACATACTAACTTCGTTCGGATTACTCGCTTTTTGAGAAGTCACGAAAAACGCTCTTCCTGAAACCACCGACTTTGTTTTGTCCGTATCCGCCTTTGGTGCCACCGTCCCAGCTGGACTTGACTTTGGTGCACGACAAAATCGAGCTAAATGACCTTCTCTTTTTGAAATTTCCACTTCTATTATCTTGGCCATGATTACTACCGAAGTGGTTACCATTCTTGGCATGATAATTTCCACCGATGGTTATCAATGTTCAATGGTCGCCGCCCTTTGGATACGATTATTATTGTGTTGTTGGTCGTTACCTTTTGGTTGTGCTAACTCATTATCGCGCTCCAATAATTGAGCCCTATTCACAACATTTGAATATAAACAAAGTTTATGAGAAATGAGTTTTGACGTATATCGGGTTTCAAACCTCTTAGAAACATTCGCGTCATTCGCTCCTCATTATCGACCAAATGGGATGCAAACCGGGATAACTCCGCAAACTTAGCCTCGTACTACGATACGATCATATTATTTTGCTCCAATGCTTATGTCAACATTTTCAGATGCCATTTTTGAACACTGTCACAAAACAAGTGTTAATTAACATATCACATATTATCCCTATACTCTGACTAACCAATTAAATACCAAATAAACTTTGGTAGGTCATACTAGCAAAAGAATTCCCCGTCTCTCCCCTCCTAGTTCTTGTCTTACATCTTAGACAGGGATCATATCCCTAAGCTTTGATATCAACTGTGACGCCCCCAAAATAGGTATACATCACCCATTTCGAGTCGCCAAATAAATGGTACAAAAATCAAATACAACATAATTATATAATTGTCGTGTAAAATATAAACTGAGAGTTTAAACAAGAATATTACCTTCTAGACAATATCCATTCTGAATGGAGTCCTCATAGACAGTATACAAACTCAAATTCAGTCCTCATTACATTTATTTTCACACTATTTAACAGAATAGTGAGAACTACTAGCTAATACTATCATCTGGACCGTCACTCCGTTCCCCGACTCGTCCCAGCTATATTCTCATTTCTTGAAGAGAACAGTGAAAGAAAGGGTGAGCTCAACTAGCCCAGTAAGAAATATTATGACTAGGATAATGCAGAATAAATTATCATTAGCCTTCAACAATGTTAAACTGATAAAATACAATGTAGATCAAGTTTAATCTGCAATGAAACAAACAATCCATTAAAAGAGTTAGGTAGAGAATAAAATCTACTATCTTTTATGATTTAAAAAGTTTTTCATCACTTTTATCGCTGAGACTCACCTTAATAAATAATCCACATCATCAAATCATCCCTGCACTACAAGCCAAGGATATTATTGAGTATCACGACCACGAATTATCCATGCACTACGGGCCAAAGATAATCATGTTTTCATCAACGATCCTGATCATGCCATAAAATAATTCATCTTTGCTCCCTTGGCCGAAGAGAATCCGTAGCCATAATCATACCAAAAACTGTCCATCAATGCACTACGGGCCAATGAGGACTTTTACCATATCATTTATAGCATTACGGTCATGATTACACCGAATAATCCCTGGTCATAATCATACCAAGTCCATCTATGCACTCATGCACCACGTATGACTTTCAAAAAAATATAAAACATGAGGATGATGACAATGATATAAGAGTTTAATAAAACAAGTTCAAGAATTAATTTATTCAGGAACTAATAACATCCAAATTGTCAACATGATACTTCTTTGTAGAGTAAAATTTAAGAATGCTCAGAAGAATATTTCCATGAAAAGATATTGGATGAAGCGCAAATATCAAGGATATTCCACTAATTTCATGGAGTATAGAAAGTCAAAACTTTAACCAACCGAGTATAATAAAGAATGAAATAACAAAAGAAATCACCATGCATGCGGTACTTCGCATGTATAGCAGGTTATTCCAACAGAATAATAAATAACGGAACCGGTCAGCGTAATACGCACCGGCGCGGATATTCCAATGTAATAATAAAGAATGGAATAAAGAATAAATCACCATGCATGCGGTGCTTCGCGTGTATAAAGTTATTCCAATGTAATAATAAATAACGGAACCAGTGTCGGCGTAAAACACATGCATGTGATATTCCAACGTAATAATAAAGATGGAACCCTATCCGCGTAAAAACGCATGCATGACGAGAATATTCCAATGTAATAATAAAGATTTTAACCGTGTCCCAGCCAGAAAACGCATGCATGACGATATATTCAAAATGTAATAATAAAGACGAAACCAGTCCGACATAAAACGCATGCATGAGATATTCCAATGTAATAATAAAGAATGGAATAACAACAAAATTTCACCATGTATGTGGTACTTGGCATGACAAAGTTATTCCAAAGAGAATAATAAATAATGGAATAACAGAAGAATTTCACCAAGTATAGGGTAGCCCGCGTATACAGGTTATTCCAACAGAATAATAAAGAATGGAATAACAGAAGTTCTCTTCATGAATATGAAAAAAAAAAATACCCCTTACCTCAAAAGAAGACTGGATACTGGAATAGTGAGGTAGCAGACTTCTCTTCTTCTTTCACTCTATAATTTCTCTCTATAATAATGGCTCTAAAGCTTTAGTGAATTGGTGAGAAATGAAGGAAGAATGAGCTTCTATTTATAGAAAAATATAGTTTCGATAATTGCACGTTTTGGGGCTCGAAAAATTATAGTACAATACCTCCAATTTTTCTTTCATTTTTAATTTAGTCCTGCAAGTATTATCAATCTTGCACCAACTTCCCTAATAGTAAATCATGTGAATCAATTGTAAAATCATTTGACTCAATAGTAAATCATGTGACTCAATAGTTCTAAACATGTGAAAAAATTAATTACAATATAGTACCTCCATCTATACCTCCATCTTTAACTTAGTCATGCAAGTATCATCAATCTTGCACCAACTCCCCTAATAGTAAGTGAATGTGACTCAATAGTACACACATGTGAACAAATAGTTATATAAGCATGTGAATAAGTAGCAATTAATTGCTCATTTATCTGATAAATTACCCGATTTATCAATATAACCCCCAGACATCAATTATCATCGGAATAGATATCGATTTCAACTAACACCAATAATCCCAACACAATGGAACCATCAAATTTATCTTTAATCAACACGAACTTATTCATCATTAATATTATAACTCACAATATTTAACAACCAGGTCGTTCCCAGGAAAGAGGGGGTTTTCCAATAAGGATTTCTCCCTATCGGCGCCTTGCAATTATTAGACCAAACCTCTCTTTGATGTAACTTAGACATTGTAAATATTGCAATTTAATAATATGAATAACTTTGTCGCCTTAATTATTAATTTAATAATATATCATATAACGCAGATGATAATCGCGACAATAATCGAATCAATAATATGAGAGATATGATGCAACAATTCTCAGAAGTAATAATTGAGTATAACCGAGTGACTTCTCACGTAAGCATCAATAATCAATACCATGTGCTACTACGCAACCATCGCCAGTATTATTGTACTTTTACTACCGAGTAGTTCAAAAGTATTAACTAGAAACTTCCGACGTTATTTTCATAAAAATATTTTTGTCGCTTTCTCAATCCGAAATAATAATTACATTGTGGGGTCCACCAATGATTGTCTTGGCCATACGAATATTCCCCAAACACAAAGAATATTCCCCGACTAATCGAATATAATATAACAAATTGCATACTTTGTAAAATTTATAAATATTACCCACAACTATAACATTATATTAAATCCACACCATAATATTCAAAAAAAATCGAGAAATTTAAATCTTTATTCGTAAAATTTGAGATTTTACAGCAGGTGCTTACCTTAAATGTCTAAGGACTGATAGAGGTTGTGAGTTTACCTCAAATGAGTTTGGGGAGTTTTGCAAGGCAAATGGCATAACCAGGCAATTAACCACAACCTATACTCCTCAGCAAAACGGAGTTGCTAAGAGGAAGAATAGGACTGTGATGAATTTGGTACGTTGTATGCTCATTGAGAAGCAGGTTCCAAAGATTTTCTGGCCAAAAGCTGTGAGATGGTGTGTGCATGTCCTCAACAGGTGCCCTACTTTAGCCATGCAAAACAGAACTCCGGAGGAAACATGGAGTGGTACAAAGCCTACAGTAGAATATTTTAGGGTTTTTGGGTGCTTGGCTCATGTGCACGTACCAGACCAGAAAAGAATCAAGTTAGATTACAAAAGCGTTCGATGTGTTTTATTAGGAGTAAGTGATGAATCGAAAGCTTATAGATTGTTTGATCTGGTTTCTAAGAAAATAATTATTAGTAGGGATGTTATTTTTGAGGAGAATGAGGGATGGAATTGGAACATGAGCAGTGAAGAAATGGTTTCGGATGTGTTAGAGTGAGGTGATAGTGAAGAAGAGAGAGATGCAACCGAGAATGAAGAGGAATTTGGAGCAGAGGCTAACGAAAATGGAGAAGCAGGTTCAAATAGCACAAATGGAGTTGGTTCAAGTAGCACTAGTTCACCTTCCAGTGAGTCACATGATGAGAACTCCCCGGGTTTAGTTCAAGGGAGGGCAAGAAGAGTTCCACGTTGGATGCAAGATTATGAAACCGGAGAAGGTTTGTCAAAAGAAGAAGATTTGAGTGCCATGGCGGTTCTCACAGAAGTTGATCCCATTACTTTCGAGGAAGCTGTGAAGAGCAAGAAATGGGGAGATGCCATGAATGCAGAGATTGAGGCCATTGAACGTAATAAAACATGGGACCTGACTATTCTACCTGAAGGAGTGAAGACTATTGGAGTTAAATGGGTTTTTAAAACAAAACTATATGAAAATGGTGAGATAGACAAGTACAAGGCTAGAATTGTGGCAAAGGGATATGCACAACAATATGGGATTGATTACACAGAAGTTTATGCTCCAGTTGCAAGACTAGACACCATACGTTTGGTAATTGCTCTAGCAGCTCAAGAAGGTTGGAATGTTTTTTAGCTTGATGTAAAAAGCGCATTTTTGCATGGTGAGCTTAGTGAGGAAGTGTATGTCCAACAGCCTCAGGGATATGAGCAAAAGGGCGAGGAACACAAGGTTTATAAGTTGAATAAGGCATTGTATGGCCTTAAACAAGCCCCACAAGCTTGGTACAGTAAAATTGAAGGCTATTTTGCTAAAGAGGGCTTCGAAAAATGCCATTATGAACACACCCTATTCACAAAGTCGAAGGAAAGAGGTAAGCTCTTAATTGTCAGTCTTTATGTTGACGATTTAATTTTTACAGAGAATGACAAGAGCATGTGTGAAGAGTTTAAGAAGTCAATGATGTTAGAATTTGACATGTCTGACTTGGGAAAAATGAGATATTTTCTGGGGATTGAAATACTACAACATTCTAATGGGATTTATGTGTGTCAAAGGAAATATGCTCATGAAGTTTTAGAAAGATTTGGCATGGACAAAAGCAATTTGGTGAAGAACCCCATAGTTCCAGGTTGCAGATTGTCAAAGGATGAGAATGGAGCAAAGGTTGATGCAAGTTTGTTCAAACAGGTGGTTATCAGTCTCATGTACTTAACTGCAACCAGACCTGATTTGATGTATGGTGTAAGTCTTATCAGCAGGTTCATGTCGTGTCCTACAGAGCAACATTGGTCGGCAACAAAGAGGTTGCGAAGATATTTGAAAGGAACGACTGATCTGGGAATTTTCTACAAGAAAGGAGACTGTAAGCAACTCACAGCTTATTCATATAGTGATTTTGCTGGAGATCTAGATGATCGGAAGAGTACAACGGGGTGTGTATTCATGTTTAATTCTGGAGCGGTGTCGTGGTCATCCAAAAAACAGCCTGTGGTTAGCTTATCTACCACTGAAGCCGAATACATTGAAGCTGCCTCATGTGCTTGTCAGTGTGTTTGGTTAAGAAGAGTTTTAACAGAGCTTGGTTACGTGCAGGAGGAATGTACTACAATTTTATGTGATAACAGTTCAACTATAAAACTTTCCAAGAATCCTGTTCTTCACGGAAGAAGCAAGCACATTGACATCAGGTTTCATTTTCTTCGTGAACTGGTAAGAGATGGTGTGGTAGATTTAAGACATTGTAATACTCAAGACCAGATAGCTGACATTATAACAAAGCCACTCAGGTTGAAGGTATTTTTGAAGCTTCGTAGTTTGCTGGGCGTGTGTGAAGTTCCTAATATAAACTGAATGCATTCTGCATACAGTTTAAGGGAGGGAATGTTAGTTCCGAATCTTTAGTTATTTCAGTTTGTTAATAAGTCCTATTCTTCAGGACTAGTGGTTAGTGTGGTTAGTGCTTTGATGAATTCCTCAGTTTGTTACCACGTTCTAGGATGTTGTAAACGTGAGTTATGGGTTGTTATTTCAATTTTATGTCATTGTAAAAGGCTATATATATGCCTACAGTTTGTTATCAATAAAATCAATCTTTTCATCTTTGAGTGCTAAATTTCTTTTGAGTGATCTTAACATGCCACTCGAGAGATGCATCACAGTTCCTAATGGAATTGCGAGGAAGCTAAATAAAAAATTGATAAAATCATCCCTAGCTTCAGCAAACAAAACCTTGTTGTCTGATTTTTGTACCAATATTTTAACAGTCATTTTCCTAGAATCTGGGACTTTCTCCTTGTCCATCTTAGGAATAGCCGAGTGGCCTAGTTCAGAGTCACTGTCCGAGAAAATGAGTTCTTCAGTTTCGCCCATGAATGTATCCGTCAAAGGGGGCTTAGAGAGTATAACACTTGAGAAGATTCAAAAGCTGAAACAAAAATGAATTAAAACTCTCAACTGTGACGAAGGATTTAAAATATATATAAATTGTAAAGGATTTGTAATACCTCTTTGCAGCCAATATTAAATGTCTTTTCTTCAAGTAGTCTATTGTCTTTTTCTCCAAGGAAGTCGAGCAGGGAAGAGTTTAAATCAGAAATAGGTGAAAATGTCATATTATCCCCTATAAGAAAAGATGTGTACGCAGTAACAAATACTCCATCATTACCATGATCCAAGTAAACATCAGAATCCTTAAGTTTGATTTCCCTATTCATTGGTTTCCCACATTTACATTTTACAGTTTTGCAAGTACTCAAAATGGCTTTTTTGGCTACACTACAACCCAAATCTTGACATATAAATTATCTGCTAGGCTCTGTATCATCTATGTTGAGTTTGAGCTTGCGACACTGATCTTCTGATGAGTTTCTCGGATTAAGAATCATCTCTTTGCATTCCTGCGCTCCAAAGTACTAGATGTCAAGATTTGAAACGCTTTTGTAGAGGTTGTTGAAGCTTCCAACTTCTGCTGGCCGTGAATTCTGCCCATTGGTAATGTCAAGAAGCTTAGCAGGATATCAACAAAATCACTATCTGCTTCAGCAAAAAAAATACTTCGTTTTTCTCTTTGTCAATTAGCATTCTCAAGTGGAACTTAACATCTTTTGAGGTAGAAGCCATTAATGTATCAGTTGTGAAGCAAGTGAAAATGGGCCAAAAGGACAGATCTTTGAACCTTATCAATGTGTTAACTGGGGGTAAAAAGGAAGTGGGATAGGTATGTTGGACAAATCGTGCAAAATTAACCGATAAATAACTGCAATTTTAAATTTATAAAAGGAAAGATCTCACCCAATTTGTTAACAATCAAAGTACTGTACAATGCGTTTGTTGTTATTTGGCAAACACCCGTGCAAAGATCTCACGACCGAATCATCCCCAAGAACATCAAGTATATTGAAAATCACGTAGAAACTCAATATATGCTCTCACAATATTTTTTTTTGTATCAAGAAAGAATTTTGTTTATATTTTTTCCTTACCTATCTCCTGCCTTTCCCTTACTTCCGATCTGAATACCCATGTAGCCTATTTATACTCGTATATATGAAACTAAAGCATACTCCATAAGATTGCTATGGGAAATGACTCATCATTTCCCGTGTCCATTTATTCTTTATTATTAGTAGTAGCATAAAACTAGCTCATCGAAAAATTCAGTAGTCTTGGTGACTTTAAGAGCATTTACAACTGTAGTAGCAAAAAAAACTCTTAAGTTTGTTGACATATGTAACAATTTGAAGAATATTATTTGTTACTTTCATATTTTGTGACTCTCTCTTCAATTCAATAAGTTGTACATCAAATCTATCAAGCAAAATAAAAACCTATTGATTCTTTATTTTGTTGAAGAGGCCGTTGAAGATGCTCTAATTAAAGTTGAATGGAAAAGAAACTTAAAATAAATAAACAAATATTCATGATTTCTTGGTATTCTATCAATGACTCTTTAGTTTCCCATCTGATTCTTATATATAGAACAGAAATGTAGCTGTTGAATTTTTCAATTTTATTGATTGAGATGCTTAACGACTCCTCTGTTTTTCACTTGCTTAGTTTCTTGTGTAGATAAAATTGCATAATAAACCTTCTAGTCTTTTTCGTTTTGGAAGTCCAAGATCATTTTATTACTAGTATTTTGTTCAAACTCCAGATGAATACGTTATAAGTATGGTTGAAAAGTAGACACTTTCGGGTTTTCAAAATATACGAAATTACGAAAATTAAAATTTTTGGTCTTTATGTATGTTATTACCTTTTCTATTCTACCAAGAATTAGGCTTCAATCTGTACATGGATGGAAAGATATATGAATCTAGTTCCTAACCCAAAAAAAAATCATAGTAAAATATATTTTGTGGACTAATTTATGGCCATTTTACCACAAGGAGCACAAACAAGCTGTCATAAACACAAAAATGTATGAAATTATTCACCAAGTCACACTTGTATACATGAGAACATATAATACAAAAAATTTAAACTAGTATAAGTAAACAAATACACAATTTCAAACCCGGCCGCTTTTGGGTCCCAAAGGTATTAAATTCGGTCAGTAGTATAATATAGAGTCACTTGAAAAATAAAGCTCGCTTTAAGCTTCAAATCATATTAGAGGTGATTGATATGCGTAGTACCGTAAAATATTTATATAATTTTTAAACTCAAAATAAAAATAGGTAGTATTTTTTGAATATTTCAAAATATTCATTATTTTATTAATTAAAATTAAAAAAATTATATTAATTTTAAAATTTAAAATATCCAACTTGAAAAAATTGATACGAGTAACTAATATTGAGGCTGCGCTAGGGACAGCATGTACTTTCCCTTTTACCCAAAATGCTCAAAATTAGACATACGTCTATTTCTTCCCCATCCCCATTCATCCAATCGGACTACTGAACCAAAACAACCGACGAATTTTCAACGAATAACCACAACCACCATCACTGGAAGAAAAGAACTGAAGAAGAAGTATAATTGGTATTATTATACCTACTGCACAAATTGCACTGTGAAAATTCAAGTTTTCTCTCTCCTCAGGTACCTCCATATTCTCCCTCTCTTACTCATTTTCCTGTGTAATTGTACTGTACTCCTACTATTATATTTCAATGATGATCTTCTGCTGTTACTGCTTTTGTTGATTGCTCAGTGATCAATGAAGTTGTTACTACTGTTTAATTACATGAATTGAACACTACGTCTGATTTTAAGTTGAATTATCTGGAACTTTTTCTTTCAGCTGTAGTATTATGGGCCGTGATTTGGTTTGCTTTATGAAATTAATAGGCATTCTTTATTATACTAGGTTTTGTGCTGTCATTTGTTTGGTATTGTGACTATCTATGGTTGAACAGAATCAGTTGCAACAATCTGATTCGCGCCAAATTTTGTAATTTCAGTCTCATGCTTCTGAAACAGCTTATATTAATGATTTCCATAAGCGCATTTGAAGTGGGATTTGCTTATGAGTCTACATTTGTTAAGTTATGGGTATAATATTGTTATATAAGCTAATTTTGAACCTTTCCCCCCACAAAAAAGGAAAAAAGGAGGATTTGTTTATGAATCTTCATTTGCTAATTTTTATGTATGTAGACATATTTTTGAAATGCTGTTAATTTATGCGATTACCCCTGAAATATTTTCAGGGAGCATGTGCAATTGGACATGGGGGTACGTTATTATCGCATACTCTAATTCAGGGGTCTATATCTCCTAGTCGATACTTAACACGTTTTAAAGAACTCGATATAAGATTGTATTCTCTTTACTTTTACTAGGAGTTGTGAACTTCTTGTAAGACTTTCTTAAGTTGATTGAAGGTGTCTTGTGTAAGTCAGATGCTAATTCTTCTTTGTTTGTTTGTTTTTTTTGTTCTTTTGATTTGGTTTCTCATGTACATTAGTATGGATTGCTTGAATACTCAAAAGGGCAATCTTCACCTTTTATCCTTTTGAATATTTAAATGTAAATTGTTTCAAGTTTAGAATGCGAACAGAGGGTGCCAGTATGATCTAAGTTTAAGGAAGATAAATCTCCCAGTTTTTTAGTTTGCATTGCAATAGACTTGAATTTATGCCCATTTTTGTTCCATTCTTTGGAAACATCTCCTCAGTTATACTGGCAAGAGTAATTATTACTGCAACCATAATTCTGATTACTTTTTTATCATCTTAAATTTGGATTGTATAAACTGAGGAATTTGCTGAAATGTCTCATCCTTTTCTTTGCCATAGGATGGAAGAATCATGTGAAGGATGAATACCTTTTTGGAGGGACCTTTTGAAGATACTTTCTCCTTCAGTTGATTTTGTTGAGGACCATCGGCAACAATGTGGTTTAGAGGTTTCCTATTAGTTGTACTAATTATTTATGCGGGGATTACATCAGCTTCATCTTACTTGGTTGGTCTTGGAAGCTATGACATAACAGGGCCCGCTGCAGATGTCAATATGATGGGTTATGCAAATATTGAACAAACAGCATCTGGAGTTCACTTCAGGTTACGAGCTCGTACATTCATAGTGGCGGAACCGGAACCTCCACAGAACCGAGTTGTATTTGTAAATCTTGATGCCTGCATGGCATCACAACTTGTTACAATAAAAGTTCTTGAAAGATTGAGGGCAAGGTAGAGGCTTCTGATTACTTTCACTCTATTTTTGTTTATTTTTTTAAGGGCATAATGATAGCATACAAGGTTGCCAGCTAGTAGTTCTATCAAACTTGTCAACAATTGGTAAAACTCCAGATTTGTTTATCTGACAAATGTAAAAAACAAATCTTTTTACTGTTGGAAAGGGATATATATATATATCCACACACATACATCCTCCATTCCTCCTGGACGTGTTAATTTTACTTCTTCTTCTCTCTCTTTTTTCCCTCTCTTCTTTGAATGCAGACTGAACTACTAGACTGCACCTCCTTTACAATTGTTTGAATAATTTGTAGTTTTTCATTTCATTTATGAAGGTATGGTGACCTGTATAATGAACAGAATATCGCTATCAGTGGTATTCACACGCATGCTGGGCCTGGCGGCTATCTCCAATATGTTATATATATTATTACATCTCTTGGTTTCGTACCCCAGTCATTTGATGCCATTGTTGATGGGATCGAGAAAAGTATTATACAAGCTCATGAGAATCTTCGTCCAGGGTCGATCTATCTGAATAAAGGTACGGTGGAATCACTTGCTCGATAAAAATATGCAAATTATGTCAAGAGAATCAAGTCTAGATTGGCAAATTACTTGGAACCATTTTTTCGCTCCTAGTTTACTGAGTCGTGTATCTCAACTACATTTGGATCTTAAGTTTTCGTCCTTGGAATGTTCTAAGTGACGACCTTGTTCATTATAAGGTTGAAATAATTTTCAGAATCCACATAGAACTTTGGTCAGAACTTAACCACTACCAATATGATGTTTTTATCTTTCCTCTGCGACATTGTATTTCAGTTTGTTTAAGATACTTAGTTATAGCGCTTTAAAGTTTGTCTTTAACTTTAAAGCAAAGCTAACTACATAATACAACTTTTCAGGTGAGCTCTTAGATGCTGGTATAAATCGTAGCCCTATTGCCTACCTCAACAATCCTGCTGCAGAACGGAGTAAATATAAATATGATGTGGATAAAGAAATGTCCCTTATAAAGTTTGTAGATGATGAATGGGGCCCAGTCGGCAGCTTTAACTGGTTCGCAACTCATGGAACTTCTATGAGTCGTACAAACTCATTGATCAGTGGTGACAACAAAGGTGCTGCAGCCCGATTTATGGAGGACTGGTTTGAAGAAAATGTCTATTCAAATAAATCTGGAGCTGTTAGAATACCTCAAAAATTTCCCAGAGTAATTCCTAACCAGCTTGAAGACCGTAAGTCCTTAGACCTTGTTCAACTACATAAGTTGCTTATCGGTTTTGATTTCAAAAAACTGGTTTTGTAACTATAGTGTCCATTTTATTTGGTGCCTATCTTTCTCTATTACTGGGAAATGGACAAGGGGGTTGGGGTGTTATCATCTACATAGTTCATAGCTGAAACATATTTGAGGTAATTATCATAAACAGGTTGACACTTTTGGGTAGGTTGGCTTCAGGTGCATAGTGGTATGTTTTAAAGTACTCGGCGTCCACTGGAACTAAAAACTTGGCTGCCTTGTTATAGTCTCTTTTCTATTACAGGTAAAGTATTGATGGAAGTTGCCTCCACCTTTCATTCTTCTCCGGGAAGACCTGTAACAAGGATTTCAAGTGTTGCAAGACGGGTTCGGAATGCTCTTAGGCAGGCTGACAGACCTCAATTTGTCTCTGCATTCTGTCAATCTAATTGTGGTGATGTCAGCCCAAATGTTCTTGGTGCATTTTGCATAGACACTGGGTTGCCTTGTGATTTCGAACATAGTACCTGCAATGGGAAAAATGAACAATGCTATGGTCGAGGCCCAGGGTATTAAATGCTTTGAAATTTTGAAGTTCACATATATTATATAGGATACGGAGTAAATTCAAACTGTATGCCATATTCATTTGGCAGTTACCCGGACGAATTTGAAAGTACACGAATCATTGGGACAAGACAATTTAATAAAGCTGTGGAACTTTTTAATGGAGCATCTCAGCAACTGGAAGGAAAGGTCCGGTATCGGCACAAATATGTCGACTTCTCTAACCTTGAGGTCCCTGTTCCTAATGTGAAAGAAAGTGAGATGGGGAGAACGTGCCCAGCTGCCATGGGCTTTGGTTTTGCTGCAGGGACCACAGATGGACCTGGAGCATTTGACTTCAAGCAAGGAGATGACAAGGTCCAAAAATATATCCGATGAAATTATCGGAACCTTTTCATTTCATGTTCTTGAACCCTTAAATGCTTGAATCTATGAGGTATTTTAATCTTTTTAGGGAAATGCCTTCTGGATGCTCGTGAGGGACTTGCTAAAAACACCAGATGAGGACCAACTCAATTGTCAGCATCCAAAGCCCATTCTTCTTGATACTGGGGAAATGAAAAAACCATACGATTGGGCGGTGAGTTTCTCTTTATCCTAGTTTCCATCTGATTTTTGTTGTTGGGAAGCTCGAGACATAACGTGACTGTCCACTAATATGCCGCCAAAACTAGATATGTAAATTTGATATGTTTGAGTATGGTGATTATTGTGCGAGATTCCATCCTAGATATTGTGAGTGGAGATAATTTCTGTAGTTTCAAGCAAGGTCCACTTATACTTCGTGATATCCTTATTCTCTGTTGTTATCACTGGCATCAATATATCAGTTACATGAACATTTTTATTGATTATTCTGTTGCTGGGTCAGCCATTAATGGTTTGTTATTGTCGTTACATATTCATATTGACCATACTTTTAAGATTTATAGATTAAAACAATGCTATACTAGATTATTATTTATTAGTCAAAAACCTTCAATAAGTTCATCATTACATTTTTTTTTTCAAATAAAATTCTAATTTTTGTTTCATTAAGCAATCGTAGTTTTAGTTGCAAACTTGGTCATGTAAACCAATGAAGAAAATCAATTTTCTGAGTAACTAAATTCATTTCAAATCATGAATATCAGTGACAAAATCATGTCTTTAAATGCTATATATTAACAATGAAATACAGAAAGCTCAACTGAAACCAATTATTAACAGTGAAATGCAGCAAGCTCGACTGAAACATGTGGGTCACTTATATTTTAAGGGTTTCCTTCAAGAAAAAACCGAAATTTCACTATTCTGAAGCAGTTCCCATCTCACAATTACTAGTACTGCTAAAGTAGAATGAAAGTCTATTGCACCTACTGGAAATCTATTACTGTGGGCGTTGTTCAGTGAACATCTTATAACCTAATAATCGTCATAATATAATTGTCTTGCTTTGCTTGCTTTGAGCTCTCAGAACCAATGTGTCATTCGGCTTGTCAATGTGTCATTTGGCTTGTTTGTTGTTTCCAGAATCCAGATTGTGGTACATTACGGACATGATTTTGAACTTCCTGCCTATGTTTAAGGATTGCTTGAGCCTTGAAGTACCTTAATGATTTCTATATGATTGGTATGATGCATTAGAAGGTAGTAACAGTTAATTGATGGAGGTTCTCACTGATATATCCATCTATCTATGCAGCCTTCGGTACTTCCACTTCAAATATTGCAAATAGGGCAACTTGTCATTCTCAGCGTACCTGGAGGTGAACTCTACTTTGATTTTTTATTTTATTCCCCCCCCCCCTCCCCCCCTCCCCCCTGTATCTTCTGATATTGCTTAATAAATCCACTTTTGTAAGCAAATGGTATTTGTATGTGGAAATAATATAAAAACACACTACAACAAAAAGGCTTATTTCCGACGGAATATTCCGTCGGTACTAAGACTATTCCGTCGAGGGTAACCTCATCTCCGATGGAAAATTCGGTTGGAAATTCGGTCGTATATAAGCACGATGAAAATAAGTCCGTCGATTCTTCGGTCGGGAATACTTAAAACCGACGGAACTATTTGCGACCGAACATTCAGTCGGAGTTACTATATCCCCGACTGAAATGTGTCTGTCGAGGATATTCGGTCGATGATAATCATGCCACGTGGCACCCTGACAAAAATGGAAAATCACCTTAAGAGCGACGGAATTCCGTCGATTTTATAACGCGTCCGTCGAGGATATTCGGTCGAGGCTATGTATGCCACGTGGCACTATGCCGAAAATGGAAAGAAACTTAACCTCGACGGTTTTCCGTCGAGAATACCATTATTCCGTCGAGGTTACTGTTTTTTTTTTTAAAATATTTTTTTTGTTTTTGCAATATCCAGGGATTTAACCCACATCTTGTACCTATACCTGTACCTGTACCTGTTTTTCCAACATCACATACACAAGCTAAATTAAGCTAAATGTCAAAAACATCCCATTACTACGACTAGCATAACCGCAACAAACCAAAGTAATGAAATGTAAAACCGCATTAATCAAAGTAAATTAAACTAATGTAAATTACAAAAGATCCCACATCCCATTAAGCTAAGTGTCAAACCACAACAAAACCAAAGTAATTAATGCTAAGGTACTTTAAACTACAATACGTACGCCAAAAGTTATGTAAAATTAATACAAAAGAATTTAAACTACAAAAGAATGTAAACTAAGTCAAGCTAAGTAGAGCCCCTTGCAGAGAAGGATCATCGGCAAGGCCGACGCTTCTTTGAGTATGAAAATCGTCATCCCGCTTGTCAATCCGCTAGTCACCCTGTTGATACAATATAATGGAACTCATTAGTCCATATATATGATTCAGTTAAAGATAACTAAATGAAAATTAAATAACATGCGTAATATATATTTGTATTTAAAACGAATATACCGAAAGCAATGAAATACCGACTCAACATCGGCCCAAACGCTGTCCTCGACTAAGGTAACCACCATCCGAACAATCTCGCCACAGTATCGCTACCAACGCTTCCCGAGGAATACCCGTACTTTCTACGGCAGTGGCACCAAATTGCAACGTCCCCGCTGCAAGTCGATGGAGGCGAAACGGTCAATCCTCGACGATGGAATCGGATCGGCCTCAAACCTCTCCAACATCGCAGCCCATAACATCGCCGAACAAAGCATCATCTAAGCCAAATACCACATACTATGTGATGGTCCCACTGGGCTCTTTGACGCAGACAACAAGGCTAGAGCCTACAAAAAAAAAATATAACATGAATAATATTACAAATTTACTTTATTCATAAACACGAAATACACACAAATATTATACCTCCCGGCAAAGCAGTATAGCCGGTATCCTCAGAATCCCAAAGACTGATACCTACCAGTAGTACTAGTGGGAGTATCCCGAGACGCCGACCCAAAGAGCCGCCTCCTCGTCCCCGAGATAAACTAATCTCGGGCGAGGGGACGGTGGAATCTAACGCTCAACATCGCCTCTAGCAACAAAGCTGAACTCGCTATATACGTCGTCATGAAGCTTCTCAAACCGCTTCTTGTAATTTGATATACAAGTGAGTTATCTTGGTATCATCATATAAATTACGTAATATTATCCTAAATAATATCTATTATAGTAAATGTATTACCCGATAGCTAGTGATCTTTGGAGATATCGTCAACCCCAAGTAGAGCACTTCTACAGTATGGACTCTATCCTGTAACTCGATCATAGTAGGAGGTCGGCCAAGCTACTCCGCATGGCCTAAATCATATATATTAAATAAGATCACCTTAATTTACTATAGTTGCAATATAAGAATAAACTAAACTAAAGAGAAATACATACCGACTTAACCTCCTGAAACGATCATGCGAGCGTAAGTATGTACAACTCGTAGCTTTGCAGCGATTCTTCTTCATCCGCTTCGACTTGGTCTTGAACGCAAAGATCATCCCAAAGACGCACACATCGCAACCCATGCGTCAGATCCGACATCGCTTACACCGATGATCTCAAAGTAGTCCCGGGTGTTTCTTCTATCGCCTTGACTTCCTCTCTCGTCAGATCTTATACAACCAAATTTAAGATAATTCTTCGAGATGTGGGCAATGATAATGACGTCACCATCCGCCTCGTTGATGCTTACCAGATCTATAGATTCTATCAAATGTATATATATATTAATTTATTATTTGAAACAATATGTAAATAACATGCATGGACCTTGATTTAATATATATGTAAGTCGACTTACGTGAAACTCCCGCAACACCGCTCACCATGAAGCCGCATCGTAGCACGCGTGATCGACTAAATCGCATCACGCAAAAAGTAGGGAGATGCGCCAGTGAGATGATGCGTACTACGCCTTTAGCTTATGATGATCCATAATACTAGAATACAAAATTTATTAAGAATATTTTAATTTATTAATCACATGATAATATCATTCTAATTGAACATAAGTGATATATTAAAGTTGAAACTCACACGCATTTGAGCCGACATCAATCGAATCTGTCGCATCGCCATGGATGACCTAATCGATCCATCGAGGTTAGGCCCTCGCTAACGCCGACGCGCGCCCAGCATATGATGTTAATATATATAGTTATGACATTGTCCAAAAATAGTAAATGAATGTATAATATAGTTTTGAAAATAATGTTATCGAGCCAAAAAGAATGAAACTCACTAAAGATCTCAAGACGACCCTCCCGGGAGCCGCCACCCGATCCGGAAGCGGCCGCCACCACGGCCACCTCCACCGCTATGTCGAGGCATATATAGTCAGTATTTCATCGAAATAATGTATATAGATACGATAAACGATCAAATGGCCATCCTATGTGTGGGAAATATATATATAATGATTGATTTTAGTTGTATAGTATTTACAAAACACCAATTAGTGAAGAAGTAGTATGTCGTCAAACCCGCCGTAAGTCAAAATCATTTTCATCCTCTAATTCATCGCTCTCTTCCTCTTCTCAGATCAATTTCTTCCTCAATATCATCTTCTACCATCACATACCTGACTAACAACCACATCTTCCTCCACTTCATCAACATCGAGTACGCCAACGACATCATCACCCAACACATCGTCATCATATACCACAACGTGGCCGGATTGCAAACTTGTTCTTGCAACGGGTCATCCGCTCCGCATAAATTAGTACCATCAAATGGCCGAGTCTTCGTTGTCACAATCAGATACCGTGGGGTTCTACCGCGAATCGATATTAGGGGCGTAGACACTTGAGTTGTTTCGTCGCTAACACAAATACATCATCGATCAAAATGAGATTTTATATCTATCGTTACGATTCTATTACGATCAACTTTAACACCCTTTGCAAAGATCAAACCAAATGACACTTAAATGTAACGACCTTTTTAGCCCCTCGGATAATTGAGCACAACCACTTCCTTTAATCTTCCATAGTAATTGATTCGTAATCTCCATAACAACTTCCCAACACGACAACGCCGAGTCGATCGATGTCAATTCATTCAAGTCATCAACCTCAATCTATACCCATTCACGATACAACCTCGAAATGAACTAACAAGTTTGTACGCCTAAAATGACATCTCTAAAACGATTATACGCGCTTCTCTTCTTCGACCCTTCTCTTAAACCATCGGTGAAAATTTGCATTAGTGAATGCTTCCATCTGTGATTCTCATAACCCGGGTTAGAAGCACGCGCTTCCAATTCAATGAATCACAGATAATAATATGGCAATTTATTAATTTTTGATTACGGATAGATAAATCATTTTCAACTTGTAATAATACATACTTGATGTACGCATTTATACTTCGCATATTTAGAAGCACGTATGTAGAGACAATCTTTAAATCTTTATCTGCTAGGTAAGTCTTCGCCTCACGTCCAAATGGTTTAGCCGGATAAGTGAATACAACCAACTCATCATCAAGACGACTGCATTTGGATCCCCAACCTCATTCCGACTTAGACGGCTATGCTTCGTTCGCGACTACATCATCAAAGTACAACGAGCGTAAGTTGACAAGTTTTCCTCCAGATATATAAGCTCAATAATAGAACCCTCTACGCTTTTGTTTTTAACTTTCGCTTTAATCGACGATATACCGCTATATGAAAGTATGTGATATATATTACCCGATAAGTTAAATATAAAGATGACGAATATTGCACAATGTATGTGATATTACCTCTCAAATGGATACATCCATCGATATCGCACCGTCCCTCCAAGCTTAAGTTTATATATGTATGAATAGCAAATGCTCCATGTCACAAAGAACCCCGTGGTAAAATCATTTCGAGCTTGCACATTGTCAACACTATATTTTTCTCCATCCGCCCACATCACTATACCTTATAACAACTGAGCAAATATCCCGAAAGAAATTTGAAAGTGCGGTAAAAGTATCATTAATATTTCCGGGTAACATCTCACGAAATGCAATCGACATCAACTTCGCATTTAATATACGATAATCGTGACTTTTGAAGCCGTGAATTTTCAACCGCTTCAACCTTAGTACAACGAGATATGTTAGAAGCATATCCATCCGGGAGCTTCAATGCGCTAAGCCACTTGCAAATGTTTTCAACCTGTTGTTTGGTAAGACAAAATGGAGCTTTTGGTTTTGTGTTGTTAGGTCGGAGCCACAATTCCCACCTGATATTCATTTCCTCCAAGTCTTTACGTGCTTTATCATTGTCTTTTGTTTTACCACTTGTATCTAGTACGGTGTAAAACAAGTTCTCAAATAAATTCTTTTCTATATGCATAACATCTATACAATGACGGCGTGCTAGTGTGACCCAAAGATGGCAACTCAAACCAAATTGGCGAGTGAGTCCAATTATGACTTTTCCCATATCCTATAGCTCTCAACGCATTCATGCTCCTTCCTGTGGGGTGGAAATGTTAGATCATTTAGCTACCTTTAATATGTCACCGCCGACAAGTTTACACCAACAACCCCTTTCTTCTCTGCTTTCTCGTTGAATCAGGTAGACATCTTTCTATAATCGTGCTCAAGAGTAAGAATCTACACGAGCAGCCCAAAGAAACTAGTTTTCCTACCATAACGTAGTCGAAAGTGCCTCACATCCCCCACGCAGATCGGATATGACAACTTGCCATGAGTCGACCAACCACTAATCATCCCAAGTGCCGGAAAGTCGCTGATAGTCCACAACAAGGTCAGCTTTCATCACAAAATTCTCGCCTCGATGATTTATCAAAAGTCCGAACACCTGCTTCCCACAAAGATCTTAAGTTCATCGACTAACTACCGAGGTACACGTTAATGTCTTTTGTAGACTCTTATCCCCCGATAAAGTAAGGTCAAGAAAAGATACGGATCCCTCACGCACATCGACGGTGGAAGATTGTAGAAGCTTACCATAATCACCGCCAAACAAAATAAGGTCGACTAAAATTATTAAATGGATGTAATCCATCTGTAGCCATCCCAAGCCCCGACATTCCTAACTTCTTCTAAAATTGTAAAAAATCGGCATCAAAATTCTTCCATTCATCTCCATTTCATTGGATGAGTCACCGACCAGCACGACATCCCTTGTTTCTATGCCAACTCATATGCCGAGCAATGTGCAGCAGACATATAATAGTCACCACAACCTCTACAAGAAGAGGAAAATACCGTAAAATCTTCTTTGAACATGTTTCTCCTTCCCTCCACGCTTTGTGATCTTGTACCTCATGAAGTTACGTATATCACATCGCACCTTATCTTTGTCCTCCCCATAATATAACATGCAATCCTCGCTTCACAAGCATCGATCTTCTCATACCCGAGATTCAACCCCTTAACCATCTTCTTCACCTCATAGTAATTATGCAACGATATCCTCGGGTAAGAACTCACGAGAATATCAAGCAAATCATCAAATCCTCTCTCACCGCAAATATGCTCATTCTTGAAATGTAAAAGCTTCAGAATCGCAGAAAAGCCCGTGTGCTTTGCTATTTCCAGATACAATGGAACACCCGATTCGGGATAAGAACTTGTAGAAAGCAAATTGTCAATCATTTGGCTTTTTGAGAGAACCGCTTACGATGCTCGCTTTTCACCCAACCAATATTGGTAGGGCTATACGCATCAACCAACATCCGCACGACGCCATAGTTATCTCGCTTGCGATAATCCCCGTGATCCGATCGGGTCTACAAGATTATATGTTCGTTCTCTAAACTCACCGATTCCCCGTGATGAATCCATACCAATACCCATCCACAAACCCACGGAATATAAGTCAAATTTAACTTCACTGGGTAGTCTTCCATATCATGTTCTTACACTTGGAACACGGGCATCTCATCTTTCCGCTCGGATCATCAACATGTTCTATCGCTTTGTTCATAAAATCGACACCCTTCACTTGACGCATCAACTAATCCCTCCCATCAATTGGTATCCTACGGTACATCCAACTCCTATTTCTACCGACATCTTTAATCAAGAAAATACCCAATTAGAATATATATGCATGTATTTAGTTTACCTAATATATATCTCCACTCTACAGTGGGTTAGGTTTATCCTGCTCCTCGATGCGCCTCCTCATTAGTGCCATTCATAAGGTGCGTGTTTATAATATTTTAAGAAAATTTCAAAGATCACCTCCCCATGGTCTTCAAGTACACGAAATGTACTCAAGACAACTTAGTCTAAGTATGCACTCAAGAACATATGTAGAGACACCAAATTTAAAAATCCTCAAAAATTATAAACACGCACGCACCTCATGAATTAGCACCGACCTAAGTGAAGAGAGACATAACATCCAAAGAATAAATCCCAAATCAGGGATTATTCAAAGATTCACTCCTACCGAGTGAATGTCAAACGGTTTCTAAGTTTCAAAGTATATTACATATATATATTTATGAGTGTATCAAGAGAGAAGGAGAGTATCATCGAGTTTATTGAAAATTGTGGAAAACTAAGCAAATGCTACTTAGTTTATTAGTTGCAAATTTAAGTTTCATATTAGTTGCAGTTATAGAGATTTAATAGTACTCAAACCGTTCCTATAAACATCGGATTAAAAAAAGGGTCGAGTTCTATTTGTGTCCTATACTTTATTAATAAAGTTAATTGAATTATCATGACATTCCTCATCGTTCCACCATAACAGATGATAACATCCCAAGGAGTTCCATTAATCTAAACAAAGTTTTGTTACAACCTCTCAGATGAAAGAACGATCACTTCTTCTATTACGAATGAATCATCGTTCGATATGGGTTCAATCCATGTTATAAAAGCTTTTCTCACCACCCAAATACCCATCCGAGGAATTTGGAGTGGTGAGAAGTCGCCTATGCCACGGATTGGACCCATATCGTGCAATGCTTCATTCCTAGTAGAGAAGTGATCGTCGCTCATCTGTAGGGTCATTAACCTATAACTTTGTTCAACAACTTAATGGAACCCCTTCCGATGTTGGCATCTCATATGATGGAACAATGAGAATGTCTTCAATAATTCAATTAACTTTATTATTCGAGTATAAGACACAAAATGTAAACTACGACCCTTTTTTTTTTTATTGTTGTCGAGGAACCTATTGAGTACTATTAGTCGCAAATCGCTATCGCTTTAATCCTCGCATACAAGGAAGTGCTTCATTTAATTTATATGTTATTATATTTGAAAATTGGGGCAAACTAAGCAATTATGGTATTTGGTTTATTTTACCAATGAAAAACTAGGTAAATGTTACCCAAATAACATATGTATTTTATTTTATTTATTGAATATGTAGACAACTTATTATTCAAATATACTTTTAATTGTAGAAAACTAAGCAAATTCTACTTAGTTTATTATTTTATTCAAGCCATTTCAGCTTTTTATGTAATGGAAAACTAAGCAAATGCTACTTAGTTTAAGATAATTATTGTATTTTATTTTATTTTACTATATTTATTTTATATGTTATTTATTTTTTATTATAATATATTATTTAAATTAATTAATTTTAATATATTCTAGTTTATTATTAAATTTATTTTAAAATTAATTTATTATTATACTTTTATTTATTTATGTATTTTAATTTATTTTATTTTATATTATTTTATTTTATTTTATTTTACTATATATGTTTTACTTTAATTTAATTTAGTTAAATTAAATTTATTTATTTATTTATTTAGATTTATTTTATTTTATTTTAAAGTTTATTATAATATATTATTAAATTATAATATATTATATTATATTATATTATATTATATAATTTATTAAAGTTATTTAAAGCTCCTAGTATTTTTTTGTATTAATTTATTAATTTATATAAATATTTATTTATTATATTATAATATATTGTCTTTTATATAGTTAATTAAATATTTATTTATTACCATCTATAACTTCCACAGAAATTCAGTTGGAAATTCCGTCGGAATTAATACTTAACACCAAAATAAGAGAAGTCTTCAATTGATTCACAAACTGGAAAAGGCAGAAATCAGAACACTGCAAATTAAGTTTATCACACTGCATTATAACTACTCAATATACACATTATAACCGGTCAAGCACAAATTAAACACCAATACAAGAAACCAATATCACCAAACAAAGAGCATTAGCAACATCTCGGTCTCAAAATCAGCCTTCATACCAAACGAATTTAGCAAACTATCACAGTAAAATCCCAATTTCAATAACATCAAGGTCGAAAATTTAGGGTTTAAATGTACATTTCAATAGAATATTTCAACACTATCAACAATATTTCAACACTTTCAACAACATTTAAACAGAAAATTTAGGGTTCAAAGTACTTATACCCAAATTCATGCATAATCATATACATATCTGAAAATTAAGGGTTCTAAATTTAAAATTAATTGAAAAAACTAACCTTAAATTGAGAGAGAAGGAGGAGCAGAGAGGGATTAGAGAGAGAGAGCACTAGAGGGAGCCGGAGGTGAGGCTGCCGGGGAGGACGAGGAGAGGTGCGGCGGCCGGAGATGGGGCTGGTGACGAGGAGAGGTGCAAGCCACAAGCGAGGAGAGGGACTCGGAGGAGGGAGAGAGAAAGTCAGCAGAGGAGAGAGAGAAAAGAGAGAAAAGAGGAAAAAGAAATGAGGAGAAGTCAAGTGAGGCTCAAGGCCCTGTTAGTATTTTAAGGACTATTTCCGACGGAACTCACTTCAGATTACTTCACCGATGATAAAGTATCCTCGACGGACACTCAGTCGATATTAATAGTTCTTCCGTCGAGGTTGTTTTTGGCACTGGAGGGAAACTTTCGCGCCACAGGCATGGTATAGGATCGACTGAATTCAGTCGAAGTAGTATTATTATCGAGGGAATTATGAACGACTGAATATTCCGCAATAAGTTAATCCCGAGCGAAGCCATTCAGTCGACCTTTATTCCGTCAGAAATAGTCCTATTTCTTGTAGTGACAATATTATGTGATTCCACATGTTAGATCTGGCTGTGAATTTCTATCAGCACAAGTTAGCAGATTACTTGGTTCACCGTCTGTTGTTTCACCTTGTCATAGCCAGTATGAAACTTAATGTGGTGGTTTCTGTATTCCTGTAGTACTGTTGATTTCTAATGCTATTTCTTTGCAGAATTCTCTACTATGGCTGGTAGACGCCTCCGTGATGCTGTTAAGACGGTTCTAAGTTCCGGTGGTAATGGAGAATTTGATAGCAATCTCCATGTAGTTATTGCCGGGCTCACTAATACATATTCACAATATGTGACCACTTATGAGGAATACCAGGTCCAGAGATACGAGGTCAGTCTTACTTGGTCCTCAGATTCTCACATTTTACTCTCTTGATACTGCATACGTCCTTGAGTCGTCATTGTGTACTTACTGCATATATGTATTAGCTTCATCCGGGGGCAACCCTGGATTGTATAAGTTATGAACAAAATGTATCCTCACGTAGCGCCAAAGAAAATCCACAAAAGGAAAAATGGACTTTTAATAAATATAAACGTATAGACAGATATCTTGTTTGCAGTTCTGAGATGGTAATAGTTAAATTAGAGCGGTCTTCCCGTTTCCCATTCACTCCCTCTTTAATATTTGCATAGGCAAGATTGCATATGTAGTTTGCAATGTTATAAAAATGGGCACACCATTCAACAAGTGATATGTAGTCATGGATCCAGTTAGCATGAAGTGAACTTCATGCTAAGTTATGGTAAATTCACTCCATGTCCAATACGGTGCTGACACACAGACACAGACGGGAGGTGATCTCTCCGCCTGCTTGTCAGTACTATATCATGAAGTGAACTTACTATGAAATTCACTTCAATGCCAACCACTCCCTATAGTCATATATCTTTAAATTTCATTCGTTTAAACTTCACCTAACAGGCTACAAAAACAGACAATGTAATTTCATACTCTGAATTTCAGGGAGCCTCCACTCTCTATGGTCCACATACTCTTGCAGCCTACATACAAGAATTTCAAAAACTAGCAACGGCCCTCATTACAGGCGAAACGGTTGAACCAGGCCCACAACCTCCAGATCTCCGGGACAAGCAGATTAGTTTACTCCCACCAGTAGTCTTGGACGCAACTCCTCTTGGTGTGAGATTCGTGATGTTAAAACTGACATTCCTCCCAATTCCACTTTCAAAAAGGGAGACTTGGTTACAGTTACCTTCTGGTCTGCTTGCCCTAGGAACGACCTCATGACCGAGGGAACCTTTGCATTGGTTGAAATGTTGCAGGACAAAGAGACCTGGCTTCCAGCTTTTGATGATGATGACTTCTGCTTACGGTTTAATTGGTTGAGGCCAGCGAAACTCAGTCCTCGTAGCTACGCAACTATAGAATGGAGAATCCCAGGAAAGACGGTTTCAGGTGTGTATAGAATAACCCATTTTGGTGCCTCTAAATCCCTTTTTGGTTCAATCAAACATTTTGCAGGTTCATCAACTGCCTTCGTTGTAGAATAAGAAATCGACCATTGGTAGATCATAATCTTAAAGAAGCATTGACAATATATTTGTATAACCGTTGTGGCAATAAGAAATTGATCATTGGTAGATCATAATCTGAAAGCATTCACAATATATTTGTATAACCATTTTGGGGTCGATTTATTTTAAAATGACTTATAAATTAAATTTGAAATGATTTACAAGTCATATTAAGTAGAAACTTATAAATAAAAGTGTTTGACACTCTTTCGGTTTATAAGTCAGAAATCAAGTTAAAATAAATTGTGGAGGTGTTTGGCTAAAATGACTTATAAGTTAAAATAAAATATAAATACTATTAAAATAAGGGCAAAACAGTCTTTATATTTGGTCAAACTTATTTATTTTAAAATAACTTATAAGTCATTTTTTAATAAGTCAGAATTTGTTACTTATCAAAAATGAATTACTATAAGTCAAAAAATGAGTCATTCCCAAACACTCCAACAATAAAAAAAAAATAACTTATAAGTTGGTTTGACCGACTTGTAACTTGTTGCATACAGGATATTTGTTGCATATTGACCAAACTAGACTTTCTCCGTTGCTATGTGGTAAAGACAGACCAGAATAAAACCTAACTTAAGTAACCAGTGAGCTCTCTCTGAAAATTGAGGTCAAAAGTCTCTCTGTTCATACCTAATTACGAATACAGCACACATTGACATGGCCATGCCAGCCATCAATTTGACTTTCCATGATTTTTTTTATCTACATTTGCCTCTGCAAGTTTGTCACACATTGAAGAGAGAACATAAGAAGTTAGTGGTGGCCAACATTATCATTAGCTCACTTTATTTTACATGTAATTTGAGCTCACGTGTTATCTATCTTTTTAACTATCGATCTCTTTTTTTAATAAATAGGAAATATTAAGATATCACAACTGAATTGGAGCCTCACGTCGAAAAAAATAATAAAAAAATAAAAGTATATCAACGTATATTATATAAAGGCACACAAATACGAATGCACATAAATTAAGTATAAATAATCTTAAAAGAGCCTAGCTATTCGCATATAAAATAATCCGTGTTTTTCTCATATAAAATCCATTTGTTTACTTCATAACACTTTTTAACTATCGATCTCTTTTAATAAATAGGAAATATTAAGATATCACAATTGAATTAGAGTCTCACGTCGAAAAAATAATAAAAAATAATAAAAGCGTATCAACGTATATTATATATATAGCACACGCAAATACGCAATGCACATAAATTAAGTATAAATAATCTTAAAAGAGCCTAGCTATTCGCGAATTAAACTCGGTTCAAAGCTTCTGCGAATCAAGCTTGAAAAGTAAATGAATTAAGTTTGAGCTATATTGTATTCGGCTCAAGAATTATTAGTTTATTTAACGAGTAGAAATTAAGTTTTTAACCATAAATTCTGCCTCATTAAAAGTTTAATTTGATTAGACTTGTTTAAATTTTTAATAGACTTTTGTGGGCCACCAAATATATTTGGGATTGTTTAAAAAATATGATTAGTAATTTTGATTATTGTTTTACTTATAATCAATTTTTTAAAAAGTAGCTTTTATTTGGTAATCAAAGAGTACTCATACTAGTAAAAAGCCAAAAAGTGTTTGGTATAAAATAATAATTGGTAACAGCTTATTTCAAGTGTAAATTATTAAAAAGAAATGTTTTGAGAAATAATTATGAGTAATGGATGAAATTATTAAAAAAATAAGGATATATTAGTAATATATTTGATTACCTGATTATTAGATTTGACAAATAATCAAAAAATCCAAATTGAAGCTGTCTAATTATTTTCATAAAATATGATTATAAGTAATTATAAAATCTGATCTGTTTCTTAAAACAGATTATAAATAGATTTGAGTGTGTATAAGTTAACTGATGCCAAACAGCTTTTATAGATACTCAAATGTAAATTTGGTCAACTTTGATTAGGACAAGTAAAGTCTATTTTAATTGTTTCCATTTATGCAGTTGATTTGGGCCTGCATGTTGGGATCACCACCTCCTACAGGCGCTCCGTGTTTTTCTCATATAAAATCCATTTGTTTACTTCGCAACACTTTCCC
The DNA here is from genome assembly GCA_020205615.1 of Panax quinquefolius. Lineage (NCBI taxonomy): Eukaryota > Viridiplantae > Streptophyta > Magnoliopsida > Apiales > Araliaceae > Panax > Panax quinquefolius. The sequence continues at coordinate 165,522,708 of CM035152.1, forward strand.
TAAACGGTCAACCCCCCACCCCACCCCACGCCACCCCACATACAAACAAGTGAGCAACTAACAAACACGTCTTTTGTTTGGCCAATCTGGTCACACTTTATTCTTTCTTCTTCACAACCGTCCGATCAACAAAAGCCCGCCAAACCACCATGGCCCATATTTACTTTTGTCAAATACGCCCCACAAATAGCCTAATCTATCCTGAATCCTCACCGTCATCTTTAAGGCCGTAAAATAAACAAACAGTTCGAGCTCAATTCGTGTTTGTTAGATTAAAAGTTCGATTCGAGCTCGACTCAAAATATAAATGAGTCAAATATGAACACATTTTAAAGTTCGATAAATTATTCGAACCTCCTCAATTTATAATTTTCTATTGATATTCGAATCATATTCGTTAAAAAAATTCAAACTGCTCGGGCTCGATTTGGAGTCGTGTTCGACTCGGTAGCTAAATAAACCTCAATCAAATCTTATTTTATACTCAATAAATTTTATTAATTCATCAATCAAATCTGAACAACTCAATAATGGACTTTGGTTCTTTTACACCCTTTAATCATCCCTTATTAATCATTTATTGTCAGACGACAGATTCATTCCCCTCGATACACCCAATCATTTTTTCTCTATCTCCCTCCCTCCCTCTATTTACCTTTCATCATCTCGCGCCTTCTCTGTATCTCTATACACTTTTCCTTTATACATATAAAATATACATACATGTGTATGTAAATATAAACACATATATACAGTACTTCAAAGTCTTCAATTGATCAAAAACTTCAACTTTACACAAATTTCTCTCATATCCACCCAACTATCTTCATTTTTTCTTCATTTCCAGATCTCTCAAAACCCTGATTTAGAGGTTTAATGTAGTGCACATTGATATATACTATTTATATAAGCCATAGGATTTTGAATCAATGAAGGGCACGAGCCAATGGTTTACGATCGGGCTCGTGTCGGCATGGTACACCTCTAACATTGGGGTTTTATTGCTAAACAAATACTTGCTCAGCAATTATGGATTCAAGTACCCGATCTTTCTCACCATGTGTCACATGACGGCTTGTTCTTTGCTGAGCTATATAGCTATTGTGTGGATGAAGATGGTTCCTTTGCAGACAATTAGGTCGCGTGTTCAGTTTTTGAAGATCTCGGCTCTTAGTCTGGTTTTTTGTACTTCGGTGGTTAGTGGGAATGTGTCTCTTAGGTATCTTCCGGTGTCGTTTAATCAGGCAATTGGGTCTACTACGCCGTTTTTCACGGCGGTGTTTGCTTATTTGATGACGGCCAAGAGGGAGGCTTGGCTCACTTATGCAGCTCTCATTCCTGTGGTTACTGGGGTCATCATTGCTAGTGGGTAATTTCTCAATTTACAATTTCTGATAGTTTCTTATTGCCAAAAGAACTAATCTTTCAAATTGGTGTGTGAAACTTTGCTTAAATGTTAGTTTCAAGCTTGTTTTGCTTTATATATTTGATTACTTTTTACTACTTGTGTGTGATCTTGCAATTAAAGCTTATGAGTACTTAAGGAGAGTATGTAAATTGTTAGGTTGTTATGGATTGTTGGATCCGGGATATAGTTCTGCAATAAACAGGACAACTGGTCTCGTAAACATGAATATGTAATACTGATAACCAATTTATCTTTTGTTATTTCATTAGTTTACCAGGTAGTAATCTTAGCCTTAAGAAGACAAATATAAGATTCATCATCTTAAAACGGAAAGACTTCAATTTAGATTTGCTTTTGTTTGTTTTGACAATATGTAACTTACAAGAGCTGACATCATCTGCCCAATGTTTGTCATCCAATCATTGCTGGCTTTTTAACCAAATATGGGGTCTACATGCTTTATTTATAATTCCATATTCATGAACCATTACTTCATTCTCTGTGATTAAACCTGAGCTAGTCCTGACCATCTCTATGTTTGTGGAATCTCATATTACATCTTTCTCATTGAGAGATTGATTTTTCTTCTTCACCAAATTATCTTGCAACTTTTAAGATTTTGTTCAGATAGTTTGTATCATTCTTGTCTAGCTAGTGATCATAATGTCCCAACTCTACCATGACCTTCTAGCAGATTAATGTTTTAAATTTATCTTATGTATTGTAATGTATCAGTGGTGGATTAGTATGCCATGTTCATGTTGCACAACTATTTTACCTCTGATGCTATGCGTTAATCTTCAGAATTTTCTCTCACACTCTGTTATTAGCAGACTTTGTTGAGCCTATCATCTGCTAATTAAGATTACAACAATTATCCTTAACCAATTAAATATCTGGTAACTAAAATTTACATTTATCCTAGCTCTTGGTTAATTGTAGCCAAATTGAGGGTTTTGAAAGCTATCAGAGCAACCAATTTTGAGAAGCTACTTTCATGCTAGAAGAAACCTTGAGATTAAGTGATTTACTGTGTAGATAATACTTGATTGGGAGAAAAATGTGCTTGCTCTGTTTGTTTACTTCCCGTTCTCGTAGGTATAATATTTGTACTAATGTCATTTAGTTACTAATCCATTCATAGCAGGTATTTGTTTGAGAAAAAGCTAAAATATTAACCTTTGCTATCTGGGTGCAGGGTGAACCAAGTTTCCATCTATTTGGTTTTATAATCTGTATTGGTGCTACTGCTGCAAGAGCTTTGAAGTCGGTAGTTCAAGGGATTTTGCTGACCTCAGAAGGGTATTGATATCTTCCTTGTTGCTTTCTGTTTTGTCCTCTCCCACCCCTGTCCCTCTTTTCTTGTCGTCTCGAGAACCTTGTTTTATTACAAGGTTTTAAGAACTTAAAGCATTTGTTTTATGCTGGTTAATACGTACCTTATTTAGCTTAAAAGCTAGATCATAACTTTTTTAACGTTTCCAGGGAAAAACTTAACTCTATGAACCTTTTACTATACATGGCACCAATCGCTGTTATATTCCTACTTCCTGCAACATTGTTGATGGAGTACAATGTGGTTGGCATCACAGTAGCTCTTGCCAGAAATGATGTCAAGATAATTTGGTATCTGCTCTTCAATTCTGCCTTGGCATATTTTGTGAACTTGACGAATTTCTTGGTCACTAAGCACACCAGTGCTTTGACTCTTCAGGTATTGTCTCATATGCCGTCACATATTTCTTTTATTGTGTGGTAGACAGTGAGTGTATCGTAAGATTATCTTTAACATGTTTCCTACGAAGAAAAACATTATCTTTAACATGCTGAACTGATAGATAACTACAGCTGCCAAAAAATTTACTTCTGAAGCTGCTGTAGGTAATAAAGATGTCTACCTTGTTCTTCTGTTCATTTTGAAATGATTGTTAGAAAATGTTTACAAACAGATCCAGAATGAACAACCCCCTCTAAAAGAAGAGAAGTGAACATTTTATTCCCTAACAAGTTAGTTACCTAATGAGAATGTATGTGGAACTTCTCTACTTTAAATTAATGATGTCCAATATTTATATTTCCAGGTCCTGGGAAATGCAAAAGGGGCTGTTGCTGTGGTTGTCTCGATTTTAATATTCAAGAATCCAGTCTCGGTAATAGGGATGATGGGGTACATGCTCACAGTTGTTGGAGTTGTTCTGTACAGCGAAGCCAAAAAGAGGAGCAAATAAAACTCCTTTCGTCTTGCTTTGTATCTTAACATAAATCATCAATTCTTTTCAAAACCAAGATTTACCACATGCGGCCAGCTGATTTCACATGTTACCCTTCTTATTATCCTTCTCTGGAAACCAGAAATATGAGATTCTTCCTGTTATAAAAGTGAGATTTAGTTCTTTTTTTGTGGGAAAATTGCAAGAAAGCACCTTCGGCTTCTCAGGTGACTGATTGTTACCAGACTATTCTTTTGGGGTAGATTAGGAATGGGCTCAATCCAGTCAATTTTCTTTACATTTGAACCTTTGTTCGATAATTTTTCCTTAATTGCTGAATTATCTCCACATGTACACTACTGCTGTGACATAATCATTAAGATATGATTATACTGTTGTATAAATACTATAGATTCTCAGTCAAACTATATTGTAGAAACAGACTTTTTCCCACGTTGGTGCCTTCATAGTTTCTGTAGCTCAAGGTTAATGTTACTCCTTTATTTTTTCTCTTCCTATATTAATCAAAACTTGGTTGCACATAATTTGTATTAATTTTTCTATAATATTGATTAAGTTTAAAACTAATGTTTGAGAGAAAATTATTAAAAAGAGTTTTGTTTAATCATATCCGAAGCAAATCTTATAATACCTTCAAAGTTTTCAAAAAATTCAGAAAATATATTAAATCGGTTCATTAAATTCTAATGGGTAAGATATTGGACAGGGACTTTGAAGTGCTGGAGAACTTTTTCTTAATTGGTTTGAGTTACATTTCCATTTACAGGAACTTTTGCAAAACAGACCAACTAATCTTCTCATAATCTCATGCATATGTCAATCCCTCCTCTACTGGTGCTTCTATAAGTTCCCAAATGATTCTCCAAGAACATGGACATTTCATCATTCAGTGAGATTTTCCGTCAACTCAGTTATAAGGATCTTGACTCTCAAGGTTGTAAAATTCTATTGCATATGAATATTTTGGTTCTATACGAAAGTTGATACGCAGAATAGAATATGTCAAGGCTAATATTTGGTATTATGTCCTTAAGATAATAATGCCCTTCTTACGGTGCTCACAGTTAAATAACACTCGTCTCCTAAGATACAATGACAACGTATGTTATAACAGCACTGCAAATAGCATACACAACGAACCAAATGAAACTCTCTCGAACTCTGACTTATGAAATGAAGAAGACTCGAATGAAGAACTATACTTGAATGCTTGTGAATTGAATGAATGAAATGGCTGCCTTCGCCATGTATTTATAAGGTGAACTTAATGACCCTTCAGATTGGTTATGTCCCTTTAAAAAGGTATGACATGGCATCCATTGACAAAAACGACGTAGTTTTGGAATGACCAAAAACGACGTAGTTTTGGGCCTATTAGAACAGGCGCTTCCGTTCAGGCAGATAGAGCTTCCCAAAACGACGCATTATTACTCAAAACGACATAAAACAAAATTCATACAATAACTTGCACGGTTCAAACAAAGTCTTGGCTAAGTCCTTTACCTTCCACAAAAGTGAAGTGCCCTTAGGGCCCAAATACAAAAGCAACTTTATTGCATATAAACTCATTAATATTTTAGTTCAAGGGTAATCTTTAGGAGTTACCTTTTCATTCATTACTCCACGAATTTGATCAAGCAAATACTTTAAGTTTAATCTACTAATGGAGTATAACATATTAATATGTAAATTCATTTCAAATGATTAATGAAACCCGCAAATTAGGCTCAAATTATAACATATTCATTTAAACTTTTTTAGCCATCATATATTTAACAGGGCCAGAATTTTATTGCCGCGAATCCATATAGATTTTGATACATTTATGTCCTGAGGTACCAAATGTGAAACAAACACCAAACGGAAACCCAAGTTTGTGCAAGGTGATAAAATATTTCCGAGTTTGTGCAAGGTGATAAAATCTTCCAAATTAGTAACATATTGAAAGCTTGCAAAACAATCTCTCCATGTACAATTTCCCAATCCTGCCCGGCTTTGATTGCCAGCATTGTTTAAAAACAACCAAGCCACAGAAGAAATGTTACCCAAAACAAAAAGGAAACAAGAACGAAAGCCACAATGAGAAGCGATATGAAGAAAGAAAGTGAAGAACACCAGAACAAGAAAAGGGGAAGGAAAAAGAAAAAGAAAAAGCTATCAACTAAATTTCTGCTTTTCCAAAATCCAATTGTGAACTTTACATATATATTCTTCATCAAGTGTCATATACAACTGCTTCAATTTCCTGTACCCCATCAATACATATCTATCAATCAGGTCTTCATACCTCTCATAGAGTGCTGGAACTGTAAGAACAATGAAAAGGCCTGCCAGGAAGTTAATTTGGATAGTTATATATACAAGTTATACAAATCAATGCTAAAGCATAATGTGCGAGACCACACGAGAAAATAAATAACGGGGGATACTAATTTCAACCAATGCAAAAGACTAAAAACTTACTGGTGTAGCACAATGTAAGGAAATCAGTCAAACACCCGATAACAGAGATTACGAATAGGTATGTAGCAACTTTGATGAACATTTGTGTGTCTTTACCCAGTGCAATATCCTGGGATATAGAGAGCAACACATTGATGTGGTTGCGCATGAAGGTTGCAGCTTCAGCTACTGTTTCTTCCGATAGGTAAAAATCAGGTAGAGGTGGAGCAGGTCTGTTCACATTATTTAATGGTAAGATAACTCTTAACTTGGAATGTCATTATGCACGAAAGAGAAAAACCAAATGCACTAGTGAAATGAGAAGTACACTGCCTATCCGACGTTTAATATCAGATGATACCATGATTATGATGACGACATGCTTCAAAGTTCAAACAAGTTTGTAAAACAAGGGTAGCAGTAGCACTAATGAAATATAAATTCTCGCGTTTTACCATTAGGATTTTGTAATCTTTTTGAAACTTCAGTAGGTCTGTTGACTAAGCACACAATATGGTCTGGATTCAAAATAAATGAAACCGAATTTTCTTATTACAGGAATTATAACTGCAGAATAAAATTAACACAATTAAGCAAACAAAAGAGAACAACAAATCAATAGAGTAAATTCACATTATGAAAATCATCTCTATGCTGTATAGTGCATACATTAGTTATACTACATTTTCTGATTTACAATCAATGAAAAAAACTTAACTTAGGCTAGGAGCACACAAGTAACATTTTTCTTACCGGTTTAGAATTGTCGCGGACTTCGCCCAAAGAAAAAGAATGGCAAATAAGAGCAAGAGAACACTAGAAACAAGTGATAATAGTGTATAACCAGATCGCTCAAACACCACCCAAGCAGCTAGAGTAACCACTAGAATTCCCAGTGTTAGATTATTTTGCCTCCATAGCATCAAATCAGCAACTGTTTACACAAAACAAGCATAGAGATAAAGATGTTTCGCCCCAAAAAATTTCAAATCACTACTACTTGCATCATCAATAACAGTTGTTGGATTTATGAAATATCCGTACTTTAAGAGCCCTAACAGTTAAAACACAAAATCAGTACAACTGAAGTTCTTGATTTCACCTTTTAATTAATCTTTCAAAGACAACACCTCAGATCTTGGTTTTAAGTTATTTTAGTATTGATTACCAAAACGAATTCATTACCCATACTTTCAGACTTTGAAGCAACCAAAATATAATCCTGAATTCAACATCAGATATGATTTTACTTTGGTTTACATATGCATTGATCCATATATACATAAGAACCCTCTACGCGCGCTTTGTTTTTAACTTTCTGCTTTAATTGACGCATATACCTGTCACATGAAAGTATGTGATATATATTACCTGATAAGTTAAATATAAAGATGACGAATATTGCACAATGTATGTGATATTACCTCTCAAATGGATACATCCATCGATATTGCACCGGTCCTCCAAGCTTAAGTTTATATGGCAGATAGGCAAATGCTCCATGTTGTCAAAGAACCCCGGTGGTAAAATCATTTCGAGCTTGCACATTGTCAACACTATATTTTTCTCCATCTGCTCCACATCATTATACCTTATAACAGTTGAGCAAATATCCCGAAAGAAATTTGAAAGTGCGGTAAAAGTATCATTAATATTTCTGGGCAACATCTCACGAAATGCAATTGACATCAACTTCTGCATGAATATATGACAGTCGTGACTTTTGAAGCCAGTAATTTTCAACTGCTCAACCTTAGTACAACGAGATATGTTAGAAGCATATCCATCTGGGAGCTTCAATGCGCTAAGCCACTTGCAAATGTTTTCAACCTGTTGTTTGGTAAGACAAAATGGAGCTTTTGGTTTTGTGTTGTTAGGTCGGAGCCACAATTCCCACCTGATATTCATTTCCTCCAAGTCTTTACGTGCTTTATCATTGTCTTTTGTTTTACCACTTGTATCTAATACGGTGTAAAACAAGTTCTCAAATAAATTCTTTTCTATATGCATAACATCTATACAATGACGAAGTGCTAGTGTGACCCAGTATGGCAACTCAAACCAAATTGGCGAGTGAGTCCAATTATGACTTTTCCCATATCCTATAGCTCTCAACGTACCATGCTCCTTCCCAGGGGTGGAAATGTTAGATCATTTAGCCAAATTTAATATGTCACCGCCTGCCAAAGCGACCAACAACCCCTTTCTTCTCTCGTCTTTTCATTGAATTGTGTAGACATCTTTCTATAATTGTGCTCACAGCAAGAATCTCTACGAAAGCGCTTCCAAAGAAACTAGTTTTCCTACCATAACGTAGTTGAGTGCCTTGCACATCCCCATGCAGATCGGATACGACAACTCGTGTCGTTTAGTCGACCAACCACTAATCATCCCAAGTGCCGGAAAGTCAGTGATAGTCCACAACAAGGCTGCCTTCATCACAAAATTCTGCCCGACAGATTTATCAAAAGTCTGAACACCTGTTTCCCACAGCATCTTAAGTTCATCGACTAACGGCCTGAGGTACACGTTAATGTCTTTTGTAGGACTCATATCCCCCGTTATAAGTAAGGTCAAGAAAAGATACGGATCCCTCATGCACATTGACGGTGGAAGATTGTAAGCTACCATAATCACTGGCCAAACAAAATAAGGCTGACTAAAATTATTAAATGGACAGAATCCATCTGTAGCCATCCCAAGCCTGACATTCCTAACTTCTTCGGCAAATTGTAAAAAATTGGCATCAAAATTCTTCCATTCATCTCCATTTGCTGGATGAGTCAGCTGACCAGGCACGACATCCATTGTTCTATGCCAACTCATATCTTTGAAGCAATGTGCACGCATACGAATAGTCACCGCAACCTCCAAGGCAAGAGGAAAATACCGTAAAATCTTCTTTGGAACATGCTTTCTCCTTCCTCCACGCTTTGTGATCTTGTACCTTGGCGAAGTTACGATATCACAATCGCACTTATCTTTATCCTCCCCATAATATAACATGCAATCCGCTCACAAGCATCGATCTTCTCATACCCTAGATTCAACCCCTTAACCATCTTCTTCACCTCATAGTAATTCGCGGCAACGTATTATCCCCGGGTAAGAACTCACCGAGAATATCAAGCAAATCATCAATCCTCTCTCACCGCAAATACGCCATTCTTGAAATGTAAAAGCTTCAGAATCGCAGAAAAGTCCGTGTGCTTGTCATATCCAGGATACAATGGAACACCCGATTCGAGATAAAGAATTGTAGAAAGCAAATTTTGAATCATTTGGCTTTTGCCGAGAACTGCTGATGCGACGCTCGCTTTCAAATTTCACCAATATTGGTAGGGCTATATGCATCAACCAACATCTGCACGACGTCATAGTTATCTGCTTGCGAATCCCCGTGATCCGACTGGTCTACAGTACTATATGTTCGTTCTCTAAACTCAGCTGATTCCCCGTGATGAATCCATACCGAATACCCATCCACAAACCCACGTGAATATAAGTCAAATTTAACTTCATGGGTAGTCTTCCATATCATGTTCTTACACTTGGAACACGGGCATCTCATCTTTTCGTTCGGATCATCAACATGTTCTATTGCTTTGTTCATAAAATCGACACCCTTCACTAAGACGCATCAACTAATCCCTCCCATCAATTGGTATCCTACTAAGACATCCAACTCCTGGCCTACCGACATCTTTAATCAAGAAAATACCCAATTAGAAATATATATGCATGTATTTAGTTTACCTAATATATATCTCCACTCTACAGTGATTAGTTTATCCTGCTTCTGGATCGTCTCTTCATTAGTGCCATTCACAGGTGCGTGTTTATAATATTTTAAGAAAATTTCAAAGATCACCTTCCCATGGTCTTCAAGTACACGAAATGTACTCAAGACAACTTAGTCTAAGTATGCACTCAAGAACATATGTAGAGACACCAAATTTAAAAATCCTCAAAAATTATAAACACGTACGCACCTTGTGAATTAGCACCGACCTAAGTGAGAGACATAACATCCAGTAACAGTCCCAAACAGGGGACTATTCGGCATTCACTCCTACTGAGTGAATATCAAACGGATTTCTAAGTTTCAAAGTATAGTACATATTAATATTTATGAGTGTATTGAAGAGAGAAGGGAGAGTATCATTGAGTTTATTGAAAATTGTGGAAAACTAAGCAAATACTACTTAGTTTATTAGTTGCAAATTTAAGTTTCATATTAGTTCAGCTTGCAGAGAATAGTACTCAACCGGCCCATGGCGATCGGACAAAAAAAGGGTCGTAGTTCCTATTTGTGTCCTATACTTTATTAATAAAGTTAATTGAATTACTGCGGACATTCCTCACTATTCACCATAACAGATGATAACATCCAAGGAGTTCCATTAAGCTATCAACAAAGTTTCAAGTTAAGCAACCCTCTGAGATGAAAGAACGATCACTTCTACTATTATGAATGAATCATTTATCGATATGGGTTCAATCCATGCCATAGAAAGCTTCACCACCCAAATACCCATCCGAGGAATTTGGAGTGGTGAGAATCGCCTATGCTCGTGGATTGGACCCATATCAGGCAATGCTTCATTCTTAGTAGAAAAGTGATCGTTCGCTCATCTAGAGGGTTGCTTAACCTATAACTTTGTTCAACAACTTAATGAAACCCCTTCCGTATGTTGGCATCTGTTATGATGGAACAGTGAGGAATGTCTTCAATAATTCAATTGACTTTATTATTCGAGTATAAGACACAAACAGAAACTACGACCCTTTTTTTTTAATTGTTGTCGAGGAACCTATTGAGTATTATTAATATCGAATCGCCATCGCTACGTCGAATCCTGCATACAAGGAAGTGCTTCATTTAATTTATATGTTATTATATTTGAAAATTGGGGCAAACTAAGCAATTATGGTATTTGGTTTATTTTACCAATGAAAAACTAGGTAAATGTTACCCAGTCAACATGTATTTTATTTATTGAATATGTAGACAACTTATTATTCAGTTACTTTTAATTGTAGAAAACTAAGCAAATTCTACTTAGTTTATTATTTTATTCAGTTACTTCAGTTTTTATGTAATGGAAAACTAAGCAAATGCTACTTAGTTTAAGATAATTATTGTATTTTATTTTATTTTACTATATTTATTCTATATGTTATTTATTTTTTATTATAATATATTATTTAAATTAATTAATTTTAATATATTCTAGTTTATTATTAAATTTATTTTAAAATTAATTTATTATTATACTTTTATTTATTTATGTATTTTAATTTATTTTATTTTGTATTATTTTATTTTATTTTATTTTACTATATATGTTTTACTTTAATTTAATTTAGTTAAATTAAATTTATTTATTTATTTAGATTTATTTTATTTTATTTTAAAGTTTATTATAATATATTATTAAATTATAATATATTATATTATATTATATTATATAATTTATTAAAGTTATTTAAAGCTCCTAGTATTTTTTTTTTGTATTAATTTATTAATTTATATAAATATTTATTTATTATATTATAATATATTGTCTTTTATATAGTTAATTAAATATTTATTTATTACCATCTATAACTTCCACAGAAATTCAGTTGGAAATTCCGTCGGAATTAATACTTAACACCAAAATAAGAGAAGTCTTCAATTGATTCACAAACTGAAAAAGGCAGAAATCAGAACACTGCAAATTAAGTTTATCACACTGCATTATAACTACTCAATATACACATTATAACTGGTTGGGCACAAATTAAACACCAATACAGTAAACCAATATCAGTCACCGAGCATTAGCAACATCTCAGTCTCAAAATCAGTTTCATACCAAACGGAATTTAGCAAACTATCACAGAAAATCCCAATTTCAATAACACTGCGTCAGAAATTTAGGGTTTAAATGTACATTTCAATAGAATATTTCAACACTATCAACAATATTTCAACACTTTCAACAACATTTAAACAGAAAATTTAGGGTTCAAAGTACTTATACCCAAATTCATGCATAATCATATACATATCTGAAAATTAAGGGTTCTAAATTTAAAATTAATTGAAAAAACTAACCTTAAATTGAGAGAGAAGGAGGAGCAGAGAGGGATTAGAGAGAGAGCACTAGAGGGAGCCGGAGGTGAGGTCACGGGGAGGACGAGGAGAGAGAGGTCACCGAGACGGGGATGGGATTTGGTGAGACGAAGAGAGGCTGCATGAGGAGAGAGAGGGACGGGAGGAGGGACAGAGAGAGAAAGCTGCAGAGCAGAGAGAGAAAAGAGAGAGAAAAGAGGAAAAAGAAATGAGGAGAAGCTGAAGTGAGGCTCGCGTCTGTTAGTATTTTAAGGACTATTTCCGACGGAACTCTGTCGGTATTACTTCAGTCGATGATAAAGTATCCTCGACGGACACTCAGTCGATATTAATAGTTCTTCCGTCGAGGTTGTTTTTGACACTGGAGGGAAACTTTCGCGCCACAGGCATGGTATAGGATCGACTAAATTCAGTCGAAGTAGTATTATTATCGAGGGAATTATGAACGACTGAATATTCCGTCGGCAATAAGTTAATCCCAAGCGAAGCCATTCAGTCGACCTTTATTCCGTCGTAAATAGTCCTATTTCTTGTAGTGACAATATTATGTGATTCCACATGTTAGATCTGGCTGTGAATTTCTATCAGCACAAGTTAGCAGATTACTTGGTTCACCGTCTGTTGTTTCACCTTGTCATAGCCAGTATGAAACTTAATGTGGTGGTTTCTGTATTCCTGTAGTACTGTTGATTTCTAATGCTATTTCTTTGCAGAATTCTCTACTATGGCTGGTAGACGCCTCCGTGATGCTGTTAAGACGGTTCTAAGTTCCGGTGGTAATGGAGAATTTGATAGCAATCTCCATGTAGTTATTGCCGGGCTCACTAATACATATTCACAATATGTGACCACTTATGAGGAATACCAGGTCCAGAGATACGAGGTCAGTCTTACTTGGTCCTCAGATTCTCACATTTTACTCTCTTGATACTGCATACGTCCTTGAGTCGTCATTGTGTACTTACTGCATATATGTATTAGCTTCATCCGGGGGGCAACCCTGGATTGTATAAGTTATGAACAAAATGTATCCTCACGTGGCGCCAAAGAAAATCCACAAAAGGAAAATGGACTTTAATAAATATAAACGTATAGACAGATATCTTGTTTGCAGTTCTGAGATGGTAATAGTTAAATTAGAGCGGTCTTCCCGTTTCCCATTCACTCCCTCTTTAATATTTGCATAGGCAAGATTGCATATGTAGTTTGCAATGTTATAAAAATGGGCACACCATTCAACAAGTGATATGTAGTCATGGATCCAGTTAGCATGAAGTGAACTTCATGCTAAGTTATCAATAAATTCACTCCACGTCCAATACTGGTCGATGATACGCATATTACGCATTTGGAGGTGATCTCTCCGCCTGCTTGTCAGTACTATATCATGAAGTGAACTTACTATGAAATTCACTTCAATGCCAACCACTCCCTATAGTCATATATCTTTAAATTTCATTCGTTTAAACTTCACCTAACAGGCTACAAAAACAGACAATGTAATTTCATACTCTGAATTTCAGGGAGCCTCCACTCTCTATGGTCCACATACTCTTGCAGCCTACATACAAGAATTTCAAAAACTAGCAACGGCCCTCATTACAGGCGAAACGGTTGAACCAGGCCCACAACCTCCAGATCTCCGGGACAAGCAGATTAGTTTACTCCCACCAGTAGTCTTGGACGCAACTCCTCTTGGTGTGAGATTCGGTGATGTTAAAACTGACATTCCTCCCAATTCCACTTTCAAAAAGGGAGACTTGGTTACAGTTACCTTCTGGTCTGCTTGCCCTAGGAACGACCTCATGACCGAGGGAACCTTTGCATTGGTTGAAATGTTGCAGGACAAAGAGACCTGGCTTCCAGCTTTTGATGATGATGACTTCTGCTTACGGTTTAATTGGTTGAGGCCAGCGAAACTCAGTCCTCGTAGCTACGCAACTATAGAATGGAGAATCCCAGGAAAGACGGTTTCAGGTGTGTATAGAATAACCCATTTTGGTGCCTCTAAATCCCTTTTTGGTTCAATCAAACATTTTGCAGGTTCATCAACTGCCTTCGTTGTAGAATAAGAAATCGACCATTGGTAGATCATAATCTTAAAGAAGCATTGACAATATATTTGTATAACCGTTGTGGCAATAAGAAATTGATCATTGGTAGATCATAATCTGAAAGCATTCACAATATATTTGTATAACCATTTTGGGGTCGATTTATTTTAAAATGACTTATAAATTAAATTTGAAATGATTTACAAGTCATATTAAGTAGAAACTTATAAATAAAAGTGTTTGACACTCTTTTCGGTTTATAAATCGAAATCAAGTTAAAATAAATTGTGGAGGTGTTTGGCTAAAATGACTTATAAGTTAAAATAAAATATAAATACTATTAAAATAAGGGCAAAAGCAGTCTTTTATATTTGGTCAAACTTATTTATTTTAAAATAACTTATAAGTCATTTTTAATAAGTCAGAATTTGTTACTTATCAAAAATGAATTACTATAAGTCAAAAAATGAGTCATTCCCAAACACTCCAACAATAAAAAAAAAATAACTTATAAGTTGGTTTGACCGACTTGTAACTTGTTGCATACAGGATATTTGTTGCATATTGACCAAACTAGACTTTCTCCGTTGCTATGTGGTAAAGACAGACCAGAATAAAACCTAACTTAAGTAACCAGTGAGCTCTCTCTGAAAATTGAGGTCAAAAGTCTCTCTGTTCATACCTAATTACGAATACAGCACACATTGACATGGCCATGCCAGCCATCAATTTGACTTTCCATGATTTTTTTTATCTACATTTGCCTCTGCAAGTTTGTCACACATTGAAGAGAGAACATAAGAAGTTAGTGGTGGCCAACATTATCATTAGCTCACTTTATTTTACATGTAATTTGAGCTCACGTGTTATCTATCTTTTTAACTATCGATCTCTTTTTTTAATAAATAGGAAATATTAAGATATCACAACTGAATTGGAGCCTCACGTCGAAAAAAATAATAAAAAAATAAAAGTATATCAACGTATATTATATAGCACACACAAATACGCAATGCACATAAATTAAGTATAAATAATCTTAAAAGAGCCTAGCTATTCGCATATAAAATAATCCGTGTTTTTCTCATATAAAATCCATTTGTTTACTTCGCAACACTTTTTAACTATCGATCTCTTTTAATAAATAGGAAATATTAAGATATCACAATTGAATTAGAGTCTCACGTCGAAAAAAATAATAAAATAATAAAAGCATATCAACGTATATTATATAGCACACGCAAATACGCAATGCACATAAATTAAGTATAAATAATCTTAAAAGAGCCTAGCTATTCGCGAATTAAACTCGGTTCAAAGCTTCTGCGAATCAAGCTTGAAAAGTAAATGAATTAAGTTTGAGCTATATTGTATTCGGCTCAAGAATTATTAGTTTATTTAACGAGTAGAAATTAAGTTTTTAACCATAAATTCTGCCTCATTAAAAGTTTAATTTGATTAGACTTGTTTAAATTTTTAATAGACTTTTGTGGGCCACCAAATATATTTGGGATTGTTTAAAAAATATGATTAGTAATTTTGATTATTGTTTTACTTATAATCAATTTTTAAAAAGTAGCTTTTATTTGGTAATCAAAGAGTACTCATACTAGTAAAAGCCAAAAAAGTGTTTGGTATAAAAATAATAATTGGTAACAGCTTATTTCAAGTGTAAATTATTAAAAAGAAATGTTTTGAGAAATAATTATGAGTAATGGATGAAATTATTAAAAAAATAAGGATATATTAGTAATATATTTGATTACCTGATTATTAGATTTGACAAATAATCAAAAATCCAAATTGAAGCTGTCTAATTATTTTCATAAAATATGATTATAAGTAATTATAAAATCTGATCTGTTTCTTAAAACAGATTATAAATAGATTTGAGTGTGTATAAGTTAACTGATGCCAAACAGCTTTTATAGATACTCAAATGTAAATTTGGTCAACTTTGATTAGGACAAGTAAAGTCTATTTTAATTGTTTCCATTTATGCAGTTGATTTGGGCCTGCATGTTGGGATCACCACCTCCTACAGGCGCTCCGTGTTTTTCTCATATAAAATCCATTTGTTTACTTCGCAACACTTTCCCTAAACGGTCAACCCCCACCCCACCCCACGCCACCCCACATACAAACAAGTGAGCAACTAACAAACACGTCTTTTGTTTGGCCAATCTGGTCACACTTTATTCTTTCTTCTTCACAACCGTCCGATCAACAAAAGCCCGCCAAACCACCATGGCCCATATTTACTTTTGTCAAATACGCCCCACAAATAGCCTAATCTATCCTGAATCCTCACCGTCATCTTTAAGGCCGTAAAATAAACAAACAGCCTCGAAATTTCAATTCGTGTTTGTTAGATTAAAAGCTCGATTCGAAATTCATTTCAAAATATAAATAGGTCAAATATGAACACATTTTAAAGCTTCGATAAATTATTCAACCTCCTCAATTTATAATTTTCTATCGATATTCAATCATATTCGTTAAAAAATTCAAACCGCCGGCCGATTTGGAAATGCTTTTCACTCAGAGCCTAAATAAACCTCAATCAAATCTTATTTTATACTCAATAAATTTTATTAATTCATCAATCAAATCTGAACAACTCAATAGTCGGCCTCGGTTCCTTTACACCCTTAATCATCCCTTATTAATCATTTATTGTCAGACGACAGATTCATTCCCCTCGATACACCCAATCATTTTTTCTCTATCTCCCTCCCTCCCTCTATTTACCTTTCATCATCTCGCGCCTTCTCTGTATCTCTATACACTTTTCCTTTATACATATAAAATATACATACATGTGTATGTAAATATAAACACATATATACAGTACTTCAAAGTCTTCAATTGATCAAAAACTTCAACTTTACACAAATTTCTCTCATATCCACCCAACTATCTTCATTTTTTCTTCATTTCCAGATCTCTCAAAACCCTGATTTAGAGGTTTAATGTAGTGCACATTGATATATACTATTTATATAAGCCATAGGATTTTGAATCAATGAAGGGCACGAGCCAATGGTTTACGATCGGGCTCGTGTCGGCATGGTACACCTCTAACATTGGGGTTTTATTGCTAAACAAATACTTGCTCAGCAATTATGGATTCAAGTACCCGATCTTTCTCACCATGTGTCACATGACGGCTTGTTCTTTGCTGAGCTATATAGCTATTGTGTGGATGAAGATGGTTCCTTTGCAGACAATTAGGTCGCGTGTTCAGTTTTTGAAGATCTCGGCTCTTAGTCTGGTTTTTTGTACTTCGGTGGTTAGTGGGAATGTGTCTCTTAGGTATCTTCCGGTGTCGTTTAATCAGGCAATTGGGTCTACTACGCCGTTTTTCACGGCGGTGTTTGCTTATTTGATGACGGCCAAGAGGGAGGCTTGGCTCACTTATGCAGCTCTCATTCCTGTGGTTACTGGGGTCATCATTGCTAGTGGGGTAATTTCTCAATTTACAATTTCTGATAGTTTCTTATTGCCAAAAGAACTAATCTTTCAAATTGGTGTGTGAAACTTTGCTTAAATGTTAGTTTCAAGCTTGTTTTGCTTTATATATTTGATTACTTTTTACTACTTGTGTGTGATCTTGCAATTAAAGCTTATGAGTACTTAAGGAGAGTATGTAAATTGTTAGGTTGTTATGGATTGTTGGATCCGGGATATAGTTCTGCAATAAACAGGACAACTGGTCTCGTAAACATGAATATGTAATACTGATAACCAATTTATCTTTTGTTATTTCATTAGTTTACCAGGTAGTAATCTTAGCCTTAAGAAGACAAATATAAGATTCATCATCTTAAAAACGGAAAGACTTCAATTTAGATTTGCTTTTGTTTGTTTTGACAATATGTAACTTACAAGAGCTGACATCATCTGCCCAATGTTTGTCATCCAATCATTGCTGGCTTTTTAACCAAATATGGGGTCTACATGCTTTATTTATAATTCCATATTCATGAACCATTACTTCATTCTCTGTGATTAAACCTGAGCTAGTCCTGACCATCTCTATGTTTGTGGAATCTCATATTACATCTTTCTCATTGAGAGATTGATTTTTCTTCTTCACCAAATTATCTTGCAACTTTTAAGATTTTGTTCAGATAGTTTGTATCATTCTTGTCTAGCTAGTGATCATAATGTCCCAACTCTACCATGACCTTCTAGCAGATTAATGTTTTAAATTTATCTTATGTATTGTAATGTATCAGTGGTGGATTAGTATGCCATGTTCATGTTGCACAACTATTTTACCTCTGATGCTATGCGTGCAATCTTCAGAATTTTCTCTCACACTCTGTTATTAGCAGACTTTGTTGAGCCTATCATCTGCTAATTAAGATTACAACAATTATCCTTAACCAATTAAATATCTGGTAACTAAAATTTACATTTATCCTAGCTCTTGGTTAATTGTAGCCAAATTGAGGGTTTTGAAAGCTATCAGAGCAACCAATTTTGAGAAGCTACTTTCATGCTAGAAGAAACCTTGAGATTAAGTGATTTACTGTGTAGATAATACTTGATTGGGAGAAAAATGTGCTTGCTCTGTTTGTTTACTTCCCGTTCTCGTAGGTATAATATTTGTACTAATGTCATTTAGTTACTAATCCATTCATAGCAGGTATTTGTTTGAGAAAAAGCTAAAATATTAACCTTTGCTATCTGGGTGCAGGGTGAACCAAGTTTCCATCTATTTGGTTTTATAATCTGTATTGGTGCTACTGCTGCAAGAGCTTTGAAGTCGGTAGTTCAAGGGATTTTGCTGACCTCAGAAGGGTATTGATATCTTCCTTGTTGCTTTCTGTTTTGTCCTCTCCCACCCCTGTCCCTCTTTTCTTGTCGTCTCGAGAACCTTGTTTTATTACAAGGTTTTAAGAACTTAAAGCATTTGTTTTATGCTGGTTAATACGTACCTTATTTAGCTTAAAAGCTAGATCATAACTTTTTTAACGTTTCCAGGGAAAAACTTAACTCTATGAACCTTTTACTATACATGGCACCAATCGCTGTTATATTCCTACTTCCTGCAACATTGTTGATGGAGTACAATGTGGTTGGCATCACAGTAGCTCTTGCCAGAAATGATGTCAAGATAATTTGGTATCTGCTCTTCAATTCTGCCTTGGCATATTTTGTGAACTTGATTTAATTTCTTGGTCACTAAGCACACCAGTGCTTTGACTCTTCAGGTATTGTCTCATATGCTGTCACATATTTCTTTTATTGTGTGGTAGACAGTGAGTGTATCGTAAGATTATCTTTAACATGTTTCCTACGAAGAAAAACATTATCTTTAACATGCTGAACTGATAGATAACTACAGCTGCCAAAAAATTTACTTCTGAAGCTGCTGTAGGTAATAAAGATGTCTACCTTGTTCTTCTGTTCATTTTGAAATGATTGTTAGAAAATGTTTACAAACAGATCCAGAATGAACAACCCCCTCTAAAAGAAGAGAAGTGAACATTTTATTCCCTAACAAGTTAGTTACCTAATGAGAATGTATGTGGAACTTCTACTTTAAATTAATGATGTCCAATATTTATATTTCCAGGTCCTGGGAAATGCAAAAGGGGCTGTTGCTGTGGTTGTCTCGATTTTAATATTCAAGAATCCAGTCTCGGTAATAGGGATGATGGGGTACATGCTCACAGTTGTTGGAGTTGTTCTGTACAGCGAAGCCAAAAAGAGGAGCAAATAAAACTCCTTTCGTCTTGCTTTGTATCTTAACATAAATCATCAATTCTTTTCAAAACCAAGATTTACCACATGCGGCCAGCTGATTTCACATGTTACCCTTCTTATTATCCTTCTCTGGAAACCAGAAATATGAGATTCTTCCTGTTATAAAAGTGAGATTTAGTTCTTTTTTTGTGGGAAAATTGCAAGAAAGCACCTTCGGCTTCTCAGGTGACTGATTGTTACCAGACTATTCTTTTGGGGTAGATTAGGAATGGGCTCAATCCAGTCAATTTTCTTTACATTTGAACCTTTGTTCGATAATTTTTCCTTAATTGCTGAATTATCTCCACATGTACACTACTGTGACATAATCATTAAGATATGATTATACTGTTGTATAAATACTATAGATTCTCAGTCAAACTATATTGTAGAAACAGACTTTTTCCCACGTTGGTGCCTTCATAGTTTCTGTAGCTCAAGGTTAATGTTACTCCTTTATTTTTTCTCTTCCTATATTAATCAAAACTTGGTTGCACATAATTTGTATTAATTTTTCTATAATATTGATTAAGTTTAAAACTAATGTTTGAGAGAAAATTATTAAAAAAGAGTTTTGTTTAATCATATCCGAAGCAAATCTTATAATACCTTCAAAGTTTTCAAAAAATTCAGAAAATATATTAAATCGGTTCATTAAATTCTAATGGGTAAGATATTGGACAGGGACTTTGAAGTGCTGGAGAACTTTTTCTTAATTGGTTTGAGTTACATTTCCATTTACAGGAACTTTTGCAAAACAGACCAACTAATCTTCTCATAATCTCATGCATATGTCAATCCCTCCTCTACTGGTGCTTCTATAAGTTCCCAAATGATTCTCCAAGAACATGGACATTTCATCATTCAGTGAGATTTTCCGTCAACTCAGTTATAAGGATCTTGACTCTCAAGGTTGTAAAATTCTATTGCATATGAATATTTTGGTTCTATACGAAAGTTGATACGCAGAATAGAATATGTCAAGGCTAATATTTGGTATTATGTCCTTAAGATAATAATGCCCTTCTTACGGTGCTCACAGTTAAATAACACTCGTCTCCTAAGATACAATGACAACGTATGTTATAACAACGCACTGCAAATAGCATACACAACGACCAAATGAAAATGTTCTAAACTCTCTCTTAAAAGAGAACTCTGACTTATGAAATGAAGAAAACTCGAATGAAGAACTATACTTGAATGCTTGTGAATTGAATGAATGAAATGGATGCCTTCGCCGTATTTATAGGGTGAACTTAATGACCCTTCAGATTGGTTATGTCCCTTTAAAAAGGTATGACATGACATCTATTGACAAAAACGACGTAATTTTGGAATTAGTTTTGGGCCTATTAGAACAAAAGGCCTGCTCAGCGCAGATAGAGCTTCCCAAAACGACGCATTATTACTCAAAACGACATAAAACAAAATTCATACAATAACTTGTCGGTTCAAACAAAGTCTTGGCTAAGTCCTTTACCTTCCAAAAAAAGTGAAGTGCCCTTAGGACCCAAATACAAAAGCAACTTTATTGCATATAAACTCATTAATATTTTAGTTCAAGGGTAATCTTTAGGAGTTACCTTTTCATTCATTACTCACGAATTTGATCAAGCAAATACTTTAAGTTTAATCTACTAATGGAGTATAACATATTAATATGTAAATTCATTTCAAATGATTAATGAAACCCGCAAATTAGGCTCAAATTATAACATATTCATTTAAACTTTTTTAGCCATCATATATTTAACAGGGCCAGAATTTTATTGCCGCGAATCCATATAGATTTTGATACATTTATGTCCTGAGGTACCAAATGTGAAACAAACACCAAACGGAAACCCAAGTTTGTGCAAGGTGATAAAATATTTCCGAGTTTGTGCAAGGTGATAAAATCTTCCAAATTAGTAACATATTGAAAGCTTGCAAAACAATCTCTCCATGTACAATTTCCCAATCCTGCCCGGCTTTGATTGCCAGCATTGTTTAAAAAACAACCAAGCCACAGAAGAAATGTTACCCAAAACAAAAAGGAAACAAGAACGAAAGCCACAATGAGAAGCGTATATGAAGAAAGAAAGTGAAGAACACCAGAACAAGAAAAGGGGGAAGGGAAAAAAAGAAAAGAAAAAGCTATCAACTAAATTTCTGCTTTTCCAAAATCCAATTGTGAACTTTACATATATATTCTTCATCAAGTGTCATATACAACTGCTTCAATTTCCTGTACCCCATCAATACATATCTATCAATCAGGTCTTCATACCTCTCATAGAGTGCTGGAACTGTAAGAACAATGAAAAGGCCTGCCAGGAAGTTAATTTGGATAGTTATATATACAAGTTATACAAATCAATGCTAAAGCATAATGTGCGTGGGGGGATACTAATTTCAACCAATGCAAAAGACTAAAAACTTACTGGTGTAGCACAATGTAAGGAAATCAGTCAAACACCCGATAACAGAGATTACGAATAGGTATGTAGCAACTTTGATGAACATTTGTGTGTCTTTACCCAGTGCAATATCCTGGGATATAGAGAGCAACACATTGATGTGGTTAGCGCATGAAGGTTGCAGCTTCAGCTACTGTTTCTTCCGATAGGTAAAAATCAGGTAGAGGTGGAGCAGGTCTGTTCACATTATTTAATGGTAAGATAACTCTTAACTTGGAATGTCATTATGCAAGAAAGAGAAAAACCAAATGCACTAGTGAAATGAGAAGTACACTGCCTATCCGACGTTTAATATCAGATGATACCATGATTATGATGACGACATGCTTCAAAGTTCAAACAAGTTTGTAAAACAAGGGTAGCAGTAGCACTAATGAAATATAAATTCTCGCGTTTTACCATTAGGATTTTGTAATCTTTTTGAAACTTCAGTAGGTCTGTTGACTAAGCACACAATATGGTCTGGATTCAAAATAAATGAAACCGAATTTTCTTATTACAGGAATTATAACTGCAGAATAAAATTAACACAATTAAGCAAACAAAAGAGAACAACAAATCAATAGAGTAAATTCACATTATGAAAATCATCTCTATGCTGTATAGTGCATACATTAGTTATACTACATTTTCTGATTGACAATCAATGAAAAAAAACTTAACTTAGGCTAGGAGCACACAAGTAACATTTTTTCTTACCGGTTTAGAATTGTCGCGGACTTCGCCCAAAGAAAAAGAATGGCAAATAAGAGCAAGAGAACACTAGAAACAAGTGATAATAGTGTATAACCAGATCGCTCAAACACCACCCAAGCAGCTAGAGTAACCACTAGAATTCCCAGTGTTAGATTATTTTGCCTCCATAGCATCAAATCAGCAACTGTTTACACAAAAACAAGCATAGAGATAAAGATGTTTCGCCCCAAAAAATTTCAAATCACTACTACTTGCATCATCAATAACAGTTGTTGGATTTATGAAATATCCGTACTTTAAGAGCCCTAACAGTTAAAACACAAAATCAGTACAACTGAAGTTCTTGATTTCACCTTTTAATTAATCTTTCAAAGACAACACCTCAGATCTTGGTTTTAAGTTATTTTAGTATTGATTACCAAAACGAATTCATTACCCATACTTTCAGACTTTGAAGCAACCAAAATATAATCCTGAATTCAACATCAGATATGATTTTACTTTGGTTTACATATGCATTGATCCATATATACATAAGAACAACAGCATGTTCTTATAAATGGTGGAAAGTATGGTTTTAGCTAAAAAGAAATAAAACCCATGAATATAAAAGTGGGAAAAAGAAGAATTTAGCTGTTTATTGATCTTACCAAATCCACCTCCAAGAATCTCGTGAATATTTCTTTCCCTGTTAAACAATCGATCTGATGAACCCATTTTCAAAAACAATACTGGAACTCAAATGGGACTAATACGATGATCTGCAAAGAAAAGTAGTATATTCTTTTATCCTTTAAAAAAAGGTGAAGAACAGTTCTTTTCCTGTAAACCTCTATACCAACCTTTTTCTAGGCTTATAAAAAACAATCGGGTATATATATATATATATATATATATATATATATATATGCTTACATTAGCTGTGTGTGGGTATATGTTGACAGGTGGGGTAGTGGTTCTCAAGTTCCAGCCTAAAAGCTTGAAAACATAGTTTTTCTTCCTCCTCTTCTTTTTTTTTTTTTACTAAAAATAAAGAATATTTATATAAAGTGAAGAGAGAGAAATTAAGAGTTCCAAGATTAATAAAGACATCCCTCCCATGAATGCTGACCTCATGTGGAGGAGGGACTGGCTACTCTTTTCTAAATTTCTTTGTGCACGTATTTATTTTGTTTAAAATTGTTTTATTCTTTAATTTCAACAATTAAGAGATCAGGGAAAGAATTATAAAAATCCTAACTGGCATACTAATAAAATTTGATTGGTCAGGATATTAGTGTATTTGATGATATAATGATCTTTCTTACAATCACTCAAAAAATTGCACACTAGTGTTTTTTTTTCTTGTTGTGAAAATATCATATATCATTTTCTGTTGTCACAATTTTATTGTAAAAATATTATTTTCATATTTATCTGTATGACTGAAACTGGTAAATCTCTCTTTTCAAATCATTCCCCAGAATGTTACTCATCCCCTGAGCTCTATCACCCACTCGAATTGAATACACGGCGAAATTCTCCAACATACAATTTCAAATGAAAGAAACTATATACATACTCCACAATTATAATTTGTTAAACACAACAATAACAATAACAATAACCCAAATTCCGCTATCATACTCAAGGTAGTTATTTTCATGCATACAAGTTTACAATGTTAAGCGAACTCAATTAATCAAGCCAAGTGAATAGATAAATTCCATAAGCAGCACATTCTATGATCCACGTGCCAAATATGCAACTTCTACCAACAAACATGGTAGAGATCATACCCCATCACCTGCAAATAGTCTCTCTTGTCATGCTTTTTCTTCACTGCTGTTCCTATTTTCCTTTTCGGAGGTGCCAGCTGCGGCTGTGACTGGTGCTGGGGAGGAATCCGTGACCGCTGCTGGTGAGGAATCCGTGACCGTTGCTGGCGAGGAATCCCTGACCGTTGCTGACAACGAATCCCTGATCGTTGCTGGCGAGGAATCCCTGATCGTAGCTGGGGAGGAATCTGCGACCGTTGCTGGTGAGGAATCCGTGACCGTTGCTGGTGAGGGATCCATCAAGCTGGCAGCTATTGCAGCTTTTAAATCTTCATCTTCTGCATCCAAGAGTGATTCTGCTCCACCATACTGAAGAAACGGATTGGGACGCTGTTGATCTCGTGTTGTTCTGTCAGGGGGTCTTTGTACAGAGTTGCAGGACTTTATTATCCTCTGTGCATCTTCAGGTAAGAGCCACTGCCCAAAAACATTAGAAGCTTCCGAGGATGTGATGGGGCATTCCTTGGGGAAATTCCCCCTCACTAAGAAAATACTCCAGCCAAAGCCTTTTAAAGAGTCCAGATAAGCCGAAAGGTAAAACTTGGAAAGGTGCTCTGGTCCTGCAAGGAGACTGTCAAAGTTGTACCACTCTCCATTCACTTTCCTGATACAGAACCAATGATCTTGTAAATGACAGATAAATGCATTTTCGAGCTCCGGGTCGATCTGAGCAGGCTCAGCCACCGGATTGTTGAGAGGAATAACTTGAAGATCCCACACCTCCAAAGCCTTTTCTAAAACCTGCAAGCATAATTTCACATCATTTAACCCAAGGTAAAAAATTCTGACCTTATACTCCTTATGAAAATGGTTCCAAAGTAACTAGTCTGGCTTCTTGTTTTATTATAAATGTTTATTGATTCAAAGAGTGGTTATAAGCTACTTAGCACATTATGCAGTCACTGAAGCATGAAAACATTTACTCTAGCATTGTTTTAAAGCTCATATTCCCAACTAAACGCATAAACCACTTCAGTCAACTCAGAGTCCTGATTTGACTATCATAATACTTCCTTAGAATCATCCAACCTTAACAACAGAAAACCTCAAGTGAGACCAAGATACTTTTCATGAGTACTGCTCAAGCACCCGGCCAGATCAGCCGCATAAAAAGCATGTAGTCCTGGGACTTCAAATTTTATTTTTTGGATAAAAGAAGAATATTTTATTAGAGAAGATAAACTGGAACTACAATGCAGATGGGGACCAGAAATCCACCCATTTGAGAATACAAGAGGAAACAAGTAAACAAATGAAAAAACAAAGCCAACATCAATGAAGCGCACAGCTCACCCTATGTAAATCTGATAAAGAAGTTCCCCGAAAAGCTCATCACCAGTAACTTTCCCGTAAGCATTTTATAAACCTAAAGCATCACCAGTAACCTTCTAGAGAAAAACTACTAACAATCATTCTAAAAGATCCTTCATTTTCATTCAAATCAAGTATGACATTAATATTTTATAGCTTGACAAAACAGAAACGGATATGGTCTTTGTGTAAGTAGTCAATTCAAAAAGCCCTAGATAAACTCCATACTTTGCAACATAGCAAGACAGAAGTAACAGGCATGTGGTTTATGCTTTGGGCTAAAATTGCCCAAATTCCAATCCAACGAAGTTTTGTATACATGATATAGGTCCATACTGCTTTAAACCAAGTAACCAACCACCTCCCCCACACAGTTACCCCTTTATCTGAGTTCACCCTGACTCATCCACAAGTTATAAAAGATTCAAGATAGCAGGACTAATTTACAAAGAGTTAAAGGAGAGAGACAGACTATAAAACACATAACTTGAGAAGATATGGTTTCAATAGTACTTTCCCTACCTTTCAGCATAATTACATCTCTAATAAGAAAAGACTAGCAATATCTGCACCACCATCAAAACGCAAACTTGACATGTCATAGATTTCTAAATGAGACGAGAATGGTGAGATCCTTCATTGGCAAATCCTCGCGGGAGGGGGGGGCAAAGGCAGGCTGGAGTTATAAGCAGAGATAGGCCCTGAACCCACACTGTCTATCGCTGGAAAGGAATAACAGATGCTTTGATGATTAGGAAAGATGAAAGATCTATACATCAGATCAGTGGCTGTCTTGATATGCCCTTGGTAGTATAACAGCTTTGTCTACTTTTGGAGATTTTGATGTTACTTGATTCACTTATCAAAAGAGATATATTCAGTCCACTGTTAGCAAGAAACTTTGACCATTTAATCTAAAATTTTGATTTTATAAAAAGAAAATATGGTAAAAAGTTGTTGCATATCACCGGATGAGAATATTTCCAGAAACTTATAATAGCAAGAAACTTTTCTGTTTTCATTTTTTTCCTTTACTTTTTTTGACCTAAATCTTTGGTATTAAATATGAGAAACTAGCAATTAGATCTCTTAAAGCAATTACTTTCTCTAACAAAGAGTCAATTAATAGTATTTAAATGAATTTTATAAAAGAAATAACCTATAAAAATCACTTATACCCTCCCACATTGTTTCTATATGCCTTTAAAGTGTTAGTGTTACTCCTCTCCAAATTAAGAGTCTCATTTGACTTTAAATAGCTAATTTGCGAAATCTTAAAATTTAGAATGCGACTTCATTTAGGTATTATAGACAGTAAAGTTTGTTTTACTGTTTTGTATATTTTAATAATAGTAATAACTTATTAGCAAGGTGTCCTAAAAGTAGTAGGCTCTAAATACTGAAAAGTATAGAATTACATAAAAACAAGACTTCTTAAGGTAAGTTCTGAGTTGAGGTCATTTTACAATCATAACATGATGGCAGGTCTTTAGGGTTATTTTATATCGGTACGTGCAAAACAGCTGAGGAGAAAACCAACTATCTAGTTCCATCATGCACTATACCGAGACCATTTAGGTTCCATTTTGACATTTGTTGGGTAAATCCCCTCTAGGCAGTGGAGCTTGTCTGATACTGGTGAGGGTTCTGCCCAAACAAAGACTGAGCAATTACAAAAGGTCAAAATCCTTGTGTCTCATTGCATGCATTTGGTTGCAAATAAAATGATGTTATTCTGAGAATATAAAACTTCCAATCAAAGGATGTATTTCCAAATCTAAACTGAAGGAGTCTCCCTAATTCATTACAGTAATACAGTCTACATTAGGCACTAACGATATACTATCTGACAAGAAAATTTTCATTTGCACCTTTATACAACATCTAAAAGATTGTGCCCCTTCAGCACCTTATGATATGATTTCATTCACTTGCGGGCCAAAAGAAATTTCACAGATAGATATAAATTACAACTACACGGGCATTGTCCAAATAGAGTTGAATTGATAATCTCTTTGACTCACCAGATATATTTGTAAGAACCATACGATTAAATAATTCAATGACCCAACATCAGCTTTACAAAAGTACATATGATACAAGATCATGCTGTTTCAAATATTAGGTTACCTATTGTCAAAATATCTTTAATCGATACCGGCCAAAAAAGAAAGAAATGTGGCTGTAGGTTATGGAGCATTTCCTTTTGTCAAGATAATGAGCCATTTCTAGTTTGTCTAATATGAAGAAACAAAGATATTTTTTCTTTTGCTATCATTAAGATATATTGTTTAGTCCACTGGTATTCTCAATAAGATTGATCTGCTGGTAACTTAAAATACTATAGAGTATGGAGGATAATCAAGTATTGAAATCCCATTGCCTATTACACAAAAAAAACAAAAAATACATTAACATATGGGATGAATCTAAAAATATCATCCTTTTCGCTTCATTCAATTACATTTTTATTTTTCAAAGAGCCATAATCACTAAACTGTTAAAATGGACCATATAAAGCTATCTACTCAGGTCAACTATCCCCGGATCCAACACTTAGGAATTAGGGTAGGGTAGGGTAGGGTAGGGTAATTATGCCAGGAAATTTCATCATTATGTTCATCTTTAGATAGATTAATAGCTTCCAAAATTTATCTCTCAAAGATGCATCTTTTCTCCCTTTGGTTTGTTATAGGATTGGAGATGGCAAAACCATATGTTTGATAGAAGGATTTTTCTTTTTGGTTTTTTTTCTTAATTATATTTTCTCTCCTCTCCATCATGCGCCCACGACTTCTATCCTTTTCTTACTTGATTCATTTTACCATACACTTTGTCAGATAAGTGTATTTGAATCTTTCATTCGTCTGAGAATTTTCTTGCAAGTCATTTTTATCTTATTTTGTTGGTGTTAGTTAATCCAATGAAGAGATTTCCTTTGACCAATATTAGGAAGGCAAAAGCTGCTTCTCAAATAAAAGTAAAGCCTTGTTTGGTCTTTGGTCTAGGCTCAACACTAATGATATGTCCCCAAAGGCCCAAATGTTCGTTTGCTCTTTAGTATGATAGTACTGAGTCTTCAGTACTGTTGCATAATATACAATACCATGTGAATGGAGTATACTGAAGTTTCCTATTGGATGTTTCTTAAATTTAAGAGATGTGAATTCAACCAGATAAAAAGTAAAAGATGTCACATTCACCAATGACCATATATGAGGAGTATTATATTTGAAATCCGCCAAGCATTTTGGCAATTTATTATTAGTAATATTTCATTTCTCAAAGAAAAATTCACTCTCAAAATCAACCTACCAAAATAACAAAATAAACATTTCATCTATGCCAGTTTTCTTTTTTGTTAACTCCTGATTTTATACATGGACTAATGTCCAGTTTCCAGTGTCATTAAATTCAAAACCTTTGTGCATGTTTGCTGGAGATTCAACTTCATATCTATTCTTAATGCTAACGATAAAGACAAAAAATATATTCTGATAAGAAAATTAAGATTAATTACGAAAAGCAAATGTCTTTGAATTTAGGCATTTTCACCTAACTAATACTTATGATACTTGCTAAAAAATTACAAGAAATGATAGTTAGCAATTAAAAACCCAAAAAAAAATCATTTGAACAAACCTGAATACTAAAATCGCCATCCATAGAGACGTTATGAGACTCCTCCGACAGAAAAGTATCACCTCCGGCGGCGGCACCGCCTTCTAGCATCATCTGGCGCTCCTTCCAATCGAGATCGGATGCCAGAGCAGCCAAATCAAACTCGGAGAAGAATGGTCCCTGCAACACCGTGTTCACGCAATGCACAGCGCAGAGCTTCGATTCTTGTACTTCATGGTACAACATCCCTCCGTTGCTCGGTCCCTCCATCTCTCTTCCTCCTTTCTCTCTGCCGAAACCTAAACCCTAGAACCTATAACCCTCACTCTCTCTCTCTCTCCTTTCTTTGTTTTTTAGTTGATTGGTGATGGAATACGGAAGAGATGAGTGCACAACTGTAATAAACAAAATATCCAGCTCTCTTCTCTTTCCTTTTTTGTATCTTTATTTTAATTTCCCATTATAACGCTTTCTTTATTTCTTTTATTTCATTATTCTTACTTATTGTCTTAAAAATATGCATTTCTTTCTTTATTTTGGGTTTCGAAAAGAGTACTTCTACATGGACAGGTCCAAATATTGGACAGGTCAGTTTTTGTTTTTGTTTTTTTTTTCTCTCTCGTGACTCTCAAAAAAATGTATAATATTTATTTCAATTAAAATTTTTACATAAAAACAGTTTGTTTAACACTGTATTATATATGTATCCAAATTACACCTAAAAATACTGTATTCTGTAAAAATTTCAATTAAAATAAATATTAAATATTTTTTGAGAGTCACAAAAAAAAAACTGTCCAATATTCCAATCCAGGACCTGTCCGCCAAGATATATTGGTTCGAAAATGGACGTTATAATAAGTCAGCACGTGCGAAGAAACCGCCGAACACGTGTTGAGAGAAAATGATACACAATGTTTGGTTGATGTGAATGATGATTTACTATTACATCCGTTGGGGCGAATGAAAGAAACTTAGATGGTGTTTGATTGATCCATCTTAACAGCATATTTTTTAATATATTTTAATGTTTAAAATTAGAATAAAAAAATTTCTTCTAAATCATTAAAATATAAATATAAATCTAAATTGTTTATATTTTGCACAATACTTCATTATTGTGTAAATTTCAGATACATGCTCTTTGTTGGTTGTACAAGTGTTCAACTATGTTATAATATATAAATTGTTTATATTTTTCCGATTATCCTTAGGTAGGATAGTAATGCGGTCTGAGATTGATCCCTCCGTTTCTCTATAATTTTATGGGACTCCTTTCAAGTGGGTAATTGGAGTTACTGAAAAAACTTACCTTAAAGTGTTCATTGCACAATTATTGTGAGACCCCAGATTTTATCAATAAAGATTTAAATTTAGTCGAAATAATTTTTAATATTATAGTGTGAATTTGAGATAATATTATAGTTGTGGGTAGTATTTATAAATTTTGCAAAAAGTACAAGTGGTTATATTATATTCGATTGGTTTAATATTCGGTTTAGCGAGGGAATATTAAATGCAATGGCTCAATCATTGGTGGACCCAGCGATGTAATTATTGTCGGATTGAGAAAACGACAAAAATATTTTATTGAAATAACGGCGGAAGTTTTACATGATTCTTTGTTGAACTACTTCGGTAGTAAAAAATACGATGTCGTGTGGTTGCGTAGTAGCCTACGGTATTGATTATCAATCTTTATGTGAGAAGTCACTCGGTTTGATTCCATTATTATTAGATTAATAATATGAATTATTATAGCGATAATGACGTTTTATTTTATTCAGTATTATTAACGTAATAAAAGCGAAATATCTTTTATATAAAATAGAATCTTTATTAAAGTTATTCATAAATAGAATATATTATATTTTATTATGCGTAGTGTTGCGTAGTAGATTTTGCGTAGTGTTTTTAAGCGTAGTATTGCGTAGTGTTTGCGTAGTAAAATGTTTTTATATAAATAGAATATATTATATTTTATTTAAAAGATTTTTCTTTAAATATGGACCATCGATTAAAAAGTAATCAAATCTGGATAGTTATTGGATTAATTCTTATGCATTCCATTTTCCTATAAATAGAAGCTCATTCCTTCATTATTTTCTTACGAATTCATTTGAAACTACAGAGAAAATTATAGAGAGAAGTATAGAGAAAGTTATAGAAAGAAGAAGAGTATTATACTTCACTACTTATATTCGGTTCTTTTACGGTGAGGGTGTTATTCTTTTATTCTTGAAGAGAACTTACATTATTCCATTCATTATTATTTTGTTGGAATAACTTTTAAAAAGTGGTATACCCTATATCATAACTTTTGTATATACGCGTATCCTATACTTGGTGAAATCCTTATGTTATTCCATTCTTATTTATTACATTGGAATAACTTTGTATCTGCTGATTTCTATATATCTTGGTGACATTCTTCATTATTACATTGGAACATCACGTGCATGTGTTTTACACCTGAATTAAGATTTTATTATTCTGTTGGAACATCACATGCATGTGTTTTTACACCGACTGGTTCCGCTCTTTATCATTCTGTTGGAATATCCTATCTCGTGTGTTTTTCACAGGATCTGGTTCCATCTTTATTATTACATTGGAACATCCTGTCGGTGTGAATTTCACGACTTTGGTTCGTTATTATTATTCTGTTGGAATAACTTTATCTATCGCAATCTGCATGCGTGGTGATTTCTTTTGTTATTCCATTCTTTATTATACCCAAATGGTTAAAACTTTGACTTATACTCCATGAAATTAGTAGAATATCCTTGATATTTGCGTTTCATCCAAAGATCTTTTCATGGAAATATTCTTCCGATCATTCTTGAATTTTACTCTACTGAAAGCGATGTCGTGTTGACAATTTGGACGTTAATAATTCATGGATTAAATAATTCTTGAACTTGTTTTATTGAATTATTATGTCATTGTCATCATCCTCATGTTATATTATGTTATCTTTGGCTTACGTGCATAGATGAACTTAGTATGATTATGACCGAGGATCATTCGGTATAATCGTGACTTGATATAAATGATGTGACAAAAGTCCTCGGTGGCACATAATGCGGTGATGGATAGTTTTTGGTATGATTATGACCGGGGGTGATTCGGTATAGTCGTGACCATTGATAATTTGATGAAAATCCTTGGCCAGTAGTGCAGGAGGATGATTAGATGTGGTGGTTTATTTATTAAAATTTGAGTCTCGGCGATAAAAATTGATGAAAACCTTTTAAAACCTAAAAGATAGTAGACTTTATTCTCTACTTGACTCTTTTAATTGATTGTTTATTCATTGCAGATTAAACGGTTTATCATTGTATTTTATCGGTTTAACATTTGTTGAAGGCTAATGATAATTTATTACGCATTATCTTAGTCATAATATTTCTTCTTGGGCTAGTTGAGCTCACCCTTTTTCTTTCACCTCTCTCTTGAAAAATGAGAACATAAATTTGGAGACGAGTCGGGGAGCGAAGTAATGGTCCGCAGGATAGCATTAGTAGTCCTCACTATTACGTGAAATAGTGTGATAATAGTTGTAATGAGGACTCCTTTTGAGTTTGTATAATATCTAGTAGACAATATTTGTATTCAAACTCACGCTTTATGTCGTATTATACCTGACGATTATATTAATAAGTTGTATTTGAATTTATGTACCATGTAAGTGGCGACCCAAGATGGGTGACGTATACCTAATTTTGGGGCGTCACGGTTGGTATATCGAGCTTAGGGATATGATCCACAGGTGAGATGTGAGATAAGAACTAGGAGGGAGAGCGGGAATTCCTTCATTAGTATGACCTACCTAAATTTATTTGGTATTTAATTGGTCGGTCGAGTATAGGGATAATATGTGATATGTTAATTAACCCTTGTTTTGTGACGGTGTTTGAGAATGATATCCGAAAATCTTTGAGATAAGCAATGAAGCACATGAGAGTGTTGATTCATTTCGAACAAAAGGTAGGTAACGACCAACAATACGATAATAATCATCTTTGGTGGCAACGGTATCGAACAATGATAACCATCGTGGGGAAATTATCATTAAGAATGGTAACCACTTGGTGGTAATCATGGCAAAGATAATAGAAGTGGAAATTGCAAGAAGAAGGTAATTTAGCTCAATTTTGTTGTGCAAGAAAGTCAAGTCCAAATTTGGGATAGTGGCAAAGAAAGCGGATCTGAACAAAACAAAGTCGGTGGTTTCGGAAGAAGCGTTTTTCGTGACTTCTCAAAAAGTGGGTAACCCGAACGAAGTTAGCACGGGTTAGTTAATTATAAATTCTTGCGAAGTCTATACCTTATTAGATATCTGGGTTCTACCCATTCTTTTATCTCTCTTGCTTGCGTTCAACGTTTAAATTTGACTCCGGAGAAATTAGACTTTGATTTATCTATTGAAACTTCGTTGGGAGAAACCTTCGTTACCTCCACTGTTTATTAATCTTGTTGTTTCAAATAAACACTTTCACGTTACCTGTCGATCTTATCTCTTTGAAAATACTTGCCTTTGAGGTAATTTTTTAAAAACGATTGATTAACTACTCATTATTCTTTTTGTAAGGTTGTTAGCTTTCATATTCCTAACAGACCTGTTATACGAATTCAAAGTAACCAAATCCTAAAGTTAATCACTGTGATATCAAGCCATAAGTAAAGAGCCCCGAACCTTTCGTTGTCAACTTCCTTGTGTGGAATGCACCGAAGCCAGACTTTCTGCAGGCGACATCGTGAATGAAGATGGCAAGTTTATAGGTATCATTGTGAGGTGCTATCTAGGTTAAGGGATAGAAGTCACAGTTGGTATCAATGTGACGTCTTATCCAAGTCTTGGATAAAAGTAACGATTTTGAATGATATTTCTATCATTAATAAATTTCTTGACGTATTCTTGAAGATTTCCTAGCCTACCCTAGGCGTGAAATCGAATTTTGTATTGACCCGATCAAAAACCCATTTCTTAAACCCTCAAATATTTCTTCAACTAAATGAGCAGTTTACGTGGTTTATGATGAAAGTCATAATAAAAGCATTGGAATAATGAAAATCATGGGTATATGTGGTATTAGTAAGTTTTATGATGAGTTATGTTGGTTAGTATGTAAAAACATGAAAGTTTCTTAGAAATCACAAAGAGTTGAAAATCGATTTTTGGTGAAAAGCGTAATATGAAATTCAATTGACCATATCTCTTATTATATTTTGAATTTTTGAGTGTGGTCAATTCCTAGAGTTAGATCTATGAGTTACCTAACTAATCCAAGTGGAATTACTGGAAAAGGTGTTGTAGATTTTTGTGTGGACTGATTTTAGCAAAGGAGTGCAAAGCTGTAAAAATCAAAAAAAGCTTCTGCCATGATTTTAGAGAGGCTGTTTCGGCCACTTAAATTATGAGAAAAATTCTGGCCTTTTGGGACATGAAGGTATATGGTATAAAGTACCTCCTGTCCAAAAATGAGCTCATTCTAACTTAAAATGAGCAAGTTATGACTATTTCAATATTTAGGTTTTTTCCGACGAAAAACGCTATAACCGGAGTTCTATAACTCCGATGACCATGAAATTTAAACTAGAAGCTCACGTTAACATGTGTAAGGTCCTGCCAAGATTTGGGAATTTTTGGAGTTAAACTTGAGGTAGCTAATTTCTTAAGAAATTAATTAGAAATTGATTTTTGAAAAATAGTAAATGAATTTTAAAAATTCGAGAAAATGTATTTTCATCATGGGACTATATTATGCTAAATCCCAGAAAAGAAATATTTTTGGGACTGATTTGGTATTTTTCATGAAAATAGTTTAATTACGAACATATGAGTTAAATATGTTATGTGAAGTAACAAAGTTGAAAATAGGATTTTATGGCTAGAGAATCTTATATAGAGTATATATGCATATTTTTTTGATGAGAGATTTGATAATTGGTGATGATATCTTATGAGTATGACATTTTGAATGATTAAATGCATTATATGGTAAAAGCGTAAACAATTAAGATAAATTGTTTATAAATTTAAGAAGTGATTAAAATATTGTTATAATATTAATGATATTAGATTATGATTATTAAGTGATTGATTGGGGATATTCTTGAATCTGGATAAATTATATTATATATAGATATTCTTGAATCCTTTATTTATATTTTGAATTATATTATAAATGTTTAATATTATATCAAAATTTGGTCTCAAATTTCATTGATTCTTTATATTCATTATCTTGGTGGAATTCTCCTACAACAACAGCTTATATTATATGTTGGCTCCAAAGCATTATATGGGCCGAAAATGTAGTTTCTCAGATATGTTGGGATGAGGTGGGTGAAGATTGTTGGGACTAGTTAATATTATGACTACCGAAAAGATCCAAATGATTCGACAAGCGTATACAAAGCGGCACAAGATCGACAAAAGAGTTATGCGGATCTTCATCGAAAGGGCGTGGAATTTAATGTAGGGGATCATGTATTGTTGCAGAGTTGCTTGGAAGGGAGTTACAAGATTTGGGAAGAGAGGAAAATTTCGATCCACGATTTATTGGTCCATTTCAAATTCTTGAATAGGAAATGTAGCTATAGACTTGCATTGTAAGACCCAAAATTTTTTAAATAAAAAGGAATTTCCTTTATTTATTATTTTGAAATAGTAAGGGTTGATTTGATTAATGTGGATAGTTAAGGGTTAAATCATGAATATTTCAAAATAAGCAGTGGTTATAAAATATTCATTGTTGTCGGGGAATATTAGTTTGGTGGTGGGAATATTAAATCTTTGTCGGGGGATTATTAAATGCAATGACGGTAGCGACCATGTGTGGGCCCCATAACGAAAGCGATTGGATGAAGAAAGCGACAAATATAAGTTGTTTTTAAATAGCAGCGTAGTTATTCTGAATTATCTTGTTGGAATACCGGTGGTTAAAACACACTAATCTGGCGTTGTTGAGCGATGTGCACGCGGTATTGCACCAATTATTGATTCTTACGTGAAGGCTTTACTCAATAATGGTTCTGATAATTCTTTATTCGATTATTTTATTGAGTTAATAATTCTTTGTTGATATTTTATATTCTTTGTTGTTTGATAATTGTCATTACACGTATTTTTCATTATCGAAGCAATAATTCATATTATCTGAATAATATTATTAGATAACATTATTGGCAATGTCTAGAAAGTTACATCTAAGGAGAGGTTTGGTCATCTAATTCTAATTGCGGCGCCCGATGAAGAAATTCTTATTGGAAGCCCCTCTTTCACAGGAGCTGCACGGTTGTCAATATTGTGATTACAATAATATTATTTGTGAATAATTAATTATTGATTTATATGATGAGGAAAATATTGATTTTATGTGGATATAGATGGAAAAATTTTTAAAATGACAATTGTTGAAAATTAATATTTTATCTTTTACGATAAAATAATTCATTTAAATATATTATTTTAATAATATATTAGCGGTGATATTTTACAATGAATGTGGGATATATGAGTATATGAGGAGGAAGAGTATTTTTGTGGCATTAAATGTTTAACACATGTTTTGTGTGTTGGTGGACCCCATTATTGGTGAAATTTGATTATAACATGTAAAATCACCCGTTTGTTTGTGGATTTGGTCAATTTCTATTTGGAATTTGGAAAAACTTTCTTCTGCAAAGTTGTAGAAATTGAATTTCCTATAAAAACTCATGAGATTCAATTTTCTGATGAAAGGGCTATTTATTATGAATTATTGAAGTTAGAAAGCTCAAAAATAATTGATTTTTGGGAGTTTAAATTATTTTTGTTTAAGAAAAACGTTTTTGTATTTTTTTTGGACATCATTAACATGTGTGGCTGGTGTTTTGACCAAAAGGTGGGCTAAGGAAAATTTGTATAATTATATTAATATTATATTAAATTTTACGCTTTGGTGTTCTAGCGTTTTCTATAAATAGGGTCTTGGGTTAGAATTGAAAATCACACGAAAGCTGAAGTTTTCTCTCTATTTCTCTCTCGATATTTTGGCGTATTCTTGTGAGTATTTTGAGTATACTTTGAGTATTGATATACGGTGCAAGTTCATTGACATTATTCGGTATTCGATCTAAATCTCTTGATCTTTTGAGGTAAGGGATATTATTTTTTTTTAATGATATTATTTCTTCATATCATTATCTTTGAAATGTTGATCTGAAGTTTTATCAAATTTGGAACTTTTTCATGTCGGGTTTCTTATTCATGGGTTCTTATTCATGAGTTCTTATTCACGAGTTCTTATTCAGATTCTTATTCACGATTCTTATTCACGAGTCTATTATTAAGCGTGAAGCGTGAAGATGTTTTTTTGTGGAATTTCTATCTTTTGGTGTAGAGATTCTTATTCACGTATCTGGCCTTATTCACGTATCTGACACTATTCACGTATATCTGACCTATTCATAAAAAATAAAATTTCTTCTTTTTTTCGTCCAAAATATCTATTACGGATACTAGCTTTCGATTGTATCCATGTTTTGATCATTCTTGAATTTTACACCACTATGATTATTTTTGAGGTATTTTTGGGCGTGGATAAAACCAAATCTGAATCCTTAATCCTTAATCCTTGTCATTTTGTTTCCTTTGGATTCGTTTCTTTAAAAAAAAAAATATTTTCATCATCCTCGGTCTTAAATGATGATATTATGGAATATCTTTGGCTGTAGTGCAAAGATGAATGATTTCTTAAGAATATCTTTGGCTTTGTGGTGCAAAGATGAATGATTTCGAAGAATATCTTTGGCACGTAGTGCAAAGATGAGCAGTGTTTAAATGAACATGACCCGGTGATGAATATCTTTGGCTGTGGTGCAAGATGAATATTTGATTCGGATGTATATTGATTGATGTTACGAGGATAAAAGATGAGCGATGAACTTTTAAATTCATACATAGAAGATAGTAGTTTGCATTCTCTACTTAACTCTTCTAATGAATTATTATTTCATTGCGAATATTGATTTAAAATTTGTTGTCTATTGTATTCTATTAGATTTTTTCCTGTTGAAGACTAACGATAATTTGTTGTATATTATCTTAGTCATAATATTCTTCTTGAGCTAGTTGAGCTCACCCTTTTCCTTTTGTTCCATTTTTCTCGGGGAGGCGAGAATATAAGCGAGTGCAGTCGGGGTATGGAATGAAGGTTTTAGAAAGGATTGTTTAGTAGTCCTCACCATTTTGTAAAATAATGTATCGATAAATGTGATGAGGATTTATTTGAGTATAGATATTATCTAGAAGATAATATTTGTATTCAAACTCACAGTTTCTTGTTGTAATAATAAAGTTGTAGTTGTTTACGTACCATGTATTGACAACTTTCGAATAGGTGATGTATACTATTTTTGGGGGCGTCGCGGTTATTATCGAGCTTAGGGATATGATCTCTGGCGGAGATCGGGGATAGAAACTAGGAGGGAGGCGAGTAAATCCTTATTAGTGTGTCTACTAGCTTATTTGTTAGTTGGTCGATTATATAGGGATATTATGTGATATATTGATTTCCTTAATTAACCCTTGTTTTATGGCGATGTTTGAGAATGTCGTTGAGAATATTAACATGGAGTAAATGAGGCCAGTGGAGATGCTGTACTCTGCCAGGAGGAGAGCGTCTGTGGTGGCAATGTACCTCCTGTGAACAACACCCATTGAAGCGAGATGATGAGCGAGGGGATGTTTAGAAGTTTTTGCGATTCATGCAAAAATCGAGGCGAGAAACTTCGTGTTCAAAATCTGAGGAGAAATGATAGCAATTCACGGGTTTATCACGATGACGATTCGAAAGAGTTGGGACCACGAATTTAAAGGAAAGCGGATCCGATCATGGCGGAAACATGGGTCAAACAAATTACCAAGATATTCGATGTCTTGGGATGCGGAGAAACGAAGGTTCCATTCGCCACCTTTATGTTAAAAGTGGCGAAGCGGACTCTTGGTGGGAGTGCGTGAAGCGTACCCATCGGTACTTTTCGGCGTGTCTTGGGAGGCGTTTGAAGCTATTTAATGACAAATACTTTCACGAAAGTGTTAAATCGTATGAAGGAAGTGGAGTTCATCGATTGGAACAAAACAACATGGCGGTGTCTCGATGCGAGGCAAAGTTTGCGAGTTATCGGTTTTGCACCTCATTTGGTGGAGAATGAGGAGCGTATGGCGGGATGTTTCTTAGAGGTTTGAAACCCGGCGTACGTCGATATCTCATTTCTCATAAATTTTCTCTTTATTCGAGATGTTGTAAGCAGGGCTCAATTATTAGGCGAGATACTTGATGCAGTCGGTGAGGACCCCTGACGAGGATCGTGTCGAGATAGCGATCAGCAGAATAATGATAACTGCGGAGAAAAGCAGACGACGAAATGGTAACCACTCGGTGGTAATCATAGCCATGAAAATAGAAAAAGCGAGTCGGGAGAGATTTTAAAGAGAGATTTAACAACGACCGTATGAAGATGAGCGGTCTTGGCGACAAGCAAGCGGTTCTAAGGGAGAGAAACGACCACCGGTCGTATCTTCTAAAATCACGGAAAGAGGACATATCGGTCAAGCGCCCTGCAGTTCAAGGTATGCTATAATTGTGGAAAGGAAGGACATATCGCTCGAGATTATGCGATGGCGAAACCTAGTTCGTGAGGGGCGGTGACTCAAAAACATCCCGAAAAAATTCAAAGTCAGCGATTAGGGAAGGCGTTTGTTGTGGTTGGTCATAATCGAGAGAACCCAAGCGAGGTGATCACGGGTAAGCTATTTATAAATTCTTGCGAAGTTTATACCTTACTTGATCTGGGTGCTACCCATTCATTTATCTCTCTGCATGTGCTCAGCGTTTAAACTTGACTCAGGAGAAATTAGACTTTGACTTATCTGTGGAAACTCCAGTTAGGAGAAACTTTCATCACATCCACTGTTTATAAATCTTGTTTGATTCAAGTTGGCACCATTACCTTACACATTGACCTTATCTCTTTAAAGATACTTGCTTTTGATGTGATTTTAGGGATTGATTGGTTAACTACTCATCATGCCACCAAAATTGATTGTTTTAATAAAGTTGTTGTTAGTTTCATATTCTAACCAACTTTTATGCAATTCAACAACTAAACCATTAAAATCGATCAACATCATATCTAATCATAAAGCTATTAGTTTATTAAAAAGCGGATGTCAAGCTTTCTTAGCCCATGTTATGGATTTGAATAAAGACACGTCAAATTTGAATAATATTCTGTTGTTATTGACTTTCTGGCGTATTTCAGAAGAACTTCGGTCTACCCCGAGCGTGAAGTTGAATTCTTTATTGATCTTGAACTGAGTACAAAGCCCATTTCTAAAACCCCATATCGAATGGCTCTATTGAACTTGAGGAGTTAAAGGTCCAACTCTGAGGAATTGTTGGACATCGGTTTCATTAGTCTCTAGTACATCTCCTTGGGGTGCTCTGTTTTATTTGTAAAGAAGAAAGAAGCGGGGAGTATCGACTTTATATTGACTATCGGGAATTGAACCATGTCACCATCAAGAATAGGTATCCTCTACCTCGTATTGATGACTTGTTTGACCGATTCTGCAAGGGCACAATTCTTTTCAAAAATCGATCTTAGATTACGGATATCATCGGTGAAGATTAAAAGCGAGGATATTCAAAGGCGCCTTGAGAACTTCGGTATGGGCATTATGAATTCTTAGTCATGTCTTTCGGACTAACTAATGCTCCTGCGACTTTCATGGATATGATGAGCCAAGTATTCAAGGAATATTTGGATCGATTCGTTGTTGTCTTTATTGATGACATCCTCATATATTCAAAAGCCGTGAAGATCATGAGCACCATTTGAAATTTGGTACTCGAAAACCCGTGAAAACCAACTATATGCCAAATTGAAGAAATGTGAGTTACGGCGAGGAAGTAGCATTCCTTGGGCGCGTGGTGTCGAAACATGGAGTATCTGTTGATCCGTGAAGATTGAAGCAATCTGAAGTTAGAACAACCAAAAAGTCGGTGGTGAAATCGTAGTTTTTTTGGGCTTATTTGGTTATTATCGGAGATTAAATGGAAGGGTTTTCTCGAATCGCTACTCCATTAACTTCATTAACTTCGGAAGGATACAAAATTCGTTTGGAGTGAAGAATCGAGAAAAGTTTCCAAGAGCTTAAGAGGAGACTTATTTGGCTTGTTCTAACAATACCATCTGGTTCGGATGGATTTGTTATCTCTGATGATGCTTGAGCAAAGGTTAGGATGTGTTCTCATGCAGCGTGGGAAAGTCATAGCTTATGCCTCGCGACAACTTAAAAAGAGTATGAGAGGAATTATCCTACTCGTGATCTAGAGTTAGCGTGATCGTTTTTCAGCGCTAAAAATATGGAGCCACTATCTATATGGGGAGAAAGTGGAGATATATTCGGACCATAAAAGCCTTAAATATTTCTTCACTCAAAAAGAACTCAACATGCTTGGCGGACGACGTTGGCTCGAGCTATTGAAGACTACGACCACACTATTGATACCATCACGGTAAAAGCGAGCGTGTGGTAGTGGCGCATTGAGTAGAAGATCATATCTTGAGGAGCGAGTGCGATGATGTCAAGTATCGCGTAGAGCCAACTTTAATAGAAAAAGTTAAGGTTGCTCGAGCCATGGGCCGGAGGCGATCGTATGAAGAAGAAATCTACAAAGGAGCTATTAGGGCGAGAATTGATGAAGAAGGAATACTTGAGTCCACTCTAGACTTTGTGTTCTAACGACTCGATTTGAAGTACAAGATTATGATGGAGGCACACAATCGCCATTTGCAATCCATCACGGAAATACTAAAATGTATCGTGATCTTGACGTACATTTTGGTGGAACAATATGAAGAGAGAGATTGCAAAGTTTATCTCGATGTGTTTAACTTGCCCGGCGTGTAAAAGCGGAGCATCTTGTACCTAAGGGTCCGTTGCAACCACTTGAGATTCCGGAATGGAAGTGGGAACACATTACTATGGATTTAGTTCTGGGGTCTTCCTACGGTTTCTCAAGGCATCAATCTTATTTGGGTTATTGTTGATAGATTAACCAAGTCTGCTCATTTCTTGCCGTCTGGAGACTTATTCCTTGAGCGTCTTGCTAGTATATGCGTGAATGAGATTGTGAGGTTGCATGGCATGCTGTATCCATAGTTTGGATCGTGACCCAAGATTCACTTCAAGATTTTGGGTTAGCTTGCAAAAAGCTATGGAGCGCAGTTTGCGATTTAGTTGACATACCATCCCCAAGCCAGATGACGAGACAATCGAGAGGACTATTCAAACTCTTGAAGATCTATTAAGACTACGTGTCCTGAACTCAAGGGTAGTTGGGATAAGTATTTACCATTGGTGGAATTCTCCTACAACAAGCGATTATCGAGCAAGTATAGGTGTGGCTCCATTTGAAGCATTATATGGGCCGAAAATGTAGTTCTCGATATATGTTGGGATGAGGTGGGTGAAACAACATTGTTGGGACCCGAGTTAAATGCGTATGACTCTGAAAAAGATCCAAATGATTGACAAGCGTATACAAAGCGGCACAAGATCGACAAAAGAGTTATGCGGATCTTCATCGAAAGGGCGTGGAATTTAATGTAGGGATCGTGTATTGTTGCGAGTTGCTCCATGGAAGGGAGTTACAAGATTTGGGAAGAGAGAAAAGCTCGATCCACGATTTATTGGTCCATTTCAAATTCTTGACCGAGTAGGAAATGTAGCTATAGACTTGCGTTACCTCGAGTATGTCTCGTGTTCATAATGTGTTTCACATATCTCATACTTAAATAAATATGTGAAAGACCGAACCACGTTATTGAGTTAGAACCGGGACGAGATAGCCAGAAGACTTAACGTGTGAGGAGGTACTGTCAAGATCTTGGATAGGAAGGAGCATGTCCTACACATGAAAGGTCATACCACAAGTTAAAGTTTTGTGGAGGAATCATGCTTTATAGAGGAAATGACACAGGAATTGGAAGCGGAAATGAAAGCGAGGTATCCTCACCTTTTGAAACACACAGTGTCGTCGTCGATTTAGAGGCCGAAATTTCATAAGGAGGGAGGTTGTAAGACCGAAAAATTTTTAAATAAAAGGAATTTCCTTTATTTATTATTTTGAAATAGTAAGGGTTGATTTGATTAATGTGGATAGTTAAGGGTTAAATCATGAAATATTTCAAAATAAGCAGTGGTTATAAAATATTCATTGTTGTCGGGGAATATTAGTTTGGTGGTGGAATATTAAATCTTGTGTCGGGGAATATTAAATGCGACGACGTAGCGACCATGTGTGGAGCCCATGTGAGCGATTGGATGAAGAAAGCGACAAATATAAGTTGTTTTTAAATAACG
Source organism: Panax quinquefolius (assembly GCA_020205615.1). NCBI lineage: Eukaryota > Viridiplantae > Streptophyta > Magnoliopsida > Apiales > Araliaceae > Panax > Panax quinquefolius. The sequence continues at coordinate 165,567,050 of CM035152.1, forward strand.
GCGTAGTTATTCACCAGATTATCTTGTTGGAATACCGGTGGTTAAAACACACTAATCTGGCGTTGTTGAGCGATAGCACACGGTATTGCACCAATTATTGATTCTTACGTGAAGGCCTTTACTCGATAATGGTTACGATAATTCTTTATTCGATTATTTTATTGAGTTAATAATTCTTTGCGTTGATATTTTATATTCTTTGTTTTTTGATAATTGTCATTACATATTATTTTCATTATCGAGCAATAATTCATATTATCTGAATAATATTATTAGATAACATTATTGGCAATGTCTAGAAAGTTACATCTAAGGAGAGTTTGGTCACACTAAATTGCGGCGCTGATGAAGAAATTCTTATTGGAAAGCCCCTCTTTCTGAGGGAGCTGCACGGTTGTCGATATTGTGATTACGTAATATTATTTGTGAATAATTAATTATTGATTTATATGATGAGGAAAATATTGATTTTATGTGGATATAGATGGAAAAATTTTTAAAATGACAATTGTTGAAAATTAATATTTTATCTTTTACGATAAAATAATTCATTTAAATATATTATTTTAATAATATATTAACGGTGATATTTTACAATGAATGTGGGATATATGAGTATATGAGGAGGAAGAGTATTTTTGTGGCATTAAATGTTTAAAACATGTTTTTGTGTGTTGGTGGACCCATTTATTGGTGAAAATTTGATTATAACTTGTAAAAAATCACCCGTTTGTGGATTTGGTCAATTTCTATTTGGAATTTGGAAAAACTTTCTTCTGCAAAGTTGTAGAAATTGAATTTCCTATAAAAACTCATGAGATTCAAATTTTCTGATGAAAGGGCTATTTATTATGAATTATTGAAGTTAGAAGCTCAAAAATAATTGATTTTTTTTTGGAGTTTAAATTATTTTTGTTAAGAAAAACGTTTTTGTATTTTTTTTTTGGACATCATTAACATGTGTGGTGGTGTTTTGACCAAAAAGGTGGGCTAAGGAAAATTTGTATAATTATATTAATATTATATTAAATTTTACGCTTTGTTATTCTAGCGTTTTCTATAAATAGGGTCTTGGGTTAGAATTGAAAATCACACGAAAGCTGAAGTTTCTCTCTATTTCTCTCTCGATATTTTGGCGTATTTCTTGTGAGTATTTTGAGTATACTTTGAGTATTGATATCTGGTGCAAGTTCATTTGACCTTATATTCGGTATTCGAAAAATCTTGATCTTTTTGAGGTAAGGGATATTATTTTTTTTAAATGATATTATTTCTTGATATCATTATCTTTGAAATGTTGATCTGAAGTTTTTATCAAATTTGGAACTTTTTCATATGGGGTTACTATTCATGGGTTCTTATTCATGAGTTCTTATTCACGAGTTCTTATTAATGAGTTCTTCTTATTCACGATTCTTATTCACGAGTACTATTATTCATGAAGCGTGAAGATGTTTTTTGTGGAATTTCTATCTTTTGGTGTCGGAGTTACTATTCACGTATCGGCACTTATTCACGTATCTGACACTATTCACGTATCTGACCTTATTCATAGAAAAATAAAATTTCTTCTTTTTGTCCAAAATATCTATTACGGATCTACTAACTGATTGTATCCATGTTTTGATCATTCTTGAATTTTACACCACTATGATTATTTTTGAGGTATATTTTGGGCGTGGATAAAACCAAAATCTGAATCCTTAATCCTTAATCCTTGTCATTTTGTTTCCTTTGGATTCGTTTCTTTAAAAAAAATATTTTTTCATCATCCTCGGTCTTAAATGATGATATTATGGAATATCTTTGGCACATAGTGCAAAGATGAATGATTTCTTAAGAATATCTTTGGCACATGTAGTGCAAAGATGAATGATTTCTGAAGAATATCTTTGGCTGTAGTCTGCAAAGATGAGCAGTGTTTAAATGAACATGACCCGGTGATGAATATCTTTGGCACATGTAGTGCAAAGATGAATATTTGATTCGGATGTATATTGATTGATGTTACGAGGGATAAAAGATGAGCGATGAACTTTTAAATTCATACATAGAAGATAGTAGTTTGCATTCTCTACTTAACTCTTCTAATGAATTATTATTTCATTGCGAATATTGATTTAAAATTTGTTGTCTATTGTATTACATTAGATTTTTTCCTGTTGAAGACTAACGATAATTTGTTGTATATTATCTTAGTCATAATATTCTTCTTGAGCTAGTTGAGCTCACCCTTTTCCTTTTTTGTTCCATTTTTCTCGGGGAGGCGAGAATATAGCGAGTGCAGTCGGGGTATGGAATGAAGGTTTTAGAAAGGATTGTTTAGTAGTCCTCACCATTTTGTAAAATAATGTATCGATAAATGTGATGAGGATTTATTTGAGTATAGATATTATCAGAAGATAATATTTGTATTCAAACTCACGATTTCTTGTTGTAATAATAAAGTTGTAGTTGTTTACATGCCATGTATTGACAACTTCGAGAATAGGTGATGTATACCTATTTTGGGGGCGTCATAATGAATACTATTGATTATCTTTAAGTAGTAATGCATGGATAATTTGTGGTGCGTTGATCTTATTAATGAATACACAATTATCTTTGGTAGTAGTCCATGGATAATTTATTGATATATTAATTCGGATATAAATGAATACACAATTATCTTTGGTAGTAGTAATGCATGGATAATTTGTGTGTTCAAATATTCTTAATGAATACAATTATTATTTAGGTAGTAGTCATGGATAATTTATTATTAATATAAGATATACTAATGAATACACGATTATCTTTCATAGTAGTGCATGGATAATTAATTATGGTCGTATATAATCTTAATGAATATCCTTGGCATAGTGCGATGATGATTGATGATATGGATTAATTATTGAAATTCAGAGTCTCGTGAAAAATATTAATTCATGGATGTGGTAAAAGTCATCTTTAGGTCAGTAGTGTCGATTGATAGACTTGGTATGATTATGACCACGGATTATTCGGTATAATCATGGTAGAATTGAAAACACGAATATCCTTAGCCGATGATGTGTCAAATAATTCATGGTTGTGATATAATATTAAAATTAGAGTCTCGATATTATTGGTTTTATGATTTGTATATCTTTGGCATTTGTGCAGCAAAGATGAATTGTTAATGAATATCTTTGGTAGGATTGCAAAAATGAATTTAATGTTTTCGACGATAAAAGGTATTCAAGGTATCCTCACCTCTTTATCGGTACTGCGTAGTACCTTAATTTCGGAGGCGAATTAATTCCATAAGGAGGGAGATTGTGAGACCCCATTTTTATCGATAAAGATTTAAATTTAGTGAAATAATTTTTAATATTATATTGTGAATTTGAGATAATATTATAGTTGTGGTTAGTATTTATAAATTTTGCAAATAATTTATGCAAGTGGTTATATTATATTATCTTTATTTTTCTGGTTTAAAGTATTCGGTTTAACCATCGAGGGAAATATTAATTGATTTATGTCGGCTCATAATTGTCTTCAATATCATTGGTTCGGACCCTTATGACGAAAGTTTTATGATTAATTTATAATATTTTATGGAAGAAAACCCCAAAATTTTTTAAATAAAAGGAATTTCCTTTATTTATTATTTTGAAATAGTAAGGGTTGATTTGATTAATGTGGATAGTTAAGGGTTAAATCATGAATATTTCAAAATAAGCAAGTGGTTATAAAATATTCATTATAAATTAGGGAATATTAGTTTGGTGGTGGAATATTAAATGCTGTCGGGGAATATTAAATGCGACGGTATGACCATGTGTGGGCCCATGTGAGCGATTGGATGAAGAAAGCGACAAATATAAGTTGTTTTTAAATAGCAGGCGTAGTTATTCTGATTATCTTGTTGGAATACCGTTGGTTAAAACACACTAATGTCTGGCGTTGTTGAGCGATAGCTGCGGTATTGCACCAATTATTGATTCTTACGTGAAGGCCTTTACTCGATAATGGTTCGATAATTCTTTATTCGATTATTTTATTGAGTTAATAATTCTTTGCGTTGATATTTTATATTCTTTGTTGTTTGATAATTGTCATTACGGTATTATTTTTCATTATCGAAGCAATAATTCATATTATCTGAATAATATTATTAGATAACATTATTGGCAATGTCTAGAAAGTTACATACAGGAGAGGTTTGGTCACCTAAATTGCTTGCGGCGATGAAGAAGAAATTCTTATTGGAAAGCCCCTGCTTTCACAGGAGCTGCACGGTTGTCGATATTGTGATTACATAATATTATTTGTGAATAATTAATTATTGATTTATATGATGAGAAAATATTGATTTTATGTGGATATAGATGGAAAAATTTTTAAAATGACAATTGTTGAAAATTAATATTTTATCTTTTACGATAAAATAATTCGTTTAAATATATTATTTTAATAATATATTAACGGTGATATTTTTACAACGAATGTGGGATATATGAGTATCTGAGGAGGAAAGTATTTTTTTTGCAATAAATGTTTAAAACATGTTAAACATGTCGGTGGACCCCATTTATTATTTGAAATTTGATTATAGCACAAAAAATCGCTTGGTTTGTGGATTTGGTCAATTTCTATTTGGAATTTGGAAAAACTTTCTTCTGCAAAGTTGTAGAAAATTGAATTTCCTATAAAAACTCGCGAGATTCAAATTTTCTGATGAAAGGGCTATTTATTATGAATTATTGAAGTTAGAAGCTCAAAATAATTGATTTTTTTGGAGTTTAAATTATTTTTTTATGAAAAAAACGTTTTTCATTTTTTGGGACATGGCATGTAACATGTTGTGGTGGTGATTTGACCAAAAGGTGGGTAAGGAAAATTTGTAAAATATATATATATTATTATATTTTATTAAATTTTACGCTTTGGTGTTCTAGCGTTTTCTATAAATAGGGTCTTGGGTTAGAATTGAAAATCACACGAAAAGCTGAAGTTTTCTCTCTATATATCTATCGATATTTTGTATATTCTTGTGAGTATTTTTGAGTATACTTTGAGTATTGCTATCGGTGCAAGTTCATTCATGCTTTATATCGGTATTTAATTAGAAATCTTGATCTTTTGAGGTAAGGGATATTATTTTTTTTCGTAATGATATTATTTCTTGATATCATTATCTTTGAAATATTGATCTGAAGTTTTATCAAATTTGGAACTTTTTCATGTCGGGGTTACTATTCATGGAGTTCTTATTCATGAGTTCTTATTCACGATTCTTCTTATTCATGAGTTCTTATTCACGATTCTTATTCACGAGTACTATTAAGTGAGCGCGTGAAGATGTTTTTGTGGAATTTCTATCTTTTGGTGTCGGATTCTTATTCACGTATCTGGCCTTATTCACGTATCTGACCTTATTCACGTATCTGATCTTATTCATAGAAAAATAAAATTTCTTCTTTTAAATCAAAACATCTATTACGGATACTAACTTTCGATTGTATCCATGTTTTGATCATTCTTGAATTTTACACCACTATGATTATTTTTGAGGTATTTTTGGGCGTGGATAAAACCAAATCTGAATCCTTAATCCTTAATCCTTGTCATTTTGTTTCCTTTGGATTCGTTTCTTTAAAAAAAATTTTTCATCATCCTCGGTCTTAAATGATGATATTATGGAATATCTTTGGCACAGTGCAAAGATGAATGATTTCTTAAGAATATCTTTGGCACATAGTGCAAAGATGAATGATTTCTGAAGAATATCTTTGGCCGTAGTAGTGAAGATGAGCAGTGTTTAAATGAACATGACCCGGTGATGAATATCTTTGGCTGTAGTGCAAAATGAATATTTGATTCGGATGTATATTGATTGATGTTCTGAGGGGATAAAAGATGAGCGATGAACTTTTAAATTCATACATAGAAGATAGTAGTTTGCATTCTCTACTTAACTCTTACAATGAATTATTATTTCATTGCGAATATTGATTTAAAATTTGTTGTCTATTGTATTACATTATATTTTTTTCTGTTGAAGACTAACGATAATTTGTTGTATATTATCTTAGTCGTAATATTCTTCTTGAGCTAGTTGAGCTCACCCTTTTTCCTTTTGTTCCATTTTTCTCGGGAGGCGAGAATATATAGCGATGCAGTCGGGGTATGGAATGAAGGTTTTAGAAAGGATTGTTTAGTAGTCCTCACCATTTTGTAAAATAATGTATCGATAAATGTGATGAGGATTTATTTGAGTATAGATATTATCTAGAAGATAATATTTGTATTCAAACTCACAGTTTCTTGTTGTAATAATAAAGTTGTAGTTGTTTACATGCCATGTATTGTGACTTCGAGAATAGGTGATGTATACTATTTTGGGGTCGTCGCGGTTAGTATCGAGCTTAGGGATATGATCTCTGGCGGAGATCGGGAAATAGAACTAGGAGGGAGGCAGAGTAAATCCTTATTAGTGTGTCTACTAAGCTTATTTGTTAGTTGGTCGATATATAGGGATATTATGTGATATATTGATTTCCTTAATTAACCCTTGTTTTATGGCGATGTTTGAGAATGTCGTTGAGAATATTATGATGGAAATGAGGCCAGTGGAGATGCTGTACTCACCAGCGAGGAGAGCGTCAGCAGTGGCAATGTTCCTCATGTGAACAACACCATTGAAGCGAGATGATGAGCGAGGGATGTTTAGAAGTTTTTGCGATTCATGCAAAATCGAGACGAGGAGACTTCGTGTTCAAAATCTGAGGAGAAATGATAGCAATTCACGGGTTATCCGACCAAGCGATTCGAAGTTGGGACCACGAAATTAAGGAAAGCGGATCCGATCATGGCGGAAACATGGGTCAAACAAATTACAAGATATTCGATGTCTTGGGATGCGGAGAGAAACGAAGGTTCCATTCGCCACCTTTATGTTAAAGTGGCGAAGCGAGACTCTTGGTGGGAATGCGTGAAGCGTACCCATCCGGTACTTTTCGGCGTGTCTTGGGAGGCGTTTGAAAAACTATTAATGACAAATACTTTCACGAAAGTGTTAAATCGTATGAAGGAAGTGGAGTTCATCATTGGAACAAAACAACATGGCGGTGTCTCGATGCGAGGCAAAGTTTGCGAGTTATCGAGTTTTGCACCTCATTTGGTGGAGAATGAGGAGCGTATGGCGGGATGTTTCTTAGAGGTTTGAAACGGCGTCGTCGATATCTCATTTCTCGTAAATTTTCTCTTTATTGGATGTTGTAAGCGAGGGCTCGATTATTAGGCGAGATACTTGAATGCGGTCGGTTGAGGACCCTGACGAGGATCGTGTCGAGAGATAGCGATCAGCGAATAATGATAACTGCGGAGAGAAAGCAGAATGAACGAAAATGGTAACCACTCTGGTGGTAATCATAGCCGTGAAAATAGAAAAGCGAGTCGGGAGGAGATTTTAAAAAGGAGATTTAACAACGACCATGTATGAAGATGGCGGTCTTGGCGTGACAAGCTGGTTCTAAGGGAGGAGAAAACGACCACCGGTCGTATATCTTACTAATCACGGAAAAGAGGACATATCGGTCAAGCGCCCCTGACAGTTCAAGGTATGCTATAATTGTGGAAAGGAAGGACATATCGCTCGAGATTATGCGATGGCGAAACCTAGTTCGTGAGGGGCGGTGACTCGAAAAACATCCCGAGAAAAGTCAAAATCAGCGATTAGGGAAGGCGTTTGTTGTGGTTGTGTCATGAGAGAACCCAAGCGAGGTGATCACGGGTAAGCTATTTATAAATTCTTGCGAAGTTTATACCTTACTTGATCTGGGTCTTTACCCATTCATTTATCTCTCTGCGTGTGTGCTCAGCGTTTAAACTTGACTCAGGAGAAATTAGACTTTGACTGTCTGTGGAAACTCAGTTAGGAAAAACTTTCATCACATCCTTTGTTTATAAATCTTGTTTGATTCAAGTTGGCACCATTACCTTACACATTGACCTTATCTCTTTAAAGATACTTGCTTTTGATGTGATTTTAGGGATTGATTGGTTAACTTCTCATCATACCAAAATTGATTGTTTTAAATAAGGTTGTTAGTTTTCATATTCTAACCAACTTTGTTATGCAATTCAAACAACTAAACCATTAAAATCGATCAACATCATATCTAATCATAAAAAGCTATTCGTTTATTAAAAAGCGGATGTCGAAGCTTCTTAGCCCATGTTATGGATTTGAATAAAGACACGTCAAATTTGAATAATATTCTGTTGTTATTGACTTTCTGGCGTATTTCTAGAAGAACTTCCGATTCTACCCCGAGCGTGAAGTTGAATTCTTTATTGATCTTGAACACAGTACAAAGCCCATTTCTAAAACCCATATCGAATGGCTCTATTGAACTTGAGGAGTTAAAGGTCCAACTCTGAGGAATTGTTGGACATCGGTTTCATTAAATCTAGTACATCTCCTTGGGGTGCTCTGTTTTATTTGTAAAGAAGAAGAAGGCGGGGAGTATCGACTTTATATATTGACTATCGGGAATGAACCATGTCACCATCGAGAATAGGTATCCTCTACCTCGTATTGATGACTTGTTTGACCGATTCTGAGGGCACAATTCTTTTCAAAAATCGATCTTAGATTACGGATATCATCGGTGAAGATTAGGCGAGGATATTCAAAGCGCCCTGAGAACTTCGGTATGGGCATTATGAATTCTTAGTCGTGTCTTTCGGACTAACTAATGCTCTGCGACTTTCATGGATATGATGAGCCAAGTATTCAAGGAATATTTGGATCGATTCGTTGTTGTCTTTATTGATGACATCCTCGTATATTCAAAAGTAGTGAAGATCATGAGAGCACCATTTGAAATTTGGTACTCGAAAACCCGTGAAAACCAACTATATGCCAAATTGAAGAAATCACGAGTTACGGCTTGAGGAAGTAGCATTCCTTGAGCGCGTGGTGTCGAAACATGGAGTATCTGTTGATCCGTGAAGATTGAAGCAATCTGAAGTTAGAACAGCAAAAAGTCGGTGGTGAAATCGTAGCTTTTGGGCTTAATTGGTTATTATCGGAGATTAGTGGAAGGGTTTTCTCGAATCGCTACTCCATTAACTTCGGCTAACTTCGGAAGGATACAAAATTCGTTTGGAGCGAAGAATCGAGAAAAGTTTCCAAGAGCTTAGAGGAGACTTATTTGACTTTGTTCTACAATACCATCTGGTTGGATGGATTTGTTATCTCTGATGATGCTTGAGCGAAAAGGGTTAGGATGTGTTCTCATGCAGCGTGGGAAAGTCATAGCCTATGCCTCGCGACAACTTAAAAAGTATATGAGAGGAATTATCCTACTCGTGATCTAGAGTTAGCGGCGATCGTTTTAGCGCTAAAAATATGGAGCCTATCTCATATGGGGGAGAAAGTGGAGATATATTGGACCATAAAAAGCCTTAAATATTTCTTCACTCAAAAAGAACTCGACATCTTGCGGACGTTGGCTCGAGCTATTGAAGACTACGACCACACTATTTGATACCATCACAGTAAAAGCGAGCGTGGTAGGTGGCGCGTTGAGTAGAAGATCGTATCTGAGGCAGAGTGCGATGATGTCAAGTATCTGCGTAGAGCCCGACTTTAATAGAAAAAGTTAAGGTTGCTCGAGCCCAGGCAGGCCGGGCGATCGTATGAAGAAGAAAAAGTACAAAAGGAGCTATTAGGGCGAGAATTGATGAAGAAGGAATACTTGAGTCCACTCTAGACTTTGTGTTCTAACGACTACGATTTGAAGTCTGAAGATTATGATGGAGGCACCTGTCGCCATTTGCAATCCATCACGGAAGTACTAAAATGTATCGTGATCTTGACATACATTTTGGTGGAACAATATGAAGAGAGAGATTGCAAAGTTTATCTCGATGTGTTTAACTTGCCCGGCGTGTAAAGGCGGAGCATCTTGTACCTAAGGGTCGTTGCAACCACTTGAGATTAGGAATGGAAGTGGGAACACATTACTATGGATTTAGTTCGGGTCTTCTACGGTTTCTCAAGGCATCAATCTTATTTGGGTTATTGTTGATAGATTAACCAAATCTGCTCATTTCTTGCCGTCTGGAGACTTATTCCTTGAGCGTCTTGCTAGTATATGCGTGAATGAGATTGTGAGGTTGCATGGCATGCACATATCCATAGTTTGGATCGTGACCCAAGATTCACTTCAAGATTTTGGGTTAGCTTGCAAAAAGCTATGGAGCGCAGTTTGCGATTTAGTTGACATACCATCCCCAAAGCAGACGGACGAATCGAGAGAGGACTATTCAAACTCTTGAAGATTTATTAAGACTACGTGTCCTGAGACTTCAAGGGTAGTTGGGATAAGTATTTACCATTGGTGGAATTCTCCTACAACAAGCGATTATCGAGCAAAGTATAGGTGTGGCTCCATTGAAAGCATTATATGGGCCGAAAATGTAGTTCTCGATATGTTGGGATGAGGTGGGTGAAGCAACATTGTTGGGACTGGGGATTAAAATGCGTATGACTCTGAAAAGATCGAAATGATTAAACAGCGTATACAAAGCGGCACAAGATCGACAAAAGAGTTATCGCGGATCTTCATCGAAAGGGCGTGGAATTTAATGTGAGGGGATCATGTATTGTTGCGAGTTGCTCCATGGAAGGAGTTACAAGATTTGGGAAGAGAGAAAAAGCGATCCACGATTTATTGGTCCATTTCAAATTCTTGGCCAAGTAGGAAATGTAGCTATAGACTTGCGTTACCTCAAAGTATGTCTCGTGTGTTCATAATGTGTTTCACATATACGTACTTAAATAAATATGTGAAAGACCGAACCACGTTATTGAGTTAGAAGCAGGACGAGATAGCCAAGACTTAGCGTGTGAGGAGGTACTGTCAAGATCTTGGATAGGAAGGAGCATGTCCTACTGCGAAAGTCATACCACAAGTTAAAGTTTTGTGGAGGAATCATGCTTTATAGAGAAATGACACAGGGAATTGAAGCGGAAATGAAAGCGAGGTATCCTCACCTTTTGAAACACAGTGCGTCGTCGATTTAGGGCGAAATTTCATAAGGAGGGAGGTTGTAAGACCCCAAAATTTTTTAAATAAAAGGAATTTCCTTTATTTATTATTTTGAAATAGTAAGGGTTGATTTGATTAATGTGGATAGTTAAGGGTTAAATCATGAAATATTTGAAAATAAGCAGTGGTTATAAAATATTCATTATTGTCGGGAATATTAGTTTTGGTGGTGGAATATTAAATGCTTGTCGGGGAATATTAAATGACGGCCCATGTAGCGACCATGTGTGTGGCCCCATATGTGAGCGATTGGATGAAAAAAGCGACAAATATAAGTTGTTTTTAAATAGCGGCGTAGTTATTATTCAGATTATCTTGTTGGAATACCGGTTGGTTAAAACACACTAATCTGCGTTGTTGAGCGATTTGCACGGTATATTGCACCAGATTTATTGATTCTTGAAAGGCCTTTTCGATAATGGTTCGATAATTCTTTATTCGATATTTTATTGAGTTAATAATTCTTTGCGTTGATATTTTATATTCTTTGTTGTTTGATAATTGTCATTACGGTATTTTTTTCATTATCGAAGCAATAATTCATATTATCTGAATAATATTATTAGATAACATTATTGGCAATGTCTAGAAAGTTACATCTAGGAGAGGTTTGGTCACTAATTAATTGCGCGCATGATGAAGAAGAAATTCTTATTGGAAAGCCCCTCTTTCTGAGGAGCTGCACGGTTGTCGATATTGTGATTACGTAATATTATTTGTGAATAATTAATTATTGATTTATATGATGAGAAAATATTGATTTTATGTGGATATAGATGGAAAAATTTTTAAAATGACAATTGTTGAAAATTAATATTTTATCTTTTACGATAAAATAATTCGTTTAAATATATTATTTTAATAATATATTAGCGGTGATATTTTACAATGAATGTGGGATATATGAGTATCTGAGGAGGAAGAGTATTTTTTTGTTGCAATAAATGTTTAAAACATGTTAAACATGTCGGTGGACCCCATTTATTGGTTTGAAATTTGATTATAGCTTTGTAAAATCGCTTGGTTTGTGGATTTGGTCAATTTCTATTTGGAATTTGGAAAAACTTTCTTCTGCAAAGTTGTAGAAAATTGAATTTCCTATAAAAACTCATGAGATTCAAATTTTTCTGATGAAAGGGCTATTTATTATGAATTATTGAAGTTAGAAACTCAAAATAATTAATTTTTTTTTTTGGAGTTTAAATTATTTTTTTATGAAAAAACGTTTTTTCACTTTTTTAGAAGGTGTGTTGTATGTTGTGTGGCTGGTGTTTTGACCAAAAGGTGGGCTAAGGAAAATTTGTATAATTATATTATTATTATATATAAATTTTTTTACTGCTTTGGTGTTACAGCGTTTTCTATAAATAGGGTCTTGGGTTAGAATTGAAAATCACACGAAAGCTGAAGTTTTCTCTCTCTATATTATCGGCGTATTCTTGTGAGTATTTTGAGTATACTTTGAGTATTGCTATCGGTGCAAGTTCAATTCACCTTATTCGGTTATTCAATTAAATCTCTTGATCTTTTGAGGTAAGGGATATTATTTTTTTTTAATGATATTATTTCTTGATATCATTATCTTTGAAATATTGATCTGAAGTTTTTATCAAATTTGGAACTTTTTCATGTATTACTATTCATGTTCTTATTCATGGGTTCTTATTCATGAGTTCTTATTCACGAGTTCTTATTAAGATTCTTATTCACGATTCTTATTCACGAGTCTTATTAAGCGAAGCGTGAAGATGTTTTTGTGGAATTTCTATCTTTTGGTGTCGGATTCTATTCACGTATCTGGCCTTATTCACGTATCTGACACTATTCACGTATCTGGTCTTATTCATAGAAAAATAAAATTTCTTCTTTTAAGTCAAAATATCTATTACGGATCTTAACTTTCGATTGTATCCATGTTTTGATCATTCTTGAATTTTACACCACTATGATTATTTTTTTGAGGTATTTTTGGGCGTGGATAAAACCAAAATCTGAATCCTTAATCCTTAATCCTTGTCATTTTGTTTCCTTTGGATTCGTTTCTTTAAAAAAAAAAATATTTTTCATCATCCTCGGTCTTAAATGATGATATTATGGAATATCTTTGGCTTTGTAGTGCAAAGATGAATGATTTCTTAAGAATATCTTTGGCACATGGTGCAAAGATGAATGATTTCTGAAGAATATCTTTGGCACGTAGTGCAAAGATGAGCAGTGTTTAAATGAACATGACCAGGTGATGAATATCTTTGGCTGTGGTGCAAAGATGAATATTTGATTCGGATGTATATTGATTGATGTTACGAGGATAAAAGATGAGCGATGAACTTTTAAATTCATACATAGAAGATAGTAGTTTGCATTCTCTACTTAACTCTTCTAATGAATTATTATTTCATTGCGAATATTGATTTAAAATTTGTTGTCTATTGTATTACATTATATTTTTTTGACTGTTGAAGACTAACGATAATTTGTTGTATATTATCTTAGTCATAATATTCTTCTTGAGCTAGTTGAGCTCACCCTTTTCCTTTTGTTCCATTTTTTCTCGGGAGGCGAGAATATAGCGAGTAGTGCAGTCGGGTATGGAATGAAGGTTTTAGAAAGGATTGTTTAGTAGTCCTCACCATTTTTGTAAAATAATGTATCGATAAATGTGATGAGGATTTATTTGAGTATAGATATTATGCAGAAGATAATATTTGTATTCAAACTCACAGTTTCTTGTTGTAATAATAAAGTTGTAGTTGTTTACATGCCATGTATTGACAACTTCGAATAGGTGATGTATACCTATTTGATGAAAACCTTTTAAAACCTAAAAGATAGTAGACTTTATTCTCTACTTGACTTTTTAATGGATTGTTTATTAAACATTGCAGATTAAGCTGGTTGTCTATTGTATTTTATCGGTTTAACATTTGTTGAAGGCTAATGATAATTTATTACGCATTATCTTAGTCATAATATTTCTTCTTGGGCTAGTTGAGCTCACCTTTTCTTTCACCGTTCTCTTGAGGAAATGAGAACATAAATTTGGAGACGAGTCGGGGAGCAAGTAATGGTCGAGGAGGATAGCATTAGTAGTCCTCACTATTACGTGAAATAGTGTGATAATAGTTGTAATGAGGACTCCTTTTGAGTTTGTATAATATCTAGTAGACAATATTTGTATTCAAACTCACGATTTATGTCGTTGTATACCTGACAGTTATATTAGTAAGTTGTATTTGAATTTATGTACCATGTAAGTGGCGACCCAAGATGGGTGGCGTATACCTAATTTTGGGGCGTCACGGTTGGTATCGAGCTTAGGGATATGATCCACAGGCTGAGATGTGAGATAAGAACTAGGAGGGAGGCGGGGAATTCCTTCGCTAGTATGACCTACCTAAATTTATTTGGTATTTAATTGGTCGGTCGAGTATAGGGATAATATGTGATATGTTAATTAACCCTTGTTTTGTGGCGGTGTTTGAGAATGATATCCGAAAATCTTTGAGATAAGCAATGAAGCACATGAGAGTGTTGATTCAAATTTCAAACAAAAGGTAACGACCAACAATACGATAATAATAATCATCTTGGTGGCAATAATTATCGAACAATGATAACCATCGTGGGAAATTATCATGTTAAGAATGGTAACCACTTGGTGGTAATCATGGCAAAGATAATAGAAGTGGAAATTACAAGAAGAGAGGTAATTTAGCTCAATTTTGTTGTGCACCAAAGTCAAATCCAATTTGGGATAGTGGCAAAAAGCGGATACGGATAAAACAAAAGTCGGTGGTTTTAGGAAGAGCGTTTTTCATGACTTCTCAAAAGTGGGTAACCCGAGCGAAGTTAGCACGGGTTAGTTAATTATAAATTCTTGCGAAGTCTATACCTTATTGAATACAGGTTCTACCCATTCTTTTATCTCTCTTTGCTTGCGTTCAACGTTTAAATTTGACTCGGGAGAAATTAGACTTTGATTTATCTATTGAAACTTCGTTGGGAGAAACCTTCGTTACCTCCAATTTTTATTAATCTTGTTGTTTCAAATAAACACTTTCACGTTACTGTCGATCTTATCTCTTTGAAAATACTTGCCTTTGAGGTAATTTTTAAAAAGCGATTGATTAACTACTCATTATTCTTTTTGTAAGGTTGTTAGCTTTCATATTCTAACCAACTTTGTTATCTGAATTCAAAGTAACCAAATCCTAAAGTTAATCATTTGTGATATCAAGCCATAAGTAAAGAGCCCGAACCTTTCGTTGTCAACTTCCTTGTGTGGAATGCAAAGCCGGACTTTCTGCAGCGACATCGTGAATGAAGATGGCAAGTTTATAGGTATCATTGTGAGGTCTTATCTAGGTTAAGGGATAGAAAGTCACGGTTGGTATCAATGTGACGTCTTATCCAAGTCTTGGATAAGAGTAATAGATTTTGAATGATATTTCTATCATTAATAAATTTCTTGGCGTATTCTTGAAGATTTCTAGCCTACCCTAGGCGTGAAATCGAATTTTGTATTGACCCCAATCTGAAAACCCATTTCTTAAACCCTCGAATATTTCTTGACTAAATGAGCAGGTTTACGTGGTTTATGATGAAAGTCATAATAAAAGCATTGGAATAATGAAAATCATGGGTATTCGTGGTATTAGTAAGTTTTATGATGAGTTATGTTGGTTAGTATGTAAAAACATGAAAGTTTCTTAGAAATCACAAAGAGTTGAAAATCAGATTTTGGTGAAAAACGTAATATGAAATTCAATTGACCATATCTCTTATTATATTTTGAATTTTTGAGTGTGGTCAATTCCTAGAGTTAGATCTATGAGTTACCTAACTAATCCAAGTGGAATTACTGGAAAAGGTGTTGTAGATTTTTGTGTGGACTGATTTTAGCAAAGGAGTGCAAAGCTGTAAAAATCAAAAAAAGCTTCTGCCATGATTTTAGAGAGGCTGTTTCGGCCACTTAAATTATGAGAAAAATTCTGGCCTTTTGGGACATGAAGGTATATGGTATAAAGTACCTCCTGTCCAAAAATGAGCTCATTCTGACTTAAAATGAGCAAGTTATGACTATTTCAATATTTAGGTTTTTTCAAATGAAAAATGCTATAACCTGGGAGTTCTATAACTCAGATGACCATGAAATTTAAACTAGAAGCTCACGTTAACATGTGTAAGGTCCTGCCAAGATTTGGGAATTTTTGGAGTTAAACTTGAGGTAGCTAATTTCTTAAGAAATTAATTAGAAATTGATTTTTGAAAAATAGTAAATGAATTTTAAAAATTCCGAGAAAAATGTATTTTCATCATGGGACTATATTATGCTAAATCCCAGAAAAGAAATATTTTTGGGACTGATTTGGTATTTTTCATGAAAATAGTTTAATTCTGAACATATGAGTTAAATATATAGTTATGTGAAATAAAGTAACAAGTTGAAAATAAGGATTTTATGGCTAGAAATCTTATATAGAGTATATGCATATTTTTTGAGAGATTTGATAATTGGTGATGATATCTTATGAGTATGACATTTTGAATGATTAAATGCATTATATATGGTAAAAGCGTAAACAATTAAGATAAATTGTTTATAAATTTAAAAGTGATTAAAATATTGTTATAATATTAATGATATTAGATTATGAGATTATTAAGTGATTGAAAAACATGGGGATATTCTTGAATCTGGATAAATTATATTATATAAGAGACCCCAAAATTTTTAAATAAAAGGAATTTCCTTTATTTATTATTTTGAAATAGTAAGGGTTGATTTGATTAATGTGGATAGTTAAGGGTTAAATCATGAAATATTTCAAAATAAGCAAGTGGTTATAAAATATTCATTGTTGTCGGGGAATATTAGTTTGGTGTGGAATATTAAATCTTTGTCGGGAATATTAAATGCGGCTGACAGTAGCGACCATGTGTGAGCCCCATGTGAGCGATTGGATGAAGAAAAGCGACAAATATAAGTTGTTTTTAAATAACGGCGTAGTTATTCTGAATTAATCTTTGTTGGAATACCGGTTGGTTAAAACACACTAATCTGCGTTGTTGAGCGATGCACGGTACGGTATTGCACCAATTATTGATTCTTACGTGAAGGCACTACTCGATAATGATTCTGATAATTCTTTTGATCGATATTTTATTGAGTTAATAATTCTTTGCGTTGATATTTTATATTCTTTGTTGTTTGATAATTGTCATTACGATATTTTTCATTATCGAAGCAATAATTCATATTATCTGAATAATATTATTAGATAACATTATTGGCAATGTCTAGAAAGTTACATCTAAGGAGAGGTTTGGTCACCTAATTGCGCGTGATGAAGAAATTCTTATTGGAAAGCCCCTCTCTGAGAGGCTGCTGGTTGTCGATATTGTGATTACTGTAATATTATTTGTGAATAATTAATTATTGATTTATATGATGAGAAAATATTGATTTTATGTGGATATAGATGGAGAAAATTTTTAAAATGACAATTGTTGAAAATTAATATTTTATCTTTTACGATAAAATAATTCATTTAAATATATTATTTTAATAATATATTAACGGTGATATTTTACAATGAATGTGGGATATATGAGTATATGAGGAGGAAGAAGTTTTTGTTGCAATAAATGTTTAAAACATGTTTTGTGTGTTGGTGGACCCCATTTATTATTTGAAATTTGATTATAGCACAAAAAATCGCTTGTTTGTGGATTTCGGTCAATTTCTATTTGGAATTTGGAAAAACTTTCTTCTGCAAAGTTGTAGAATTGAATTTCCTATAAAAACTCATGAGATTCGAATTTTCTGATGAAAGGGCTATTTATTATGAATTATTGAAGTTAGAAACTCAAAATAATTGATTTTTGGGAGTTTAAATTATTTTTGTTAAGAAAAACGTTTTTGTATTTTTTTGGACATCATTAACATGTGTGGCTGGTGTTTTGACCAAAAGGTGGGCTAAGGAAAATTTGTATAATTATATTAATATTATATTAAATTTTACTTTTGGTGTTCTAGCGTTTTCTATAAATAGGGTCTTGGGGTTAGAATTGAAAATCACACGAAGCTGAAGTTTTCTCTCTATTCTCTCTCTATATTTTGGCGTATTCTTGTGAGTATTTTGAGTATACTTTGAGTATTGATATACGGTGCAAGTTCATTCATTATTATTCAGGTGTTTAATTAAAATCTTGATCTTTTTGAGGTAAGGGATATTATTTTTTTCGTAATGATATTATTTCTTGATATCATTATCTTTGAAATATTGATCTGAAGTTTTATCAAATTTGGAACTTTTTCATATCGGGTTACTATTCATGGATTCATTTCTTATTCATGAGAGTTACTATTCACGATTCTTATTCATGATTCTTATTCACGATTCTTATTCACGAGTCTTATTAATGAAAGCGTGAAGATGTTTTTGTGGAATTTCTATCTTTTGGTGTCGGATTCTTATTCACGTATCTGGCCTTTATTCACGTATCTGACCTTATTCACGTATCTGACTATTCATAAAAAATAAAATTTCTTCTTTTTGTCAAAATATCTATTACGGATACTAGCTTTCGATTGTATCCATGTTTTGATCATTCTTGAATTTTACACCACTATGATTATTTTTGAGGTATTTTTGGGCGTGGATAAAACCAAATCTGAATCCTTAATCCTTAATCCTTGTCATTTTGTTTCCTTTGGATTCGTTTCTTTAAAAAAAATATTTTTCATCATCCTCGGTCTTAAATGATGATATTATGGAATATCTTTGGCTTTGTAGTGCAAAAGATGAATGATTTCTTAAGAATATCTTTGGCACATAGTGCAAAGATGAATGATTTCTGAAGAATATCTTTGGCACAGTAGTCTGAAGATGAGCAGTGTTTAAATGAACATGACCCGGTGATGAATATCTTTGGCACATGTAGTGCAAAGATGAATATTTGATTCGGATGTATATTGATTGATGTTACGGGGATAAAAGATGAGCGATGAACTTTTAAATTCATACATAGAAGATAGTAGTTTGCATTCTCTACTTAACTCTTACAATGAATTATTATTTCATTGCGAATATTGATTTAAAATTTGTTGTCTATTGTATTACATTAGATTTTTTCTGTTGAAGACTAACGATAATTTGTTGTATATTATCTTAGTCGTAATATTCTTCTTGAGCTAGTTGAGCTCACCCTTTTCCTTTTTGTTCCATTTTTCTCGGGAGGCGAGAATATAGCGAGTGCAGTCAGTCGGGGTATGGAATGAAGGTTTTAGAAAGGATTGTTTAGTAGTCCTCACCATTTTGTAAAATAATGTATCGATAAATGTGATGAGGATTTATTTGAGTATAGATATTATCAGAAGATAATATTTGTATTCAAACTCACGAGTTCTTGTTGTAATAATAAAGTTGTAGTTGTTTACATACCATGTATTGACAACTCGGAATAGGTGATGTATACCTATTTTGGGGCGTCGCGGTTGGTATCGAGCTTAGGATATGATCTCTGGCGGAGATCGGGAATAGAACTAGGAGGGAGGCAGAGTAAATCCTTGTTTAGTGTGTCTACTAGCTTATTTGTTAGTTGGTCGATATATAGGGATATTATGTGATATATTGATTTCCTTAATTAACCCTTGTTTTATGGCGATATTTGAGAATGTCGTTGAGAATATTAACATGGAAAAATGAGGCCGTGGAGATGCTGTCTTTACCAGCGAGGAGAGCGTCTGACAGTGGCAATGTTCCTCACATGAACAACACCATTGAAGCGAGATGATGAGCGAGGGGATGTTTAGAAGTTTTTGCGATTCATGCAAAAATCGAGACGAGGAAACTTCGTGTTCAAAATCTGAGGAGAAATGATAGCAATTCACGGGTTGTCCTGACCAGCGATTCGAAGTTGGGACCACGAATTTAAGGAAAGCGGATCCGATCATGGCGGAAACATGGGTCAAACAAATTACGAAGATATTCGATGTCTTGGGATGCGGAGAACGAAGGTTCCATTCGCCACCTTTATGTTAAAAGTGGCGGCGGACTCTTGGTGGGAGTGCGTGAAGCGTACCCATCCATGCCTTTTCGGCGTGTCTTGGGAGCGTTTGAAGCTATTTAATGACAAATACTTTCACGAAAGTGTTAAATCGTATGAAGGAAGTGGAGTTCATCGATTGGAACAAAACAACATGGCGGTGTCTCTCGATGCGAGGCAAAGTTTGCGAGTTATCGAGTTTGCACCTCATTTGGTGGAGAATGAGGAGCGTTATGGCGCGGATGTTTCTTAGAGGTTTGAAACGGCGTACGTCGATATCTCATTTCTCATAAATTTTCTCTTTATTGAGATGTTATAAGCGAGGCTCAATTATTAGGCGAGATACTTGAAATGCGGTCGATGAGGGACCCTGACGAGGATCGTGTCGAGATAGCGATCAGCGAATAATGATAACTGCGGAGAAAAAAGCAGAATGGACGAAATGGTAACCACTCTGGTGGTAATCATAGCCATGAAAATAGAAGAAGCGAGTCGGGAGGAGATTTTAAAGAGAGATTTAACAACGACCATGTGAAGATAGCGATCTTGGCGTGAATGGCGGTTCTAAGGGAGGAAAAACGACCACCGGTCATATCTACTGAAATCACGGAAAAGAGGACATATCGGTCAAAGCGCCCTACAGATTCAAGGTATGCTATAATTGTGGAAAGGAAGGACATATCGCTCGAGATTATGCGATGGCGAAACCTAGTTCAGTGAGGGGCGGTGACTCGAAAAATCATCGAAAAAAGTCAAAAGTCAGCGATTAGGGAAGAAGCGTTTGTTGTGGTGGTCATCATGTCGAGAACCCAAACGAGGTGATCACGGGTAAGGTATTTATAAATTCTTGCGAAGTTTATACCTTACTTGATCTGGGTCTTTACCCATTCATTTATCTCTCTGCATGTGCTCAGCGTTTAAACTTGACTCAGGAGAAATTAGACTTTGACTATCTGTGGAAACTCAGTTTAGAGAAACTTTCATCACATCCACTTGTTTATAAATCTTGTTTGATTCAAGTTGGCACCATTACCTTACACATTGACCTTATCTCTTTAAAGATACTTGCTTTTGATGTGATTTTAGGGATTGATTGGTTAACTACTCATCATGCCAAAATTGATTGTTTTAAATAAGGTTGTTAGTTTTCATATTCTAACTTGACTGTTATGCAATTCAAGCAACTAAACCATTAAAATCAATCAACATCATATCTAATCATAAAGCTATTCGTTTATTAAAAAGCGGATGTCGAGCTTTCTTAGCCCATGTTATGGATTTGAATAAAGACACGTCAAATTTGAATAATATTCTGTTGTTATTGACTTTCTGGCGTATTTCTAGAAGAACTTCCGATTCTACCCCGAGCGTGAAGTTGAATTCTTTATTGATCTTGAACTTTGGTACAAAGCCCATTTCTAAAACCCCATATCGAATGGCTCTATTGAACTTGAGGAGTTAAGGTCCAACTACGAGGAATTGTTGGACATCGGTTTCATTAAATCTAGTACATCTCCTTGGGGTGCTCTGTTTTATTTGTAAAGAAGAAAGAGCGGGGAGTATGCGACTTTGTATTGACTATCGGAATTGAACCATGTCACCATCAAGAATAGGTATCCTCTACCTCGTATTGATGACTTGTTTGACCCGATTCTGAGGAGCACAATTCTTTTCAAAAATCGATCTTAGATTACGGATATCATCAATGAAGATTAGGCGAGGATATTCAAAGGCGCCTTGAACTTCGGTATGGGCATTATGAATTCTTAGTCATGTCTTTCGGACTAACTAATGCTCCTGCGACTTTCATGGATATGATGAGCCAGAGTATTCAGGAATATTTGGATCGATTCGTTGTTGTCTTTATTGATGACATCCTCATATATTCAAAAAGCGTGAAGATCATGAGCACCATTTGAAAATTTGGTACTCGAAAAGGCTTCGTGAAAACCAACTATATGCCAAATTGAAGAAATGTGAGTTACGGCGAGGAAGTAGCATTCCTTGGGCGCGTGGTGTCGAAACATGGAGTATCTGTTGATCCGTGAAGATTGAAGCAATCTGAAGTTAGAACAATAAAAGTCGGTGGTGGTGATCACGTAGTTTTTGGGCTTATTTGGTTATTATCGGAGATTAGTGGAAGGGTTTTCTCGAATCGCTACTCCATTAACTTCGACTAACTTCGGAAGGATACAAAATTCGTTTGGAGTGAAGAATGCGAGAAAAGTTTCCAAGAGCTTAAGAGGAGACTTATTTGGCTTTGTTCTAACAATACCATCTGGTTCGGATGGATTTGTTATCTCTGACGATGCTTGAGCAAAGGGTTAGGATGTGTTCTCATGCAGGCGTGGGAAAGTCATAGCCTATGCCTCGCGACAACTTAAAGAGTATGAGAGGAATTATCCTACTCGTGATCTAGAGTTAGCGGCCCGATCGTTTTGCTAAAAATATGGAGGCACTATCTATATGGGGAGAAAGTGGAGATATATTCGGACCATAAAAAGCCTTAAATATTTCTTCACTCAAAAAAACTCAACATCTTCGGCGTGACGACGTTGGCTCGAACTATTGAAGACTACGACCACACTATTGAATACCATCTGGTAAAAGCGAGCGTGGTAGGTAGGCGCATTGAGTAGAAGATCATATCTTGAGGCAGCGAGTGCGATGATGTCAAGTATCGCGTAGAGCCAACTTTAATAGAAAAAGTTAAGGTTGCTCGAGCCATGGGCCGGAGGCGATCGTATGAAGAAGAAAGTACTGAAGGAGCTATTAGGGCGAGAATTGATGAAGAAGGAATACTTGAGTCCACTCTGAACTTTGTGTTCTAACGACTCGATTTGAAGTACAAGATTATGATGGAGGCACACAATACATGCATTTGCAATCCATCACGGAAGTACTAAAATGTATCGTGATCTTGACATACATTTTGGTGGAACAATATGAAGAGAGATTGCAAAGTTTATCTCGATGTGTTTAACTTGCCCGCGTGTAAAGGCGGAGCATCTTGTACCTAAGGGTCCGTTGCAACCACTTGAGATTAGGAATGGAAGTGGGAACACATTACTATGGATTTAGTTCTGGTCTTCCTACGGTTTCTCAAGGCATCAATGCTATTTGGGTTATTGTTGATAGATTAACCAAGTCTGCTCATTTCTTGCCGAATCTGGAGACTTATTCCTTGAGCGTCTTGCTAGTATGTGCGTGAATGAGATTGTGAGGTTGCATGGCATGCTGTATCCATAGTTTGGATCGTGACCCAAGATTCACTTCAAGATTTTGGGTTAGCTTGCAAAAAGCTATGGAGCGCAGTTTGCGATTTAGTTGACATACCATCCCCAAGCGGACGGACAATCGAGAGAGGACTATTCAAACTCTTGAAGATTTATTAAGACTACGTGTCCTGAGACTTCAAGGGTAGTTGGGATAAGTATTTACCATTGGTGGAATTCTCCTACAACAACAGTTATCGAGCGAAGTATAGGTGTGGCTCCATTGAAGCATTATATGGGCGAAAATGTAGTTCTCGATATGTTGGGATGAGGTGGGTGAAGCAACATTGTTGGGACCCAGAGAGTTAATGCGATATGACTCTGAAAAGATCCAAATGATTAAACAGCGTATACAAAGCGGCACAAGATCGACAAAAGAGTTATCGCGGATCTTCATCGAAAGGGCGTGGAATTTAATGTAGGGGATCATGTATATTGTTGCGAGTTGCTCCATGGAAGGGAGTTACAAGATTTGGGAAGAGAGAAAAGCTCGATCCACGATTTATTGGTCCATTTCAAATTCTTGACCGAGTAGGAAATGTAGCCTATAGACTTGCGTTACCTCAAGAATATGTCTCGTGTTCATAATGTGTTTCACATATCATGTACTTAAATAAATATGTGAAAGACCCGAACCACGTTATTGAGTTAGAACCAGGACGAGATAGCCAGAAGACTTAGCGTGTGAGGAGGTACTGTCGAGATCTTGGATAGGAAGGAGCATGTCCTACAGCGAAAGGTCATACCACAAGTTAAAGTTTTGTGGAGGAATCATCTTTATAGAGAAAATGACACAGGAATTGGAAAGCGAAAATGAAAGCGAGGTATCCTCACCTTTTGAAACACCAGAATCGTCGTCGATTTAGAGGACGAAATTTCATAAGGAGGGAGGTTGTAAGACCCCAAAATTTTTAAATAAAAAGGAATTTCCTTTATTTATTATTTTGAAATAGTAAGGGTTGATTTGATTAATGTGGATAGTTAAGGGTTAAATCATGAAATATTTGAAAATAAGCAGTGGTTATAAAATATTCATTGTTGTCGGGAATATTAGTTTGGTGGTGGAATATTAAATCTTTGTCGGGGAATATTAAATGCTGACAGTAGCGACCATGTGTGGAGCCCATAACGGAAAGCGATTGGATGAAGAAAGCGACAAATATAAGTTGTTTTTAAATAGCAGGTAGTTATTATTACAGATTAATCTTGTTGGAATACCCGGTGGTTAAAACACACTAATACGGCGTTGTTGAGCGTTGCTGCACGGTTATTGCACGTTATTGATTCTTACGTGAAAGGCACTTACTCGATAATGATTCTGATAATTCTTTATTCGATATTTTATTGAGTTAATAATTCTTTGCGTTGATATTTTATATTCTTTGTTGTTTGATAATTGTCATTACACATTATTTTTCATTATCGAAGCAATAATTCATATTATCTGAATAATATTATTAGATAACATTATTGGCAATGTCTAGAAAGTTACATCTAAGAGAGGTTTGGTCACCTAATTGCGGCGCCGATGAAAAAATTCTTATTGGAAAGCCCCTCTTTCTGAGGAGCGCTGCGGTTGTCGATATTGTGATTACATAATATTATTTGTGAATAATTAATTATTGATTTATATGATGAGGAAAATATTGATTTTATGTGGATATAGATGGAGAAATTTTTAAAATGACAATTGTTGAAAATTAATATTTTATCTTTTTACGATAAAATAATTCGTTTAAATATATTATTTTAATAATATATTAACGGTGATATTTTACAATGAATGTGGGATATATGAGTATATGAGGAGGAAGAGTATTTTGTGGCATTAAATGTTTAAACACATGTTTTGTGTGTTGGTGGACCCCATTTATTGGTGAAATTTGATTATAGCACAGAAAATCGCCCGGTTTGTGGATTTGGTCAATTTCTATTTGGAATTTGGAAAAACTTTCTTCTGCAAAGTTGTAGAAATTGAAATTCCTATAAAAACTCATGAGATTCAAATTTTCTGATGAAAGGGCTATTTATTATGAATTATTGAAGTTAGAAGCTCAAAATAATTGATTTTTGGGAGTTTAAATTATTTTTTTTAAGAAAAACGTTTTTGTATTTTTTTTGGACATCATTAACATGTGTGGCTGGTGTTTTGACCAAAAGGTGGGCTAAGGAAAATTTGTATAATTATATTAATATTATATTAAATTTTACGCTTTGGTGTTCTAAGCGATTTCTATAAATAGGGTCTTGGGTTAGAATTGAAAATCACACCGTAAACTGAAGTTTTCTCTCTCTTTCTCTCTCGATATTTTGGCGTATTCTTGTGAGTATTTTGAGTATACTTTGAGTATTGATATCTGGTGCTGTTCATTTCATATATTATTCGATCAAAATCTTGATTTCTTTTGAGGTAAGGGATATTATTTTTTTTCGTAATGATATTATTTCTTGATATCATTATCTTTGAAATGTTGATCTGAAGTTTTTATCAAATTTGGAACTTTTTCATGTCGGGTTACTATTCATGGATTATTCATGATTCTTATTCACGAGTTCTTATTAAGCGAGTTCTTATTCACGATTCTTATTCACGAGTCTTATTAATGAAGCGTGAAGATGTTTTTGTGGAATTTCTATCTTTTGGTGTCGAGATTACTATTCACGTATCTGGCACTATTCACGTATCTGACCTTATTCACGTATCTCGGTACTTATTCATAAAAAATAAAATTTCTTCTTTTTGTCCAAAATATCTATTACGGATCTAGCTTTGATTGTATCCATGTTTTGATCATTCTTGAATTTTACACCACTATGATTATTTTTGAGGTATTTTTGGACGTGGATAAAACCAATCTGAATCTTTAATCCTTAATCCTTGTCATTTTGTTTCCTTTGGATTCGTTTCTTTAAAAAAAATATTTTTCATCATCCTCGGTCTTAAATGATGATATTATGGAATATCTTTGGCTTTGTAGTGCAAGATGAATGATTTCTTAAGAATATCTTTGGCTGTAGTGCAAAGATGAATGATTTCGAAGAATATCTTTGGCACGTAGTGCAAAGATGAGCAGTGTTTAAATGAACATGACCAGTGATGAATATCTTTGGCTGTAGTGCAAAGATGAATATTTGATTCGGATGTATATTGATTGATGTTACGAGGGATAAAAGATGAGCGATGAACTTTTAAATTCATACATAGAAGATAGTAGTTTGCATTCTCTACTTAACTCTTCTAATGAATTATTATTTCATTGCGAATATTGATTTAAAATTTGTTGTCTATTGTATTCTATTAGATTTTTTTCTGTTGAAGACTAACGATAATTTGTTGTATATTATCTTAGTCATAATATTCTTCTTGAGCTAGTTGAGCTCACCCTTTTTCCTTTTTGTTCCATTTTTCTCGGGAGGCGAGAATATAGCGAGTGCAGTCGGGGTATGGAATGAAGGTTTTAGAAAGGATTGTTTAGTAGTCCTCACCATTTTGTAAAATAATGTATCGATAAATGTGATGAGGATTTATTTGAGTATAGATATTATGCAGAAGATAATATTTGTATTCAAACTCACGATTTCTTGTTGTAATAATAAAGTTGTAGTTGTTTACGTACCATGTATTGACAACTCAGAATAGGTGATGTATACCTATTTTGGGGGCGTCACATTATAAATGTTTAATATTTATCATTTATCTCATTTGATTGATTCTTTATATCATTATCTTCATGCTTATATTATGTTGAAAGTCATCTGTGGCCTGTAGTGCATAGATGGACTAGGTATGATTATGACCAGGGATTGTTCGTTATAATCAATCATAATCGTAATTGAAAACACAATTATCTTTGGTAGTAGTCATGGATAATTTAATGGTCGTGATATTAATGAATACACAATTATCTTTGGTAGTAGTGCATGGATAATTTGTGGTCGTGATATCTTAATGAATACACAATTATCTTTGGTAGTAGTATTTGGATAATGGATAATTTGTGGTCGTGATCTTAATGAATACACAATTATCTTTGGCCGTAGTGCATGGATAATTTGTGGTCGTGATAATCTTAATGAATACACGATTATCTTTGGTAGTAATGCATGGATAATTTGTGGTCGTGATACTTAATGAATACACAATTATCTTTGGTAGTAGTGCATGGATAATTTGTGGTCGTGATACTAATGAATACACAATTATCTTTGGTAGTAGTGCATGGATAATTTGTGGTCGTGATACTTAATGAATACACAATTATCTTTGGTAGTAGTGCATGGATAATTTGTGGTCGTGATACTTAATGAATACACGATTATCTTTCGTAGTAGTGCATGGATAATTCGTGGTCGTGATAATCTTAATGAATATCCTTGGCACGTAGTGCGAGGATGATTCGATGATATGGATTAATTATTGAAATGAGTCTCAAAGAATGAAATATTAATTCATGGATGTGGTAAAAAAATCGTCTTTAGTAGTAGTGCATTGATAGACTTGGTATGATTATGACCACGGATTATTCGGTATAATCATGGCCAGTAATTGAAAACACGAATATCCTTAGCCGATTAGTGCATGGATAATTCATGGTTGTGATACTATTAAAATTTGAGTCTCGGTATTATTGGTTTCTGATTTGTATATCTTTGGCACGTAGTGCAAAGATGAATTGTTAATGAATATCTTTGGTAGGATTGCAAAATGAATTTAATGTTTTCGACGATAAAGGTATTCAAGGTATCCTCACCTCTTTATCATACAGTCGTACCACACAATTTCGAGGCGAAAATTCCATAAGGAGGGGAGATTGTGAGACCCCGAGTTTTATCAATAAAGATTTAAATTTAGTGAAATAATTTTTAATATTATAGTGTGAATTTGAGATAATATTATAGTTGTGGGTAGTATTTATAAATTTTGCAAAGTATGCAAGTGGTTATATTATATTCGATTGGTGGGGAATATTCGGTTTAGCGAGGGAATATTAAATTACAACAGCTCAATCATTGGTGGACCCATAATGCGAAATTATTGTCGGATTGAAAAAGCGACAAAAATATTTTATTGAAATAACGGCGGAAGTTTTACCGCTTGATTCTTGTTGAACTACTTTCGGTAGTAAAAGTGCACGATGTCGTGTGGTTGCATAGTAGCACACGGTATTGATTATTATTGATCTTTATGTGAAAGTCACTCGGTTTGATTCCATTATTATTATTAATAATATGAATTATTATAGCGATAATGACGTTTTGTTTTATTCAGTATTATTAACGTAATAAAAGCGAAACATCTTTATATAAAATAGAATACTTTATTAAAGTTATTACATAAATAGAATATATTATATTTTATTATGCGTAGTGTTGCATAGTATTTTTTTGTATAGTGTTTTGCATAGTATTGCATAGTGTTTGCATAGTAAAATGTTTTTATATAAATAGAATATATTATATTTTATTTAAAAGATTTTTCTTTAAATATGGACCATCAGTTAAAGTAAATCAATCTGGATAGTTCATGGATTAATTCTTATGCATTCCATTTTCCTATAAATAAAGCTCATTCCTTCATTATTTTCTTTACGAATTCATTGAAACTACTAGAGAAATTATAGAGAGAAAGCTATAGAGAAAAGTTATAGAAAGAAGAAGAGTATTACTGCTTTCCTTTACTTCACTACTTCTATATTCAGTTCTTTTTTACTTGTAAGTGGGTGTTATTCTTTCTTCTTGAAGAGAACTTACATTATTCCATTCATTATTATTTTGTTGGAATAACTTTTGTAAAAGTGGTATACCCTATACATAACTTTGTATATGGCATATCCTATACTTGGTGAAATCCTTATGTTATTCCATTCTTATTTATTACATTGGAATAACTTTGTGTACTGTGATTTACCCTATACTTGGTGACATTCTTCTATTATTCTCATTGGAACATCCTGTGCATGTGTTTTACAGGACACGGTTCCGATTTTATTATTACTCTTGGAACATCACATGCATGTGTTTTACACCGGACTGGTTCCGTCTTTATCATTCTGTTGGAATATCCTATCATGTGTTTTTACACCGGATCCAGTTCCATCTTTATTATTACATTTGGAACATCACATGTGGTTGTGAATTTCACGACACGGTTCCGTTATTATTATTACATTGGAATAACTTTTACACATCTGTAATCTGCGCATGCGTGGTGATTTCTTTTGTTATTCCATTCTTTATTATACCCGGTTGGTTAAAACTTTGACTTACTATACTCCATGAAATTAGTAGAATATCCTTGATATTTGCGTTTCATCCAAAGATATCTTTTCATGGAAATATTCTTACGATCATTCTTGAATTTTACTCTGAAAAACGATGATCATGTTGACAATTTGGGCGTTAATAATTCATGGATTAAATAATTCTTGAACTTGTTTTATTGAATTATTATGTCATTGTCATCATCCTCATGTTATATTATGTTATCTTTGGCTTACGTGCGTAGATGAACTTAGTATGATTATGACCGAGGATCATTCGGTATAATCATGACTTGATATAAATGATGTGACAAAAGTCCTCGGTGGCACTGTAATGCGATGATGGATAGTTTTGGTATGATTATGACCGAGGGGTGATTCGGTATAGTCATGACCATTGATAATTTGATGAAAATCCTTGGCCAGTGGTGCGGGGATGATTAGATGTGGTGGTTTATTTATTAAAATTTGAGTCTCGGCGATAAAAATTGATGAAAACCTTTTAAAACCTAAAAGATAGTAGACTTTATTCTCTACTTGACTCTTTTAATTGATTGTTTATTCCATTGCTGATTAAACTGGTTTGTCTATTGTATTTTATCGGTTTAACATCATTTGAAGGCTAATGATAATTTATTCGCATTATCTTAGTCATAATATTTCTTCTTGGGCTAGTTGAGCTCACCTTTCTTTCATTTTCTCTTCTTGAAATGAGAACATAAATTTGGGGACAGTCGGGGAACGAAGTAATGGTCCAGAGGATAGCATTAGTAGTCCTCACTATTCTGTGAAATAGTGTGATAATAGTTGTAATGAGGACTCCTTTTGAGTTTGTATAATATCTAGTAGACAATATTTGTATTCAAACTCACAGTTTATGTCGTATTGTACACGACAGTTATATTAGTAAGTCGTATTTGAATTTATGTACCATGTAAGTGGCGACCCAAGATGGGTGACGTATACCTAATTTTGGGGGCGTCACAATTATGATAACTCGTCCTTCAAATATCTTACATACCACAATTAAGTGCACATACATACCACAATTAGTCACATAATTTCAAAACTCAAAATAGCCAAATTTGAAACACAAATTGGGGAAGAAATCTAAATATGAAGCATGTTCTCTCTCTAAAATATGAAACCCAAATCTGAGGTCTATGTTCTATCAAAATTCTCAAAACTCAAATCATTCATGACTAAATCTCCTTTTAGTGAAAAATGATAAAGAGTTACAGAGTTGTTAGCGTTGGTACATACAGACGTATATAAATATATGACAACAAATATAAAGGACAAATTAAGTCAGTCAGTATCTTCAGTGGACCATGAAAATTGTATTTTCTTAGGAATTCACCAAGGATAGGCTCAAAGGAAAGGAAGTCGTGAAGTATGAATTA
Organism: Panax quinquefolius; assembly: GCA_020205615.1. NCBI lineage: Eukaryota > Viridiplantae > Streptophyta > Magnoliopsida > Apiales > Araliaceae > Panax > Panax quinquefolius. Next base: position 165,598,129 of record CM035152.1, read on the forward strand.
CATATTCAAGAACATGTAAAAAATGGTTATTTGCAAGATTGAGCTTGACAGCTCAGCATATCTAACAGTTTTCATGCATCACGTAGCACATATAATAACATGCTCAGATTATACTGCATAGCGTGACACAAACATTTCAACGATTATCAGTGGAATAAACTGAATATTCATTAAACCAAGCACAAAACCCCTGTCATAACGGAAACTATGGTATAGAGATGAGCAATGAAAGATGAAAAATCGTTGATATAGAAGCGTAAGTCCGAAGAAGCTTTATGATCAATCCAGTGGGCAACCCTCTTCCCTAAGGCTCATTATTAGTTTCATTAAGAATAATGTCATTTGTCGAGACGGACAACCAGAGGTTATAGTGTCAGACAACGCCAAGAATTTGAATAACCACTTAAGTAGAATTTCACAGCCGTTTTTTGGATCCGCTTTCTTTCAGCTTGACTTGCCCCAGTGGGCAGAGATCCATCCCACATATATTCTTGTATATTCTGATACCAGGGGATTCAAAAACATTATTTTCCAAAACGACATTTATTTATTTGTTCTAAAAAATGAACTTTTTTCTAAATCGAATCCTTTGAGTCCGAATACATGCCTAGACTAACTGATAAAATGATATATGTTTCATCTATACAATCCATATGATGATACGTAAGCATGCATTGCATTATAACATGTCTATCAAGTTATCTATGCATACATGTTGAATATATTGCGTTTAATGAAGAAAGTACGGTAAAACACCAGTGAAAACGTGTTCTCTCTCATCCTCACTACATTTATAAATCTAAACCCCTTTAAACCCTAGCTTTCAAGTTGTAAGCAAGCATAGGGCTGAGAATTCAATTGCTCTGTGAATATATTAAGAGGTGGACTATTAAAATACATTAAAATGTAATCAAACAAGTCTTAATATCCCTTAAGTAAGGTTTTGGGTCAGAGTTTTGTGAATGAAAAAAATAATGTTGAGAAGATCTCACCTTGTGGATTCAACCGTAGCCTTGTGAATGAATGGTTCTAGCCTATCGGATATCGGGAGAGAAGAACAAAAAATATATATAAAAAATTTTGTTTTTATTTTATTTTTGTTCTTTTTCTATCACGATTCTCACTCTACCTAAAATTAAAAGTCTAAAATAAAATTCCTTTTTAAGTAATTTTAAATTTTAATATTAAGAGTTGATTATATGAGAATCAAACATTTTTAACAAAAACTTCACGTTACATCTTCAAATATGAGTGAATTTTCGAATCGATGAAGTAATATTTTTTTATGAATAGTTTCAAGCATACCATAATTTACCTTTCAACTAATTTGTCTAAAAATGTGAATAAATCTATAACTCCCCACGCCTTAATTTTCTAGGAAAGTAAAAACAAAAATATATCTTGCAAAAGAAAAGTTGTAATTTTTACTACAAATAAGCACATTCACATATACTATGTACGTATTTGTACTTTTTTATACAGTGTGTTATTATATTATTATGCATGTATATTCATCATAAGTTTGATATGGTAAATAAAAACCGTCCTTTAACACCTGGGAAGAAGAAAATAGACTAAGCGTGAGTATAAGCTATAAGCTCATCGCCATGATAAATTTCAACAATGCAATTACATATGGATGATGATATGAAAGTTATATCAATATTTTGGCAAAACAACTAAACCCTTAATATCTGGCCATTGACTAAAGATTTAATAAGAAAATATGGCTATCGAGTCTCTTCCAATTATAAAAATACAAAATGGGATCAGGCTGCCGACAAACATGATGTCTCAAACAAGAAGGTCGTAATGGTTTTTACCACTATACAGAAGCCTCACAACTTTCCTAGGTTTACCTTTCCATGAACCTTTACCAAACTTGGCTCCATATTCAGCGATTGGAATAAAACCAGATCCTCGTCCACCCTTAGTGTGCTGCAATTTGATCACAAAAATGAATTATTTAGATGATGAAACAAAATCAATCAACCAAAACATTTGCCAAACTTGTTAGCTCCGCTCGGACACTTAACATTGGCTCATAAATTAGATAACAAATGGCAGCAGGTCTACTGAACTCGGTAGAAGAATTTGTCTACTGATCAGAAATTATGAAATGATGACTACTGAGAATCACAAATGACTTGGTAAATTTTAAATAGCTGCTATTCCAGTGTCAAAATCTTCTGGTCAATTAATCAGTCAAGTAACAAAAATTTGTAGTTTAAGATATATTCAACAAATTTTAGCCTTGGCATTCTTATATCCACAATTGGTGCTGAGTCAATTCTCTTTAAGTAGCTTCCTCAACATCCTTCACAATTATCCTGAGAATGTGGCTTTTTCTCAGTTATCAGATGCACATGCAACACTCACAATCACCAACTCTCATTTGAATCTGTCTCAAAGGGGTTAGGAGCAAAGAGCCACTTCTCTCAGCAATCTTGTTCCATCCCCATGACCCCACCCCACCCCACCCTGATTTTCATTGTTCTCAAACTTTACTAGTTTTAAGACCACAATGTAAAGTTAAATAATCGCTTGATGTTATCCATGCTCCATTTACATACTCAATTCCTCATCTTATGTCACCAATATATACATATTAAATAAATGTCTGAGGTACCTATCCAGCTACTGCCTGCTTAATCACCTAGAGGTTGGACTAGAAGTCTATAAATAAATAAAATATTCCACCGTCATTCATTAGTTTGAGAGTTTTTAACAGACCAATACTAGTCGTAATAGAGGTGAGAATGAGAACAAGAGTGACACCTGATATCAAGCAAAATAGGGGATATGGCTCGTCCATTAACCAAAAATAATTATCAAAGCAAACCCACAGCTAAACTCCCAGAGTGACCCAAAATCATCTTCCCTTATTATTGTCTTTTGTAAGTTCGATTTGATTATTTGTTTATGTGCAGACATACCTCATGTTCAGGTATATACACGATGATCGGCTGGTGACACAACTTTGACAACACCTAGTAGACAATATACAAACCACAGTCAGCATGTAAAATCTAACAAGGGAAATCAGAGACAAGTATTATGAATTTGATATTATAGGCACTGTCAGTCTGTCACAACTCACATGCAATAAATAGAGATTATGCAAGCATTATACAAAATCTTTATGAAACCGGAGGAGTTAGAGCTACACCTGATAGTTTATCTCTGCCAATAACATATATTCAAAGAAAGAAAACATGCCCATGTTTTTCTTAGAGATATAGTAGTTAAAAGTACCATTGCCAAATAAACAACCTTGAAGAAGAAACTTTGACATATACCACCATAGCTACAATCGACATTCTATGGGGCATTGATTAAAGGAGGAGAAAAAGAAGGCCAAATTACATAAATGCAACCTTAGAACAGGTATTAAAATTTTGCTTGCAGTTGCAACTAACGCCATGAGAAATCCTACCACAAGGTCATTTATTAAATCATTATTAAACTTTGCATTGTAACCTTGAATTCAATACTTTCTTCATGTTGTTCAATCAGTAACAGAGACACCCATGTCAGTATGTTAGTATCCCAGAAACATAAAACAAATAAATGCTGAAGTTCTTATCAGTAATACAGAGTAAATGTTAAAGAGGGGGGTAAAAGCAATTATATATCATTAAATTTTACACTAACAAGTAGCTCTGACTCTCCTCCCCAGAAATCTGATCGTCCAATGCGTTGACAGTAACTGCACAAAGGCATATGAAACATGATAAGCTTATTCCAATCCCTAGAACAAATTAAATATTAAGCTGAAAACCTAAACCAACGGGAAAATTTCTATATAGGGATTGGCTACTAGTAAAAGGCCTCACTTTTTTAACGACTCATCAACAGTAATTGCAATCAATGCCTCTTCATATTGACGACGATCTCTATCATTATCACATATGACCTCCTTCACAGCTGTCCGCAATTCATCTGAATAACATATACCAGAATAAGTTTTCCGCCAATATTCTAGTGAGAGAAGGTCAAAAGAGAGGAATAAAGAAGGATACTTTATATAGTCTTTCCTTCAATAAATACAGAAAACTAGGTATGATATTATCAAACAAAAGGAATGGTTGAGTATAAAGAGGACCTAAGCAGAATAGTTAGCTTCATAAACTCCAACAAATGAAATTCTGGAATCTCATTCCTCTAAAACAAAATCTACAACACAGCATTATCCAATTTTGATTAAATGTATTTTACATCCTTCAGCCAAGTGACACAGAGAAACTGCCTACAGAATCAGATTGTGCACGATAAAAAGCTTTATAGTGATAATGGAGTACTTTTGTTGAACCGACACTGATTTTTGAAAGTGAATCAAATCATACATACCAGCATTATCTCTCTCTTCCCGTGAGTTAAGAGAGACGCCCTTGTTGAAAGACATGCCTTTAACCTGGTTCATTTTCAACGGACATTAAGGAGCAGTGGAGTAACTTAACAATAATAGACTAAACATTAGCCATAAAGTTGAATGTCAGAAAACAAAGTTTGTGCATCCATCAAACAAAGTAATGTACTACAGAAAGCCCCTCAATGTGAGGAAGTAGCAGTTAAACTACAGTAGCCCAATGCATTTATGCAACATTCCTGATGGTTGGCCTTCTTGTGGGGAGGGGAGGGGCAGCAGAGTTTCAGACCCTACATTTTTGTCTATATCTAGACTGAATGTGCTTAAATCAAGTCACCAAGCACTGCCCTTGACCCTGCTGCTATTAAATTTGGTTGTCTTAACATTATTAAGTATAAACACTATAGTTCTACTAATACACACACACAAACATACCTGTGCCTATGATTTCTCTTTTGTTCGAGTGCAAATAGAGACTCTCGTTGTTATCAACAAATACATCTCGCACATAAATAGAGTATTCTCGGCAGTGTTTTGATCTACCAGTTAGGTGGTTTATATGCTGTGTTTTATTTTATACCTATACCCCCAAACAAAGGAACTAACCATACCAGAGCGCGAAACAAACACCGTCCATCGCCAGTGATTCTCTGGACTGAATAATGTTCCATTTTCTTCATTGCTGGTGAAACTCCACCACTGTCAAAACTCAAAAATATTCTCAACACGTAAACAAATAAAAGAAAAAATAATAATCAAAATCAGTGTACTAGTTATGGATTTAAGAATATAAGTAGCTTGCAGTGAAAGCTTTATACTCAAACATTGATATCTTAACTATTTTGAATATTATCACCTAATAACTTTAAGGGAAATAAGAAGAAAATTATCTGAGAAATCCCCGTAATATAATTCACGCATTACATCAGGGAAATTGGACAACTATAGGAGAATTAAATAATTAACCAACTATACAAAGCAAGAACAAGTTTTTGCTAGCTTAATTAGAATAAAGTCCTTAAATATAATAAATAGGAGTAACAATATAAGTATAGTTTAGGGTTTACGGTTAGTTAGATGGGATTTACCCGATTCTAGCGAAGAACAAATGGGTGTTGTAAGTGGGAAAACTAATTGGAGTTTTGTGAGACCTATAGCTTGAAATTGAAAGAACTGGAGAGGATACTAGCTCGAACTCCGCGAGCCCATGTCTCAGCTGCTCAATAACAGTTTCTGTCAATATAGCATATATGACCAATATATCAGCACAATCAAGAAAACTCTAATTGAAAACTTAAATGTAGTGGTATTGAATAATCTACAAATAAAACTTATATACAGTAGCGTATAAACCCAAATTTCTCAATTCAGCATGTTTGTGAAAAATATTGGGAAGATGAGCAAGGTACCGTTAGATGGCTTGTTCGCCATGAATGTATTGAAATCTAAAGATCAAAAGTACTGGTCATGGAAGTGAAAACCAAGCTACGTGTTAATGGAGGAGGAAGTACAGAGCAACCCGCAGATAAGGAAATGAAAATACTCTGAACGACGTCGTATCCTTCCCGGCAACATGCGCAACGCATGACCTCAAATGTCGCAGATGAATTGCAAATAAATTGCATGACGTCGTTTTTCGTGTCCGGCGGACCGGCGATTAAGCTCAAATAGAACAAAATGTCGTCGTTTTGGGTGCAAATTTTATTCACCCCATTGTATTTAGAAATATATTTTAAAATAATTTTTTTATTGCGATAATTTTTTTTTTATATATTAGTATCATCTATAACGTCATACATCTTTTTATATAAAAATATAAAATTATTATAAAATATCAATTTTCTTATATTTATTGACCAGTCGGAAAAGCAATAAATTGCCATAACATACTACCTAATCTAACAAACACAATTGACCATTTAATCTATAAACTAACCATAGAAAATGTCATTATTTAATTTTTTGTCAAATAAACTATATAAATTAATTATGTATTTTACCATTAATAAGCTAATAACCTTCGTGGAATATAGAAATAATTTTTTTCAAACAAACAAAAAAGAAGTAGCATATTTTCGTTCTTTATATTTTAAAATTTAACTACACGTTAGTGTGTTATTTTTTTGTTTTACGAATATTACAATACTTTAATAAAATTTTGATATTTATTAAACTCTCAATTTGAATATAAATATAATTAATGGGAATTAAACTTAAAGCTTAACCTTGACAATATTGTTACATTTTGTCTTACCATCGCTAAAATGAGATTCCTTTGTAGGAAAAAGGGTAAATTCTTTTTTCTTTTGAAATTGAAGAGTATAAAATTACTATTTTAAAGGCTAAAAATAATAATCTATTATTATATATAACAAGGCGCATTGAGATCTTATATTGAATGGATTATAAAATTAGTTGAGTCATTTTAGTTAGTCTTTAATTGATACAATGTATATAATTTTATAATTATACTAAAATTTTCATATTATTCTAAGAGTGTATATACAAGTATTAGAAATTATATACATATAGCTAACTTTTAAATTCACGTCCAATGTATTATTACAATTCATATATATACTATCATACTCAAATTATAATGCCAAATGACACATACTACAATTTTAAATTATATAATTAATAATATTTTGTGTTGCACGAGTTATCAATTAATAAAATGATAAAATCAAATAATAAAATGATAAAATCAAAATTAACAATCGTATAAATAAAGGAATTGATATTTTCATATGAGAAATTGATATTTTCGTAAAACTATCGTGAATAATAAATAAGTCTCACTTTCATATCATTTTTTTTTTTATAATAGAAAAAGTAATTCCCTGGAGAAACTTGGTGGGTACTAAACTTGGATTGGGATCTTAAATCCACAACGGCGTGCAGCCCAATGAAATAAATTATAGAAGGCACTGAGCTTTCACACACGAGCTACAAAATTCGTGTGACATTACGCTCAGGTAAGGAAATATAAATAAATTAAGTCGAGTTTGGTATTTAGTTGTTTAGATTTGATTAAATTTTTTTATTAAATATAAAATAAAAGTTTATGCGAAATTAAAATAAGATTATCGAGTTGAGATTGATTTTGAATTTTTCTAATAATTTGAACTTTTCGAATAAATATAATTCGAGTATTAATAAAAAATTATAATTTAAAAAAATTTAAATAATTTATTAAATTTTAAAATTTATTCATATTTAAATTATTTATATTTCGAATTAAATTGAAATCAAATGTACTAATAATGTTTGCTTATTTATTTTACGGCCTTACACCCAGGAGCAGGCGCGAGCCTCGTGTTCGAACCGGGTCTGCCCAAGCGAGACCCAATTTATACCTTTCAACGCCTAAACCGAAAAATGCTGGCTCATAATACCCCAACAGCTTTCTATTTCTCTCTCTTCAATTCGCATAAGAAGTATCGACATTGCTTTATTTTTCCTTCCCTCTCTCTCTACACCTGTGTGTTTGCTGTGTGAATAAGCCCAAAACAAGTCCTTTTGTGACGATCTTCACGAAGCTACTACCCCTCTTTCTCAGCTTAATAATCAACCTCTCCCCTCTCCCCTCTCTCATTTGGAGGGCTTCAATCGCCTCCTCCTTCTCTCTCCGGCGATCGCAACCCCTCTCCGGGGAATACTGAGCTAAATCTTTGGGTCTCTCAGATTCATCTTCCTCACATTTTGATCTTTAGGTATATTTTGTACAATTCGTATCTTTGATTAATGTGGATTACAGTTATTTTTTTAGATTAAGTTTTTTGAGTCCTTCCGATTTTCCTAGACGGTGCAAGACAATTACAAGTTGAAAAATGCAATCTTGAATGTTTACTTCAGTTGGATACGGTTTTGGTGATAGTTTAATTATTCAGTTAAGTGAAAAGTAAGTTAGTATCAGCAAACAAATATATCATGTAGTAAGAATATTAAATTTTTTATATTAGTAATTATTTATATAGAAAGGATTCAATTCTTTACAGAATTAATTAGTTTAGAATACTAATTTGGAGATATTTTTGGTGGAATAGATTGAGGTCTTGGAGTTATTTAATTGGGAGAATGGCCTCGATATCTCATTCTCCAGTTGCTTATAGTGGAAAATTGCCTCCCGGAACTTCAGCTTCGGACCTGCTCCGAAGCTCATGTAATGGGGTTAGTGGTGTGCCATTGAAAGACCTAGGGAGAGCGCAATTGGGCACAAATAGGAGGGAGCTTACTGTGTTTGCAAAATTAAGGAAGGTGAAGAAGCATGAATATCCATGGCCCGAGGATGCGGATCCCAATGTGAAAGGTGGAGTCCTTAGTCATCTTTCACCTTTCAAGCCTTTGAAAGAGAAGCCGAAGCCAGTTACTTTGGATTTCGAGAAACCTCTTATGGATCTGCAAAAGAAGATCATCGATGTATGCCTTTTAAAATTGATTTAGTATGCTCAAGTAATTAAAAACATCTTGTAGTTTGATTTTAAAAAAGTATTTGGTTTGAGTGCAGGTACAAAAGATGGCAAATGAAACTGGCCTTGACTTCAGTGATCAAATTATCTCTCTAGAAAATAAGTATCAACAGGTATGATCAATCTGCACATACTACGCTCTTTAGCATTGTACAAGATAGTTTACATAACAATGGAATTATGCAATTATGAGGTTTCATATTATGTTCATGATCACATGTGCTATATGTGTGTGTGTGAGAGAGAGAGAGAGAGAGAGAGAGAGAGAGAGAGGTTGCACCTGATGATCCAGTTTTGTCTCATGACTTGATAGTGGGGACAAAGGTTTATTGACATATGTTGCTTTATGATGAATCATGGACTTCTTTGCTCTTTTAAGCTTGCATGTTGTGCACTTGCACCATTTCTATCAGTGTGGAAGCACAGGCAATGGCCCTTGACTTGAATATTTTGTTGAGTGCATGTGAAATTGTATAAATCAATCCACTTAATTTCAACTTTCCGAATAGTAGTTTTAAATTCATTTCTTTTGACTAGATAACTTTTATACACTGGTGCACTTCAACATGTTTGAATTATCAGCATGATCTGATTTTATCACTCAATTAAAGGTTGGTAAGTAATAAATACTAATGTATGTTCTTACGTTTTTTATAACATGTGCAAGGGTTGCTGTTTTAAATTTTATGGGTCCTAACTGTGATTTCATTGCTCAACTTTAAATGTCATGCCAATTTCTTTAGCATGAGGTGTAGCTGTTAATTCTACTCACATCTTTGCATTTTAAATTTCAGGCTCTGAAAGATCTCTACACACATCTGACTCCCATACAACGTGTGAATATTGCGAGGCATCCTAACAGGCCAACTTTTCTTGACCACATCTTTAACATTACCGAAAAGGTTTTTACTCAAGGGTCTATTAATTTTCATACTTACTTTTTTTTAATATATATATATATATATATATATATATATTTAAATAGAAGTATATTGCAGAAAATACATCATAATCTGCTCTTTTATCTCTAAATGTCTAGTTCGTAGAGCTTCATGGCGATCGAGCAGGGTATGATGACCCTGCAATTGTCACTGGTCTTGGAACAATTGACGGCAGAAGCTACATGTTCATCGGTCAGCAGAAGGGTAGAAATACAAAAGAGAACATCATGCGTAACTTTGGGATGCCTACTCCCCATGGGTATGTATACAAGGGGGTGAACGTTTTTTTAATTGCCTCTATTTACATGAGGAGCTGGTGATGTAGGACAATGGAGGGATGGAGGAATTAAGGGACAAGCAAGGCTCACAAGCCACAAAACACACAATTTTCAAATCAATTCATATTCAGTACCCTGAAATTAACTCACATGATTCCAAATTGACTTTTGTTTATAATATATCTGCTTGAACTTTAGGGTAAGTTTTTTTTTAGAATATGATTATAAATGGAAATGCTCTTATTTCAACAGCTACAGGAAGGCTCTCCGCATGATGTATTATGCAGATCACCATGGATTTCCTATTGTTACTTTTATTGACACTCCAGGAGCATATGCGGATCTTAAATCAGAGGAACTAGGACAAGTATGTGGATAAATCTATTGCAATGCATAGTTCTCCATCAATACCAGCTTAATTTCTCAAATGGTTTTGTTCAACTGTATACAGGGTGAAGCTATAGCTCACAACTTGAGGACAATGTTTGGTCTGAAGGTACCAATTGTTTCCATTGTTATGGGAGAAGGTGGGTCTGGTGGTGCACTGGCCATCGGCTGTTGTAATAAAATGTTAATGCTTGAAAATGCAGTCTTCTATGTTGCCAGGTATTTCAAGATACCTGCATTTACTTCCTAGATTTTGGCGTCTTATTTTTGTATTTTATGCGGTAGATGGATCCTTTTTTTTTTTTTTGTCATTACCCCCTTGGCTTAATAGACTTTCACTTTTGGCTAGCACCTTGGTTCTGCTTTTGACGTAATTAATTAATAACAGAAATGCCTAAGAGTTCAGATTTGTTTAGACTACAGGTCAATGGACATGCTTAGTGTGGTTGGCTTCTGCCACTAGCTTCAATTGTGCTTTGCATGTGGGACGAATCACATGTTCATTAGCTATTCTTAGAAAGGGTATTATGGCGGGGCTCCGCATACTATCAAGGACATTGTAGGGTGGAAGAACTTTCAACCTAGTGAACGAAGAGCTAGATATTAATCCTTTTTTGTTACTTATGTGCTTCCTACATAGGGACAATCTCTAATGTAAAACACTTTATGTTTTTTATTTGAAGTTTTACAACTCTTTTAACAGTGTTGAGTTACTATGATTTTGACATATTGATGCTATAATTAACTATTTAAACCTTTCATGTCTTTTGTAATTTTATCAACTACAGAAAAAGAAAATCCTTTCAAGTGTTAATTAGTTTGCAGAATTCGTCTTTTTAAAATCCATTTTAACCAAATAAAAATAACTGCTCGACTTAACTTAAAAAAACTTTTCACATGCTTCAGCAATCTCTTAATATATACAATATACATTATTCTCAAATGTGCTGATCTACTTTTGCCTGCTTCCGTCTCATTTTCCGTTGTACAGCCCAGAAGCATGTGCAGCAATCTTGTGGAAGACTGCCAAGGCATCTCCAAAGGTCATACTAAACTTTCACTACTTGGCTTGTGTATATTTGTATAGATTCAATAGCTGAAGTTTATTTTTGACTCGCTTTCTTTGCAGGCAGCTGAGAAGCTTAAAATAACTGCTACGGAATTGACCAAGCTGCAAATTGCAGATGGCATCATCCCTGTAATTTTCAACTCAAGAATAATTTCTCTTCATTTATTCGTGTTCCTTACCCCTCCCCTGCCCCCTTCCTTCCAATATTATGTTGAGATTTAAAGCTTTTAACTGCTATGATATCTCACTGGGATTACTTAACCAACTGCAGGAGCCGCTTGGTGGTGCACATGCAGATCCATATTGGACCTCACAACAGATAAAAACTGCAATTGTTGATTCAATGGATGTAAGTATCACCTTGATTCTTCGACAAGAATTTTTGTATACTCCAATATAAATCTTCACCTATTTTTATGGTTATATAGGATCTTGCAAAGATGGACACAGAAGAACTGCTTAAACATAGGATGCTTAAATACCGAAAACTTGGTGGGTTCCAGGAAGGAATTCCGCAGAACCGAAGAAGAAAGCTAACATGAAAAAAGAAAGAAGACCCAATTGTTCCAAGACCTGGAAACTTGGAATTGGAGGCGAGGTTGAAAAATTAAAAGAGCAGATCCTAAAAGCGAGGGATCATCTGCTGCACCTCCAGAGTTGGGTTTGAACAAGATGATAGAAAAACTGAAAACAGAAGTTGATCATGAATTTTCTGAGGCAGCCAAAGCTATAGGCTTGAAGGACAGATTTGTCATGCTACGAGAACAATTTACAAAAGCTAGGAATTCGAAGGACCAGCTCATACATCCCGCTCTACAGGACAAGTTGCAGAAACTCCAGGATGAGTTCAACCAGAATCTTCCTAATGCTCCCAACTACAAAAGCCTGAAATATAAGCTGGACATGTTGAAGGAAATATCTGAAGCCAAGAATTTCTCCACAAAGAACAAGGCATCTCCAGTTCTTCAGCCAGAGATACAGAAGAAATACGAAGAGATCTTGGGTCGGCCAGATGTAAAGCAGAAAATAGAGGCGCTGAAGGCTGACATTAAAAATTCTGGTGCGTCTGGAGTTGAGGACTTGGACCAGGGGTTGAAGGAGAAAGTTGGGCAGGTGACTAAAGACATTGAACTAGAACTTGCTGACACTCTCGAGTCTTTGGGTTTGCATGTTGTCCCAATCTCAGTTTCAGACGTCAAGGCAAAAGTAGATGAACTTAATAAAAATATAAACAAGATAATCGAAGATGTTATTGGTAGTTCATCAGATTTGAAGAGCAAGATTGAATTATTGAAGACGGAGGTAGCAAAGGCCAGAAAGACACCTACTACGGAGTCAAAAACTAAGATTCAGGTTTTAGTGCAACTAATAAAGCAGGGAGTTGAGGAAGCTCTAAGTTCCTCGGCCTTGAAAGAGAAGTATGAGCAGCTGATGTCAGAAGTTTCTGAAGCCATCAATTCTTCTGGAGAAACTGATGGAAGTTTAATTAAAGGTAATTCAAATGGATCGACGGCAGAGATTAATTTAGAAGCAAACCGCAGCTATGCTTGATGTAAGTTTATATATTACTCCTAATCTATCGAGATACTTGAGCTTCCCATAACCTTTAGTTTAGAATCTGTTGAATACTGTTGGCCGCTCAAAATTGAGGCCCTATGTCTGAAGCTTGAGAACCACACTACTTGCATGTCTTTGTCTGTTAGTAGTGTGTTTCTTAATGAGAAAAAACAAGCAAACAGGGTTCTTGCTTGATGCTGATAATATCAACGGCGTGGGTGACTGGGTGGAGTTGGAAAACTGAAGTTGGTTGCAAATTGATTCTGTGTTATTATAGGACTGGCTCCCATCAAAAGTATAAAAATAGGATTAGCACATGAATTTTTTTGAATTATTATTAGCTCTCTTTATGAACTTATAGTGTTGAATCAAGTCTAACTTAATCCTTTTTTTTTTCCTTTTCTTATTAGCAAGTCAAAGGTGAAAGAGATTAGGAATGAACTGCGGTGGTTGATAAATCTGTCTGAAACAATACAAAAAGGCGTACAGAAGACTAAGCTTTCTTCCACCAGCTTGAAGAGGCAACAGGTTGCATTTGCTAGAACATGAGATAGTCGCACAGTTTATTCAACTCAAATTTCTCCATTTTGATTTAGATTATGAGAATTTATGAGTTTTTATATTTCGTTTTACCTTTAATACGTGCTGGGCCAAGTTTTTCTATAGAAACAGAATACCATGTAATGTATAAATTATGCTTTGTGACAGGAGAAGGTATAAACATCCTTGAAAATCGGAAGAAAGCATAAAAATTGTGTCTAATTTTCACATGTGCGTGCCTATGTGGAACAAAGGGTGTTACAACTTTGTCCAACAAATGGTTAGTTTACAATCTAGCATGGAAACCAGAAAATTAAAAAAGTTACTAAAATAAAATATATTCAAAAAATCTGACGAAAATTCATCTAGCATGGAAACCTGAAAATGATACAGACCAAAAAAAACATCTTGTTAAAACGTTTAACGTAATTTTTTGAATTGGTCCCGCATCCAAGTGATGTGAAAATATAATATTTTTATGCAAAAATAAATTTTAAAAAAAGAAAAAACCAGTAGTGAAATTATATAAATATATGTACACAAAAAAAATGTAACCAATAAATAAAATGTAGAGATAATATACTCATTAATAGAGTATCACCGTACAGAAGAAGGAAAGGAAGAAAAAGTAGTAATAACTCCAAAATAGATCTCCACCCGTCTACCGTGACGTTAACGTGTAAGCCCGCACCGCTTCAGCACATCTTCTAACGATTTGTCCTTCAATCAATCTATTCCTCTCAACGTCCGTTAAATATCCCTTCATTTACTATTCTGCCCCTCTCACCGTTCCCCATTTGCAATCTCCTCCCTCCATCTCTCTCAAGCATCTCCCCCAACTTACCAGCACCTCCCTGCTTTCTCTCTCCTCTCTCACCCCACCTCAAGCCTCAAGGTATTTCACTCTTTCTTTACTATTTTTTTAATATTATTTTCTCTCTCTATATATGTGTGCTTTTTTTTTTCATTTTCAATTTTTTTTTATTTTATAATTTTGATTCACTTTGGAATCTTCTTCAATGTTAGCTCCCTTTTCTACCTCCGATTCCCTTTCCAGGTCGTTGGCGCCGTGGCTCAATCAATACACCTCCCGGCGATCTCTCTCTGTTATCTACTTCCTCTCTCCTAATTTTTCTCTTTAGGGTTTAGAAGTCTAATTCATATACCATCGAGCCCGGTGATTAAAGGATTACTCGCACCCTTTGTCAGTTACAGGGTTTGTGAGCCTCCTGCACCATAAAGATAGGAACTTTTTGTTTTTTTCAGAGTTTTTTTTTTCGTGCTACTTCCTGTGCATGCTGGATTGAAGTTTTCTGGGTGTCTACAAATGCATTTGCTTCATGAGGTTTGAGTTCTACAGGATTATCATTTTCTAAGATTTCTGCTTTTTGCATGTCTTTGTTTAGTTTTGTATTTTATTTTTCAACGCCAATTGTTTATAACCACAAGCAGAATTCGTGTATTAGATTGCTAGTCTAGGGTTTAGTTTATCTTATATGTTTGATCAGCGAGGCAATGTAGTTTTAGTGTTTCGACCAAAACATTAAAGAAAAATGAACTTCCCACCCACAATGGAGGTGATAAAAGTTTTTTGGCTGGTTTAACAATTTCAAATTTGAGTAGGTATACATTTATTCAGTTTGTGTGCAATTTTAAATTTGAATAGATATCTGTTGATCCAGTTTATTTTTTGTTTAGGTGGAGGCTAGCAATTTCAATTTTGAATAGCTATTCGCTGTCGTATAGGTGGAGGGTCAGCAATTTCAAATTTGAATAGCTTTCTGTTGATTCAGTTTATTTGTCCTTTAGGCAGAGGGTTAGGAATAATTAAGTTTGTTTGTCGTTTAGGCGAAGTGTCTTCCATTTGAACGAGAAATTATTTTCAGAGTACTTCAGACGATTTGTAGGATTGGATTTCAAAGTTGTGTTCATAAGTCAGCTCAGACAGGGCTGCTACTTAACGTTATTCATTAATGCTTCTTCTGTTATTTGTATTATATTGGATAAGGTTGCTTACTAAATTTTCTTGCATTTATTGACATTGTTGGTTGTCCTGTTCGCTAGCTTGATTTGACACACTTCTTTCTTTCCGCTATCACCTTAAGTAATAAAGTTCATATTTGTCGGAATTGGCAATTTATTGGAATAGATAGTGGGGAAGCGTCTTGAGACATTTCCTGTTGAGTTTGTCTTTGATTCTGGCCTAAGGCTATAAATCTTTCTTTACTTTAAAATTGCATTGAGTTGTTGATTTTTCTAAATGCAAGTAAAATTTAAACTTTTGGCTCTTTTTGGCTGAGGGAGATCTAGCGTCTCTGATACACAGGGAAGTGCTTATCCTATGTTTTGTTCCCTGAAATTTTTTCAATATATTGATTTTGTGGTAGTTTTGGAATTTCATAACAGTGGCCGTACTTTTAGCTTTATTTGTTTCCTCCAGTAAAGTTGGTAGGATTATATAAGGCAAATAAGCTTGTTTTCTTGCATATGTAGATATAGAAAGTTGTCTACATATTACATTGTTTTGACCTCAAATTTGATGTACTTCTTTTTTCTCTTATTTGACCT
Source organism: Panax quinquefolius (assembly GCA_020205615.1). Classification (NCBI taxonomy): domain Eukaryota; kingdom Viridiplantae; phylum Streptophyta; class Magnoliopsida; order Apiales; family Araliaceae; genus Panax; species Panax quinquefolius. Next base: position 165,614,310 of record CM035152.1, read on the forward strand.
AGGTTTGTCTAAGTGGTTGGTAAAACCACAATAAATTGCATAGGAGAGATCTGGCAAATGTTTCGTGGTATACGTAAATGATTGGCATCATGGATTTGAATGTCTTGCCACAACCAGAAGAAGATGACGAGACTTTTGAGCAACATTTTGAAGAATACAATGCACCAGAAAGGCATACAGAGCATAAACATCATGTAGAACATGTAGAGAGTGCAGTTGATATAGCACGCAGGGTACTTCACTCCATCTTCTATATTGAACTCTGTGCATTTTCTTTTGACACATGCTTATTTACTATATCCTTTTTTATTCTGCTTTATGCTGTTTGTCTTTAAGTGCACGTGTTCTCAACAAAATATTTATTTTTTGGTAAAGAATTTACTTAGCTTTTAAGTCAACATTGCTCCTCTATTCCTTTCTCCCTTATTTCTAATTTCTGAACAGTCATTTGGCAGATTAGTCACTCTAGCACTTTATGCAAGGATTGGGCTTAAATGTCACAGCAATGACCATATTTAAAAAAAGTTGTGTCTGCTGTTTGCATGATGGGATAAAGCTTAGAATGCTACAACTATTTAGTTGTTCAAGACATTAGAATTTGTTGCATGATTATTTTTTTAGAAATTATAGCACCTATATATAATGCCGAAAACTTTGGGCATGACCCATTAGACTCAAGGGGTATTAAGAAGCCTACATATGCTCTAGTCAAGTTGTGAGCTGAAATTTGTAGAAGTGATCTGTAGGCAAGGAAATCGTAGGCAAGGAAATCGTACTTCGCTCAATTAGGGTTTTGAATTAGGAGGCTGAGAGAAATCCAAAATCTAGGGTTTGATCTAGGGTTGTGGGGGAGAAACGGGTAGAAATCACTAGGACAACACGTGACAGAACTCTAGAGAGCTTTCTTGTGTCTTGGAATGTTCGAGAATCAAAAGTCCCTTCTATTGAAATGAAGGGTGTGTTTATAGGGTTGACATATGTATGAGTTATGTGCCTGACATGTGACCTTAGGTGAAAATTTAGAAATACCCTTATATGTCCAAAGTGATGCCCAAATCGTCCGGTCCTTCTAGCTGCCAATCCAAATCCCTCAACCATTTCCATCGATAAGTTGCCTCCATAAGTCTTATGCCTAGGAACTCATGGAGGCCACTCTCAAGTCTTCACATACAAGATCTCATTGCTCAATTCGTATTTTCCTTTTCTTTTTTTTTTGTTCAGATATCACATCGCCTTCATCGTCGGAAAACTTCGGAGGTCCTCGACACGACCCTAGGGTGGTCAAGCCCTAGGGGGCGAACCCCTAGGGGCGAACCCTAGGGGCCAAGCCCTCCTTTTGATCTCTTTAAAAAAACTCAAAAAACCTTTCTTGATTTTAATCATTTTATCGTGATTTTTAGCATTGTAATTAGCTTTACTTGTCATGAAGGATTGAAGGAAGATCATTCCTAAATACTCATGGATTTCTCGTCTCTTTCCTTGGTTTCAAAATTGTTGTAATCAGCTTTTTTGCATAACATTGAAGGAAGATCATTCCTAAATACTCATCTTTCGGTTTTTCAATATTTTCAATATTGTTGGTTCGTTTTTGCATAACATTCGAGATCACGAAGACGTGTGCCTTCTCCCCCTAGGAAGCCAAGCCCTAGTGGGGGCACCCTCGAGCTCCTCTCCTTCTTTTGCTCAATTTTTTCGATCTTGTCCTCGTTTTGTTCAGTCGTTTAACTCGCGTCAAGAAAGAATAATTCATTGGCATCATTTGAAAAGGTTGAACCCTAGGGGATGAACCGTAGGAGGACACTCCCTAGCTAGCAATCCTTTCTCGCCCAATTTCGTTGATCTAATCTTCGTTTCGTTTGCTTTGTTTCGCTTGGTAATTCATATCAAGGCAAGAAAACATCTTTGATCGGACCAAATCAAAAGATTGATCCCTAGGGGTCTTCCAATACTTAGTCATCTTTTCATCGATCTTATCCAAGTTTTGTTCGGAAATCTTTTGGTAATCCAATCAGGCCAAGAAAGCATTGGTTGGCTAGATAGAGAAGGTTGAACCCCTAGGGGGCCGAACTCTAGGGGACCAAACCCTAAGGGGTCCTTCCACACTTGTTCCTTTTTTCTGACTTTTTCATTCCGGATTGTCTTGTTCGGACAATTTGATTCAATTGGGTCATTAGGGTTCGCTCATTGAACACGCGCCCCTCTTTCATATTTAAGGTCTCACATGATCTAAACATTAGCTAGAACTTGTTTAGTTGAAGCTCATAATGACAGCTACACCAGTTTGGTGAAGTTCTTATTAACCTTCATCCTTTCTGGGTATATTACTGCCTTGAGTGATTAGGTAAGGTTGTAGGCTTCCATGCACATATTTGTGTTTATTTATAGCAGAAAATGACAAATAACATTCCTGCATCACTTTTAGAATCCTGAAGAGGAGCGTGACTGTTTTAGACAAGCGTTGTGATGGTGAGTTTTGGGATTTTTTTGCAAGGCACGCAAAAACTACTGAATTACTAAAGTATTGATTAAAACTCTAATATTACTTGGGGAACAATAAAATAACTAAACTACTAAAATACCAAATTATTAAATATTAAAAATAAATAATTACCAAATTTTCCCAAATTAAACTAATAAAACACTATTAAAAATGTCTTAAATCCCCATTAATAAATAAATAATTACATCAACTTTTCCCAAATTAAACATAACAAAACTTTCACAAAATAAATAGAATTTTTTTCTTGACTTTGGACCTTTACTTAAAGTTCAAACACATCCATATTGCTATCATGGTTAATGGTCGGGTTTTTTAACGGGCTATTAAATAATAAAATTTCAAATTTCAAAAATTTAATTCAATATTGAAACTTACAAATGGTTCTAAATATTACAAATGTATCATCATTTATATAATTTGAAATTGGTACAAGTTCAAACTTGATATTGTTCACTTCTTGTTGTGATTTGATATACCACAACTCAGGAATATGCTCATTGAAAAGTAAAAGATTTGGTTTAGGTAGTTATTAAAAATTTTAAAAACTTTCCGTGAAATGTGGGACTCAATGATTTTACATCGTGGGACTGTACATCGGTGGGTGTGAGGGCGGCCTCTAGAACCTGTATGTGTAACCTCTATAATCCTGCATTGTCTAGGGTATATGGTGATGTCTTAGTAGACTTTAATGAGGACGTTTAGAGATTTAAGTGGGGATATTGTAATACCTAGTCCCACGTGGAAACATGTGAATGAACTGAACTGTAATAAAGTCTTAACTCGACCTCTAAGACTACCAATAAATTTTTTTTCTGTTTTGTGTGGGTTTCTGGTGGACCTAGATGGCCCAAGTGTTATTAAGATAGTGAATTGAGGTTTGATCTTGCTTAGTGTCGGGCTCAAGTTCTTTCACAAACTTTTTTTTCTTTAAATTTTGTAAGAATATTAAAAAATGGAGATCATGAGTATTTCAAAGTTTACTTCCTGCTGTCTTGTTGATTGATAGCCCCAATTGTAACTGATCTTTGTCATGATTCATATTCTAGTACGTGTATACAAGAGAAGTCGGGGTTGGGGAAGCCTATACGCTAACTGGAATCAAAGATCAAAATTAAGAAAGGTCTTAAAGGTGGCTGTCTGAGTCTTGAATTTCTTGTTGCTTATAAGAAAGAAGGTGAAAAATGAGGAAATTAGTTCAAGATGCCCTAGTTACATGTGCTTGAGCCTTATTGGCTGCATGGTACCCCATTATATAATATTGCTTCTCTTCTATCCCCCATTTTTTTTCATAATAATTGCATACTTGGACATTCTTCTCTCTCCCTTTTTCATTTTACAATTGAATAGTTAGACTTAATCCAATAAGGAGGTTGTAACATTAGCTAGTATCTTTAATTTGCTGCCACATGGGTCCATTTTATGATAAATATGCTATGAAGATACCTCGTCACATTTTTTTATTCTACACTATTTTTTTTTTGGGGGTGGGGGGGGGTATTAATCTGATTGTCTAGTTTTGTTCGGGTATTCAATGAATGTTTCTTATTGGTTTTTCTACATCTTTTTGCTTAAGCATTTGTATTTTTGTAGAATTCGAACAATTCAAGTTTTAGATTCTTTCTGCAAAGTAGTTATTTATTTATTATAGATAAAAAACAGAGAAACTCATACTCTCCAGAATCATATTGATTTACTCTCCCCTGGTGAAACACTCACAAACCTAAAAGGAGAATTTCTTATGATCAAGCTCATCAACCCCTTGCGAAGCACGGACGATATGAATAATAGTTTATTCTTAATTATTAAGATAATCAATTAAATATATGATATGAGAAGATAGCTGTAGTTATTAAATTGTTAAATATTTATTCAAATAATAAATTGTTGTATAATATATTATAGGTAAACGTTTGAATGAGGTATAGATTTATATAGTTACTATGATTATGAAAAAATATTTAAATTTTATTTTATGCAAGTTTGTAATGGAATTCTATACTAGTGTTTAAATTGACAAAATTTACGTGAAATCTAATTTGAATAGAATTATGAAACTTGAGCTTTTATAAATTTTAATTTAGCTATGACAATTAGTTAGTAATAATTTTACTATGATATTTCAACTAATTTTACAGTTATTATGTTTCAAAAAAAAATCATATATACTCCCTCTGTCCAACTTTAATTGTCTTAGTTTGAAAGTACACGTTTATTAATAAAAAAATTGATCTCCAAATTACTCATTTTAATTACTTTATTATCATCTTTTTTTTATTTTATTTAATCTCCCAACTCTTTCTTGGAACAATAAAATAGGAGGGAGAGAGAGAGGAGAAAAAGGGGTGTGGTTAACTGGTTATGACTCCAATGTCAAAGTTAAAAGTGCTACTTTTTCCAAAGTATGTCATGTTGTTTTCAATTAATTTTTTTAAAAGTTAAATAAGGGTATTTTTGGAAAAGTAATATCAAAAATAACAATAAAAAGGGAAGGGGACAAACAAATTTGGACAAACCAAAAAGAAAATTAGGACAAGTAAACTTGGATAGAGAGAGTATTATTAATACAATTAATCGTGTGATTTGGTATAATTTCAAGTTTTAATAAATTTTGGGGGATATATATAATGGGTTATATTGTCTTAATTAATTACAAAAAATTGGGATAAATTTTTTTGTAATTAAATTCATAAAAAATCAAAAATAAAAGTACTTTTAGAAGTTACTTTTTTTCTATTAAAGATTTGTTAGGTTTCTTTTGATATAATTTATAGATTTTGATAATATATATTTAATTATTATAAACTTGTATAGTACTTATACTGATTTGAATAGGAAAGAAAAAGATATTCCTTTCTTGTATTCCTATCAAAGATAGGAATATTTTTAATTTGGATAGTATTTAATTGATACAAATTTGGATAATACTTATGTTAATAGGAATAGAATAGGAAAGCTAAACCAAAAATTTGTGAAACTAAATCAAGTTTGTGCTTTTAATTATATAGTTGATAAGAAACAACTTGCTTGCAATTAGTAGTCATAGAAGGGATAGATGTGTGTTTCCCCCTAAAATCAACCTGTCTCCACACTAGTAATTCATTTATTTATCTGCTTGTTGCATTAGGAGCGTGAAGAAAGACGTCAGCGACTAAAAAGAGAACGCCCAGATGACAGACTGATGAATGAATCTCAGCCACCTAGGAATGACCAGATGTTTCGAACAAAGCACCATAAACCTTCTGATAGGAACAAGCTTCCTCCAGGTAAGTTTGTTGCTACTGTCTATGTCTAGATTGTTTATTATTGTTGAAGGGAACTTCATCTTTAGGTTTTCCAATCAATTGAAAATCATTTTTGGTTAATTGCTAAGCACCATGCAACAATTCTTGAAGTGTATTGATCATAGTTGTTTTCAGGTAATTTTTCATCCATTTTTAGGATTAATAATGTCTCTGGGTCTGCATTAAATTTAGTTATGATATTGAGCAGTGACATTTGTGAACCACAGACGATAGTTATCAATTAATTATCAGAAAGAAGAAGAAGATAGATATACTTCATATTATTCCTTCTAAGATTTGTTACTTTGGAGTTTTTCTTGTCTCAAAATGACTGTGTTTCTCTCTTGCAAATGATTTTTTTGTCCCGTTATTAAGTTATTATATTTTTGACCTTCAATGTGATATCGCTTTTTGTCGCACAATATGATTTCACTTTTGTCCCACATATGATATCTTTTTTGTCCCACACATAGGTTGCAACTGGAATTTCCTTCTCTTTTTTTATTTATTTTTATTGTTATTATCTTCTTCATAAACCTCTTCTTCTTGGTGGACCTTTCAGTGTTGTACTATTAAGAATATGGCATATTAAGTTTGTGTTTAGGATCTAACTTTCTTTTTTGGTGCTCGAGTATAATGCCATCTCTTTTGTTCATTTGATATGTGACTCTCTCTATATATGTATTTTTTTAATAGAATTTATCAATTTTATTCTTCATATCGTAGGTTGGTTGGATTGCCCTGCATCCGGTCAGGAAATTGGTTGCATTATTCCTTCCAAAGTTCCACTTGGTGAAGCCTTTAATGACTCTGTTCTTCCCGGTAAACGATACTCTTCTAGGCAAGTGATCCATCAACAAAGAGTTCTTGGAAGAAAGGTCAGTATGCTGAGCTCCTGCTTAACTCTATGGCAATATTCTTCCATAAAGTAGCAATATTTTAAAAAAAGTGAAATCTCCTAATTGAACTAAAATAATTATCCGTCTATCCGAGATGTGTAGTATTTAGTTTGACAAACATCTGAGATTAGGACATGAATTGGAGAGCTCTATTATCATCCGTGCTTGGAAAATTTAACTCCAGTTTTGTCCTGGTCTCCTCACTCTTATGAAATAATACTCCAATACTTTTTGTCATGGAATCATAATGTTGTGCAGCCAATTACTGAAATACTTTTAGTGCTATAAACTTTATGATAGACAGCTGAACATTTAGCATTTTTGTTTATTAATTTCAGCTTGGTTTGGTGATCGATCTTACAAACACTAGTCGTTACTATTTAGTTAGTGATTGGAAGAAAGAAGGCATCAAACATGTCAAGGTTAGTAATGATGACCTCCTTGTTATGCTTTTTGGACTGTGATGATTGGGATTCTGAGATTTGCTTATGTGATTCAGATTTCTTGCAAGGGGCGGGATTCTGTACCTGATAATGATGCTGTAAATCAATTTGTTTATGAGGTAAGTTTTTTCGAAAGACTCTTCTATTGTGTGTAGAAGCTTGTATTAAATGAATGTTTTTTTCCTTCTGATGGGGACGAATCTAAGATGTTTTGCTTGGTAGGGCGAAGATGTTAAGTTGCCACTACATGACAATGCTAAATAACCACTACTTAAAAATTAAATATAGTTCTATTTATAAGTTTTGAAATTTTGGTATTCCCTGCATCACATGATAATAGTTCTAGTTGACTTTTTGTGCATATTAATAAAGGAAATAAAATAACTAAATTGTCCATAATAATTGTTTACATATCTTAAAACTAAAAACATCATAATAGTGTTCTTCATTATTTATCTTGAGAATTTCTAAATTTTACTGTGACGTTCAATTCTAATACAATTTAATGTCTAATACACTCTCTCCTGTTTTATGTAAAATGGTAAGTCCCTCTAGTCCTCTCTTTCTCTCTTGTATTTTTCTCTTTCAACTTATTTTGTGGACATGGTTGGCATGGTAAAGTTTGGAGAGAGATTTTGTATATTATATATTAAATTGTAGGCTTAATATAGGAAACTTTTGGCAAAAGATTAGTTATTAAAGGTAAGTGGATATTTAACTTGGGAATACGGAAAGAGGTATTGACGTATTGTATAGACTTTTATCCTAGGATGGAAGGAGTATTAATATGAGTTACATCTAATATTAAAACGAATCTTCTCCGAAATAAAAATAAAAATAAGTATTAACACCAATGATATTGAAGTGCCTTATAATAAGTAAACACAATAGATTTAAATATAACTATTTGTCTAAATATTATATGAGTGAGCCAAGTTATAACGAGTACTAGAGAGTGGGCCAAGATATGTATAATATGTAAAAAAGAGAACGGGCCTAATTTTCACAGTATTCTGAAAATCTATCGGTGGGCCTTGGCCTTCCATTGCCACCTGTTCCATAGATATTGCACTGGCCTTCCATTGCCATCCTGTTCCCTGATTCTGAGAAAATACTGTATGACCCTAGCTATATTACCTCAGCCTGTTCGATAGATATTGCACTGGTTTTCTTCATAAATTGTTTGTTCTTAAGGCATATGTGCTGAATTTACCTGAACATCTTCTCCCGAAGGAGTAGTTATTTATTTTTTGGGATGGGGAGGGGTTGGGGGTTGAAATTGACTCAACCACATAATTATCATTCCACTCGTATTACAGTGGCTAGTGACCTGCAGTTTATCTTGAACTATTCCTAGATATTGTCAAATTTAAGGAATCAATGTGACATTTATTGCATCTTCCTTTCACATATAAGTTCTGTGCTTTTTAATATCTCTATTACGTATTTTATTCTGTTCTTATTCTATTGCTTTCGGTGCTTAAACTGTTCTTTTAATTTCAAGAAGGTAGAGGATGCTATAGTATGTCTTTTGCCTCAAGTTTTGCTACCTTGGGAATATTGCTTATAGCATTTGATTTGTATTTTGTACTTTTTGTCAGGTTTCACAATTTCTAGTTCGACAGAAGCAGTCAAAGAAATATATTCTTGTCCACTGTACACATGGGCATAACCGCACAGGTTTTATGATAGTTCATTACCTTATGCGGGCAGCACCACCTATATCAGTCACTCAGGTCTGTTAATGCGTTGTTTCAATCTCTTTTTTTGCTTGCTTGACTGAATAAGATATAGGTTTTGGAGTGATTTGCTTGCTTGATACAGGCTATTAAAATATTTGCTGAAGCACGCCCACCAGGAATATACAAACCGGAATATATCGATGCTTTATACACCTTTTATCATGAGAGGAAGCCTGATATGGTCACTTGTCCTCCAACTCCGGAATGGAAAAGATCTTCTGAATTTGATCTCAACGGTGATGCGATGCCGGATGAGGATGATGACGGAGCTCCTGCTTCTCCTTTCCATGTATGTGGTGGAAGTAATATCTTTGTTCCTATTTTACTGCACTTTCCTCATAGATGGCATGATGAAAATGGTCATGGTTGTTAGTTGTTAGTAGCTACTATGATCATGTGATCCCATCTCTACCAAACTCCATCTATCAGAAGACATTATAATTTACTTCATCTTGTTATCCATTCTTTTATATGATGTGTCCTTTATCTGTCATGTTGGATATATCTATTCAGCGTGATTTCAAATGACAACTTTATGCTTTCATCTTAGTTGTTCCCTTGAAATTTTACAAGTGCCTCTTATTTAATTTATCCAATTTTCCCTACTATACTACTACATATCTTTTTAATACCTCCCTCGGTTTCAACATGTCTCTAATATTTCAGGAGAATCATGAGGTAGAGGGAGTAATGACGAATGATGACATTTTGGGAGATAGTATCCCTTCTGACCAGCAAGAAGCAATGAGGCAGTTCTGCTATCAATCATTGAAATTAGGAGCTGGGGTATGAGTTTCATTAAGTTTGAAGATACTTGAAAGCTTATTTCTTTTTGTCTAAGGTTACATTGGTAGCTTTTTCTGGTCCAGGATATTTCTTACTCCCTCCATTCTCTAAAGGATGTCTTCAAGTACAAAATATTTTGTCCACAAAAGGATGTCTAAAAGTACACACGTTAAATATAAAATAAGCCTAACTAAACCCTCAAGAGTATACTAAAGTGGGGTCCATTAAGTTTAAAAGAGACAGATTTATTAGTGTACTTGCTTGGGGTCCACTGTGGGGCAAAATTGGTACTTATTTTATACTCACTCCTCTCTTTTAGTTTTCTTAATTTGTGTGAAACTTGTACTTTGGACATCCTTTTGAGGACGGAGGGAGTACTTCCTAACCTGTTCCGCACTCCAGTCCACAAAGGACCCATGATCTATTAATATCTTATCCATTTTGTTAGTCTAGGATGTTACTTCGTAGCAGTTTCCGAGCTATATAGTCCACGAAGGACCTGCACATGTTATCCATTTTGTTTGTTTATTTGACCTTGTCATCTAATAAATTTTTGATGTTCGCCTCTTCACACTCAATTTGACTTTTGCCCCTAAAGATTCAGTTTTTCATAATATCTCCTTGTAGTTTTTATATCGAACTGAAAATTAGCAAATATCTAATTTATTATTTATTTTACTGTTTTTAAGATTTTAGGCTGCTACAAGCTGATATACTCGTCTCCTGTCAACCTTATTATTTTCTGTGTAGCAAGGCATTTTGAACATCTAGCTGGTATAGGGACCACTTCTTTGTCTTGATTGATGTTATTATCTATTGCTGGTTTTCAGGTAAGAGGCCACTCACAATTTCCAGGTTCACATCCAGTTTCTCTCAACAGGTCCAATTCAGCCTAATCATCATTAAATTTTTTTTACAAGAGTCGCGTTGTTTTTTCACTTAGTCATACTTAAGTGTGACTTATACATACTGAATTAAGATGATTTGCTTTGTAGAAGCTAAGATATGCAGTTAAGATTGGATGACCTCTCGGTCAGTTGTTTGGCATTAGTTGCGAATGTTGATAAATATGTAAAGATATCTTTTTAACATGGGTGATAGGTACACATGAAGGTATAATTAGTACTGCAAACCTTAACTCTGACTGCTTTTTTGTGCTTCCCATATTAAAGTAAACTATGAAAGAAATGGTTATTCTCACCATACTATATTAAATCTTCACATGCTGGATAAAGGGGCCTTTAGGGATGTCCTATTCATGAGTATCTGTATGTATAAGTGGAGATCTGTGTTTGTTTAGGGTGTGGGGGTGTGGGATCAATTTTTAGCTGTTTTATGTCATGATGAGCTTTACTACTTAAAAGAGATGTTCCCATTCATAATGTGTAAAAGGTAGTTCTGTGCATTCTTGGGGTGAGGGATGAGGGACTAAAATGTAAATTTTATTGTATGTCATGATTAGCTACCACTTAGGAGCTATGTAAAGTTGTGTTGGGGATAAAAGAAGACAAAGATAAAAAAAACTAAGCTCATTTATCTCGTCTTGGAGATAAAGTTGTGCTGTCCTGAGTTCTCCCATGGATGTCACAGTTGCATCTAATTTAGTACGTTCTTGTATCCAGTGTGAAATTTGTGGTTTATCCTGATGAAGGTGCAACTTTTATCATGGATGTTACATTTGAGGTATTTTCTATTTTCTATTTGTCTTTAATAACAGTCTCAACATCTCTGACAATTCTATGTTGCAACATGCAGGGACAACTTACAACTGTTAAGGCAGCGATACTATTATGCCACATGGAAAGCTGATGGAACTCGATATATGATGCTGATTACTATGGATGGGTGTTACTTAATTGATAGGAATTTTACTTTTCGACGGGTCCAGATGAGGTTTCCTTGCAAGCCCACTAGTGAAGTACGTCAGCATATAGGCAATTATACAGATTTCTGTTTCCTAAAGCCTCATAAATAGTACATGTGGTATAGTTTACTTTCGATCTTGAAATAATTATGCTTCATATAGGGCTTATCAGAGAAGACTCACCACTTCACGCTACTTGATGGGGAAATGATAATTGATACTCTGCCGGACTCGCAGAAGCAGGAAAGAAGATACCTGATATATGATATGATGGCAATTAATCAAATCTCTATCACAGAGGTAAACTATACAAGGAATTTCATGTAACTTGAGGGTCACATCCACTCTCCATGATGCCTGCTCTCAAATGTGACATGTCACGCACAAATTTGCCGCTACTTGTCTTTCCTATCCGAGTTGCCTTACTACTGCCCATTCTGCCTAAGCTTGTGCGCGTTGCTTGCACAATTCTTGCCTAAGTTATATGCGTGTATGTTTGTAAACCATATTGTTGTACTTATATAGAATTCTTGAGAAAATTTACTTGCTTTATTCTGCCAAAACTTGAGTTTTTTTTATGGAACTTAGGCTGCTGGATTCATCAGTTTCCACACCCAACCTCTCTTTGGTGCCACCCAACAGCCTTTATGAGACCACGTCACCATAGTGGATGTCTATTTTTCTATCAGTAATGCTTCATTGGCATGGTGCAAGTATGATTACCCTGTAAACAATGATTCAAACAAGTATATATTTCAGATTTTGGATTCTTAGGAGAGGGATATTTAGGAGTCTATCTATCTGCTAACAAACTTGTTTTTTTTTTCCAAGAAATTTTTGGACCATATTTGGAATCATACTTCCTGGCATGGTTATTTGTTTATTATATAGTTGTAGAAACACTTCACACCTATTTTTTCCCGTCATAAATCTGTACATGTGCTATTAGGAATACAGAATCATTTGAATGCGCAGAAAACCTTCAGCAGATGCCTAACTTGACATAACTCGTCTAACTTTCCATGCAGTGTTATTTTCTACAGTTTTTTTTTTCTCTTTTGTGTTCTTTTTTTCTACTTTTTATGGGAAATAGCGATCATATAGGAATTAGTAGCGAAGTTGTTTGCAATGAGAAGTTATACAGGCTAAATTCAAACCGAGTGTTTTCTTTCATTTATTGCAACATTGATTTAATCTATCATGGTTTCATCACCTCTCTCTTTTTCTTTTTTCTTTTTTTTTTGGGGATAATTTTTATTGTTCTTAAACTATTCCATCAATCCGTGAAGCCTTCTTCGTGATGCTATAAATATTTGTCCTTGTTGACGCTTCATAAAATTTCTAATTAAGTAGATATTGAGAAGACTCTTCAATAATAATACATTATGCAAATTTGAGCTACATATATGTTTGCCTGCAACATTACTCTTCCTCTTCAAGGAACTTCAGGCTTTGAACTTAGTAACTGTATGTACACTCTCTGAATTTGTGAACAGACATATGCAAGTGGAGGGGTGTTAAACTTTCTTGTATTCAGTTTGAAGGCTGAAGCCAATACGTAACATTCTGAGGAGTTATTATTTTTCTTTATAAGTTTGTGTTGGATTTTATCATTTTATGCAACACCAGCTGGTTCAGAAAAGTGACAAATATCTGTAAGGGACTTTTTATATTCAAAATAGTAACAATTATTGTACATTTGCCAATCTACCACCGACACATGTTAATAGATTTTGAGTATTTTTTTTTTATAATTTTTCAATTGAAAAATTATATTGAAAAGAGTACAACTGCAAGGGAGGTGCCAATAAGAAATAGTTTATAGATATTGCCAAATCCGGATGGACTCCTGTCAATGCAGGCGATGCAGTGGCTTTTTTAGCCTTTCGCCTATACACTTGAATTTCACAGTGGAATCTTTATTGCTTGGCAAAAGGGTTACCCTAAGAAACATATAAGCAGTTTTGGTGTTGTGGTTTGCAATTGGAAGAGTTGGAACAAAGGAAGTATGTGAATAGTACGCTTCTGTGTAAAGTTATAGGCGATGTAAAAAATATAATTTCAACTTGCATTGGAACTGGATTGTGAAGTGCTTTTCTTCTTTTTGAGGTTCAGCTGGGGAAAGAATAACTTAAAATTGACTTTTTGGGACTTCTCGTCATTTATTGCGATTTTAGTGTTTTACCGGTAACTTCCAAAGAGCATCTGCTAATGGGCAGAAAGTTGTCAACAAGCTGATCCCAAGTTAGTATGCTTAGTTTTTCCTTTTATTGGCAGTGTGTAGATGATGAAGAAAATCCTGCAGCGTTAATGAATTTATCTGTTTCAACTATTCACCTGCTCCCTTCATAGTTATATGTGATGTTCCCATTATAGTTTTGTATCTTTTTGAATGTCGAATATTCAGATTTTTCAAGTGCGATCTGTATTTACCTTTTGATTTCTTTCATTTCCTATTTGGATCATCATGTCCTTTTTGTAATTTTCCCCATATTATATGCCTCTACTGAACTATATGCTGGTTGAATATTCATGCAGCGGCCCTTTTATGAACGTTGGAAGATGCTTGAGAAAGAAGTGATTGAACCCCGAAACTATGAGCGCCATAATATATATCAGAGTAGAAATCCTTATTACAGATATGACTTGGAACCATTCAGGGTATTTGTTGTATTAGTAACAAATGATCACTCTTCCGACTTCTGTTTTTCTGTTTAACCAGTTATTGACTTGCTAATGTCGACCAGGTGAGAAGGAAGGATTTTTGGTTGCTCTCAACTGTTACCAAACTCTTGAAGGAATTCATTCCAAGGCTTTCACATGCAGCAGATGGCCTTGTTTTTCAGGTGCAAAGTACTCCACATAAATACAATGATATGTCATGAACACTCTAATAATTGTTACAGATCAATATTTTTTCAATGTTATGGTCATATCAACAATTTTGTGGTCGAGTGAAAAGTAGAGGTTTAAGAACAAAATGTGTTATTAGTAGGAGACAATCCAAAGGACTTATATTTTGAGTTTTGATGTTTATCCATAGTTGTCAAAATCTTACGATATGCGATACGTATTGTACGATACGATACGTAGACAATTCGATACGTATCGCAAGGTGAATCGAAAATGGTACTGTATCCTACGATTCTTACGAAATTATATAATGCACGATATTTTTTAAAGTTAGCAACCGACTTGAAATTTTTTTTATGTAGAATCAAAAGAGTAAAAAGAAAACTTTAAGTCTTTTACCATTTCAAATGAAGATGTTTTTTTAGTATAAACATATTCTATATCACTTGATGAGCCTTTAATCACTTTTTAGAGTTTTATATCTTCTTCAGAATGTCACTCTATTTTTCTCACGTCACTTTCTATAAGCAGATATATAAATCTTCACTTGTTAATTTGAATTGTTCTCTTTTGTTTTATAGATAAAAGGTGAATTTGAATTTTCGTTTTCTCTTGTAAAGAGCACTAAAATAATATCTAATAAATCAATTTAGAGTATTTTGGCTACTATCCAACTTTAAAATTTATTTTTAGTATAATAATATTTACTTGACTACTTTTATATATACTCAAACTAACATGCTTGATTGTATTTTATATTTTTTAAATATATATTACCACATTTTTCATTTCATTTTTGTATCATACATGAAACACGATTTGAGGGTTTTCGATATTCACGATAGGACAACTATGTGGTTATCATATAATGTCATACGTTTGTATAGTTCTAATGAATCATCTTTAATTGTTATGCTTGGCATATCATGGATGAGAATAATATATATTTTTTAGATGGTAATGGTTTCTTATGCTCTTTGTATTCTAGGGTTGGGATGATCCTTATGTCCCTCGCACACATGAAGGACTCCTGAAGTGGAAATATCCAGAAATGAACTCGGTTGACTTTCTGTTTGAGGTATCATCATCAACTTGGCAATAGTTAATAGTAGGTTTTTTGGGAGTATCATTTTCTCTTCACTCTCCCTATTGACTGCAAGTCTCACTAACTCAGCTTTCTTGTGCGGACAGATGGCTGACACTCGCCAGCTCATTTTTCTTCATGAACGAGGAAAGAAAAAGCTGATGGAAGGGAACGACATTGTTTTCAATGGTTGGTATATTTCTTCTTCTAATTTATTATCTTCCTCTTACAAAGATTTGGTAAGTATTTTGGCAATATCTGCACTACTAAGAATATGAGATTGGGGATTCAAAATCTATAAATTTGAGTCCATGAACTACAGAATTACTCTAGAAGGTGCTTTGCCTGAAAACTTGGAGCACCTAGTAACTACTACACCACAGTTGTGAGTTATATATGTATATGTATATTCAACCTTCGTTCTAGTCTTGAAAGCGTCAACCGCCCTCTACAAAGTGGTCTTTGAAAAAGTTCTGTTAGGTTCTTAGTAGCAGTCGGCGACCTTGTGTCTGAAAAACTCTGTGGCAGACCTCCAAAGATACAAGATTTGGAGGAATTCAATGCAATGATTAATGATTGTGGCATCATTCACTGCGGTTATGAGGGCAGCAAGTATACCTGGTCAAATAACCAAGAGTGGTAATTTAAAATTCAGGATATTTGGCACACTGCCCACCCCACAACCCATGCAAGTCTATGCAGGTGTCCCTCGGAGACTCGGAGTTTGGCAAGGTTCACTCACGTGACTTCCATCTTATTGAAGTTCACCGAGCCAACCCCTTTGAGGATTAAGGAGAATTCAGGTGAAGGGAGCTGAACCTGACGATAATGAGATTTATGTAGTCACACATAACAATGAACAAATTCTTAAAACTTTCCTCTCTCACACGCGCGCGCGCACACACTTATTAACTCTATTTTTAATTATTTTTTTGAAGTTTTGAATCAATGAGGTGAACACATTTGATTCAATTTGGAAATCTTAGACGCAAATTTTGATATGTAAATATTAAGTGGTTTAGCCTCTCCTGGGATCGGTTGTTCATAACCTATACACTTGTGAATTCCCTTGGGCCTAGAGGCTCTAATGCAAGGTGGTCCAAGACGTGGATACAGGAGTGACTTAATAAGCTAAACTCTCGTACTTGATGGAGCAAGATGGCAATAGTCATATAGATATTATGTTACCCAGATTCAATATTTTTACCTAAGAATTATAGTCCTTTTCTCTAGATACATATATAAGTCCTTGTATTGTGTTATGGTTATTTTTCTCTAGATACATATATAAGTCCTTGTATTGTGTTATGGTTATTTTGTCATTTCGTGTTTTTTCCTTTCTTCCCCTGCCCCCCCTGCCCCTGCCCTGCTGCCCCTGCTCGATAGGTAATTTTGGCCCTATTATGGGGATTGGAACCTGGGACCTTGAGGTTATTCTCTCCTCTGCCATTTCATGTATTTTCTTTTCTCGTGTAATGTCAGCAGGGTGAAGAAGCTGCCGTGATGCACTAAAATTTCTTAACGTTACTTGATATTCCTATTACTTCCTACATGCAGACTTCTGGTTGAAATTAGTTTTATAAATCTAATGTGATTACTCTGTGGTTGTCCTGTATGTTCTTATGGTGAAACTTCCCAAAGTGGTTGTACAAGTATTGAATTTATGCTCTCTAAGGCTCCAACATTATCCGCAACCATCACCATTCTTGGTGATGGCTGTAAGTTCAAAGGAGAGGTTAATGTTAGGAAGTCGCTTCGTTGTGTTTGCTTGTAATTGGTCATGTCATATTGCTTCACCTCTCACTAGACATTGTTGGCAAATTCCTACTGATCAAGTAAACATGAGAATATCGAGATACCATTTTAAGTGCTGTATTTTTCTCAACAGCTCCGCTTCATGAACTACATCTCCATGTCAGATCCCTTAGTTTTTTTATAACAGCTCGAGAGCTACATATATAGTTGATGCATACAACTAAGCAGCTAATTGATTCCGTCAGCTGCTTCTGACTTCATAACTGATCTATTATATTTATTCAATAATCTACCAATTGGTGCTGATGTTTTCTGTGTGGTTTTGTTCTTCTGCAGAATGGTATAATGTGTTTTTTGTGTTTGTTTTCCCTTCCCTATAATCTGTTATTTTATTTATTTTATTGTATTGATATTTTGTTTGCTCTGTAAACTTTCTTATGAAGCTGCAGATGATAGTGATCCCTCATCATACTCTGGTAAGATTGTTGAGTGCTCTTGGGATTCCGAGGAAGATGTGTGGGTCTGTATGCGGATCAGGACAGATAAAGCAACCCCAAATGATTTCAACACCTACAAGAAGGTCAGGCTGTTGCTAAATATATTTGTTTTTTTCACTCCTAAGCTAATTTTAGCCTCAGATGGACTAAATGTTACGCTCACTAAATTGAAAAACAGGTAATGAGAAGTATAAAAGACAATATCACGGAGGACGTCTTGTTGAATGAGATCAATGAGATTATTTGCCTGCCAATGTATGCAGATAGGATACGCAGTGATAGCAAAGCGGCACACCACTCTAATTCAGCAAGACGTAGGTAATGAGTGGACTTTAGGAATGGAGCATCATTGTCATTATGTTGGGACCAGTGGAAGAAGCTAGCAGTAGGACAACCTCTACCCTTTTTCAGATGTACATTGTTGCTCAAGCAGCAACGCAGATTCCGAGTTGTTAGTTAAAGGGGTAGCGGACATGACCTATGAGCAAAATAGTCATTGCAAGTAATTGTGCAAAAAGTTCCCCATTATAGTGCTCTAAGTGTGTAACTGGTGACTTGAATGATCCAGTTGGCACAGCTAAATAGTCCTCGACTAGCCAAAAGCTCTTTCTTTATGATAGTTTTTCAGATGGAAAGAATTAGAAGTAGGAGCACCATGTATATCAGCTTTATTTTTTAGTCTTCTTAATAAGTTAAAAATTCAGCCTTTTTAAATTTAGTAATTTTCAGTTTCATATAGGTTATCTATCAATCCCTTGAGACTCTTATCGTCTGTGTTATGCCATTGATGATAATTTCGCATCATCATCTTTCTTCTTTTGCTGTTTTTTATATCATCAGTGTTACGTCTCCAATGCTTTTGTACGAGTCTGTTGGTTATGGCTTCTGCGGCGGCATTTTGTCTAAATGCTGCTTGCGTATGAATCATCAGTTGGTTATGGCTTCTGCGGCGCTTACAATGGTGTACTTTGTATCTTTCATCCTGCTGGAGGTTTCTTATTGCGGGGCTATTGCAAACTAATTTCTTGTCTCTTTATGCCCACCACTTCAAATTTGACACATGCTCTTTTACTTCACATTAATTAACTCTAAAATTAGATAAGAGATTAGGCGTCAAAATTTAAGTTGGGAGAACCTGGAGAGGGTAAATGGGGACAGAGGATATGTTATCCGGCAAAACAGTATTAGTACCCATCTGACCTTTTTTAAGTTGACTTTCTTAAACGATTAAACAAGGTTTGAAAATATAATGTAATTGTATTGGTTTTTATGCTTGTATAATTATTTCCTCATGATCATAATAAATAAAAAAATGAAATTTAAATTGATGTGGTATTAAACTTATATGGTTTAAAATAGTTGACTAAAATAAATTCATACCAATTTTAAATTTAAAAGTATTACAAATTAAATTCAAATTCTTATTTTGTGGAAAAAAAATCCAAGGGCCGAGAGTTTTTTTTACTCAAAAGTTGGAACATGAATTACATTTCAGAAACACAAAAATGATAAATAAATAAATAAAAAAGGAAGGAAGAATAAAAAGTAAATACAGAAGAATAAGCTCCAAAAGAATATATTTTCTTTTACACAAATTCACCTACTATTAAAAATATGAAATGGTAAATATAGTCAAAACCAGGGGGATTTTCTTTTATTGCGAATGATCAGTGTCCTGTAACTCCAATTCTGCTCGAGCCCTTATTATGATATGATAGTTAGCTTACAGATCGTTAGAACCCTAGTCTAGGGTTTTTCTTCTCCTAATCTGTACATTTGATTCAGGGAAGTTTGTCTCATTAACGGTTTAGCTAGGAAAGTTACATTTTTGGTATTTTTGGCTTCTCAAATCTGCTACCTGAGCTTAAGTGATTCACTCAATCGAAGATCTTCATGAAGGCCAGCATTTTATTATTCCTTTTATTAATCCTGTGTATATCATTGAATTTCAACTATGGAGCTACGGAATTGACATCGGATGAAACGAAGAAGAACAAGTTTCGAGATCGAGACGCCACTGATGATGCCCTTGGTTATCCCAATCTGTAAGCTTTACAATATACTCTTGACCTGTGATCTTAATAAGTTGGTGCCTTTGATTTCTGACAAAAAGAAGTGAAACTTAAATATCTCGAGTTGAATTTTCCTGTTGGGTAATTCAAATTTTTGTTTAGGTTTGCTTGACAATCTATTGGTGCAGATTGTTAAAGTATATGAACGGAATAAATGACGTTTGTTTGATAATCATATGATATATCTGTTTAGTTGAGCGTAAGATGGAAACTGGTTTACATTGTTGATTCTTAAAGCAGTTGTCTTGGTTGATGTTTTAATGTAGTTGGGTTCTAGTATTTCATTTGTATGATTTCTTGTTATGAATAAGTCTACATGAGCTTAACTTCTTTAATTTCTTATTTTTATTGTTGTTTATAGAGATGAGGATGAATTGTTGAATAAACAGTGTCCTCAGAATTTGGAACTAAGATGGCAGACAGAAGTTAGTTCAAGTATATATGCCACACCCTTGATTGCCGATATTAACAGGTAAGAGAGGGGGGGAAATCCCTTCAAGGTTAGTGTAACTGGCTTTAGTTGTTAATCATGTTATGTTGCTCTGTTATTCTTCGTTTGACATTGCTAAGAGTTTGTAATTTAATTTTCAACTACTTGCCTTCCTATTTTGGTATCGTTGAACACCAAACTAAAGAAAGAAGAAGAAGAAAGAGAAATAAAGAAAAAATTATTGACGAAACAAATGAAAATCAAGATTAATGCTAATATACACATTAGTTTAAAGAAGTAAATAGGTGGAAAATTTTTGAACAACCAAAGTGAAGCATAAAACAATTCAGAGGTTAAGATACGTTTGAAATAGCTAATCAATGGGGCATCTTTATATTTCCCAAGCTGAATGGAAATTATTTATCAGATAGTTGTCGCAATACAAATCTCATTGTTGTGGGAAATTATTATGCGGGCATTTTTTCTTTTAAAATTAAAATACCAAGCTTGCATTATCTAAGTTTGGGAAAGTATTATCTAAGTTTGCATTTTTGTCTTCAAAATTTCGGCTAAGAATTTGATTGCGTCATTTTTGTTATATATATCAGCGATGGAAAGCTTGATGTAGTAGTTCCCTCATTTGTTCACTACCTTGAAGTTCTAGAAGGTTCTGATGGAGACAAAATGCCAGGTATTGAATTTTAGTGGTTCCAAAGCTGGTACTATCTGTACTTGTCTATTGTGTTATGGTCAATAACATTTATTTAATTAATTTTCTAATAGTTTACCAGAATTATTATTATAAAGCACAAGTGTAATCAAAGGCTAATGTATTTTCAGATAGCAAACTAAATGAATGACAAAACTAAATGAGAAACCCTGAATTCTTAAGAGCATCTGAATGAGCAAAATATAGTAGAGAATCTGTTTGAAAGCTGATTACTGAATGAAAGGTATTTGATGTATGATCTTTGAAACATTTTAATCTCATTTTAACCTTCAGAACTATTTGTAACAAATTTATTTGGTAATTATATGTATGAGTACGTCATATTTAACCATGGCTGGATGGTAAAATCAGGTAATATGCATGAAGCTAAACTCCTAATTGAACGTGAGCTTTGAGATTGATAAAGATTAGAAGAAGAAATACTGTTATTTTTTATACACTACCAAGCAATTTCTTTTTTTAACATAACACCACAAATATCATAAATAGCAAGGTAATGTAGGAAATAATTTCTTATGGTAAACAACATCTCTTTATTATCGTATAGGGTAACAACTCTATGAAATCTTCTCTTTGTAACAGTTTTGTGAAACACTTTTGTTAGTTCTTCTCACTTTTACTTCTCACTTTCTCTATCATATCTACACCTTTTGGTTTACGAAAAATTGCATTTCTTCAGACATTGTTCAAGGTATAAATGTTGGCATGTTTCCTCCCCGTTCAAAACTGTATCTACAGAAGCTTTACAACAGTCTAGGTCTGCACCTAAGCTATATGTAGTTCCTTCAAATATCACCAATACCAGCATCAATATCACAAATGGCTTTCACAGCTTTTCCTTCCATTGCCAATAATTCTCTAAATTAAGGAAATAACTCAAAACCTTCACAAAATCAAATCTCCATGCTTTGAATTTCAATCCTGTTTAACTCCTTTTACTGAGTCCTAAACAACTAACCAAAAACCCTCATCCAGATCAATTCTTCACAGTTAGAGAAGACAAAGATAGTGTCTGAGAAAGAGGAAAGTGATTGAGAAGTGTAAAAGCAAGGGCAGTTAGAGAAATGATGGTCGTGGTGATGAAGATGGTGGCATTGGAGGAGGGACTGCGAGCTGGCAATCATCATCACCACCAATACAATGAAAAGCTTTATGTTCTTCGCCTCCATTATAAATAGATAGAGATAAATACAGAAAGTAGCTCTGCAATTCCTCTCTGATGTAGAAAACTATAAGCAGGAGAGGAATGTCAGTTTTTGTGAGAATGAAGTTTAAGAGAGATAAATTGTGTAGCATAATAGTTTAGGTATCAAATGTGATTACTTAATTGTGGGAGTGAGCAGCGATAACTTGCTATATCTACTATGCATCCATTGACTAAAATATGTCTATGGTTAACTAATTTATGGGCTTCGAGAATAGTCAGAGCCATACCCAATCGAAAAAGGATGTTATCCGAGAGCATTTCAAGTAACTGGAGTAAAACCTGACCTTCTGACCCCTTTACTTTTCCGGCGATACGAACGTATTTAAGTAATTGTCGTTCTATAAGATCATAATGAAAATGCAATAATATAAAAATAAATAAGCTAAGATTGGGAGTCTTTTAGAAACATACCCATTAAGTTTCACTAAAATGTTTATCAAACAGCATGTAGATTTAACTGATTCAGCTTAATCAGTCGGACCTATTATGAGGCAATCAAACGACACCTTAAAATGTAATTTTGAGCACATTTGACATGAAATAATGCATTAAAGAACAAAACTCCACAGGTCTTTTTCATTATTTGATCCAAGTCTGCTGATTTTTGTTATACATGGCTAATAATGCATCAGGATGGCCTGCTTTTCATCAGTCCACTGTTCATGCTAGTCCCCTCTTATATGATATTGACAAGGATGGTGTGAGAGAAATAGCTTTGGCTACTTATAACGGTGAGGTGCTCTTTTTCAGGTAATCTATCTTCCATTCATTTGTGAGCTCTTGTCCTGGCAGTGTGATAATAGTTTTACATTCTCCCGACTTAGTAATTTTTATTTATCTGTTACAGGGTTTCAGGCTATATGATGTCAGACAAATTAGAGGTTCCTCGGCTGAAAGTTAAAAGAGACTGGCATGTGGGTTTAAATCCAGATCCAGTGGACCGTTCTCATCCTGATGTTCATGATGACCAACTCATTGAGGAGGCTCTTCTAAACTCCAGACCTCGTAAGTTTTTTATTTGATCTCTCTGAAAGAAGCATGTACTTTTCTATTTTATCTTCATACTTAAATCTTGTAGTATTGTTTTGGCATTTATAACCAGCATACCTTCTCAAGTAGTATAAAGACTTTAATATTTATCCGGATTTGTTGGAAGCATCAGCACCAGAATTTAAAACTTTAGATGTTGTTAATTTTATGTGCCATTGTTGTTAACAATCATTATCCTGATTTTTAGGTAAAACTTGAAGCTTAAGCTGAAGTTCAATGATATAAATAACGATTCACTGTACATTATTATTGTAACCTCTGTTGATTTTCCCATTTCAAATTGATTGGGGTGTCTTATTGGTAGGGCTTCTTTTATTTATTCCCCCCCCCCTTCGTCTCCTTTCCTTTTTTTTTCAGCTGGCTGTCTTAAAAGTATTCTCTTGAATATATGTCCTGAAATGACAATTTATTGCAGTTTTTTTTTTATAATTTTTTTCCCTCATATTATATTGCTCTTATTTCATTTTGTTTCGGTTAATTTGTCTGACTCTTAAACTAAGAAATTAAATTACTTGTACAAGTGAAAGAAAGATTGAGATTATGCATAAAAAAAATTGAGGATTGTCTTCTACTATTTTCAGTGTATCCTAGAAAGCATTCTCTAATAAGAAAAGGGGGGTTTGAGTTGTTAGGATTAACTATTGTTGTTAATCCTTTTTAGTGCCACTTACTGGAATAATTTTGAAATATTGGTAGAAAACTAGTGCATGTACACTTCAAGGAGAACTGTTATTTAATTATTACTAGAAAGAAAAAGGAGAACTATAATTCGTGGAAATGCCGCTATCATAACTCAGGTTCGGTCAGCAGAGACAAAAGAGAGATGCTTTCTATAATTTAGTTAGTTTACATATCAGTTCACTTCTCCCATTGCTCGATTAAAAAAAAAGGCACCATACTTTTCTGTGTTTCCCAAATGAGAGCCAACTGGAAGTCTTTTACTACTTTTCAGGCATCATAATTTTCGTCTACAAATTAGTTGGTTTTAAATTTATTTTGATTCTTTAGTGTTGGTGCGAGTAACTAAATTTGCAGTTCTTTTATTCTTTATTATAGGACCAAAAATGGAGAAGCAAGAGAAACAGAACAATAGTCACATAGAAGCAGATATCAAGCTTTCTGAAAGGATAAATGATACTTCTCCAGAGGAGAGAACCAACAATGCAGAGAATCATACAAACACAGATATTAGGCTGCCAAATAACATAGATCATGCTACATCAGATTCTGGACCAGAGAGAACCAAAAATGCAGAAAATGGAACAAACACTAAAAGACGACTTCTTCAGGATCAGGCCTCAAAAAGCTTGGAGGAGAGTGGTTCTGGATCCAAAGCTAATACTACTGAGGATGTTCATGCTGCAACAGTGGAAAATGATGCAGGTTTAGAAGCAGATGCTGATTCATCTTTTGAGTTGTTCCGTGAAAATGATGAGCTGGCTGACGAGTATAACTATGATTATGACGATTACGTTGATGATCACTTGTGGGGAGAAGAGGAGGACCAAGCACAGCATGAGGCATCGGAGAATTATGTGAATATTGATTCACACATTTTGTGCACTCCTGTGAGTCTTGTGACGTGAGAATCTGTTTTGTTGGTGCATGTTGATTTATTTTGGTCAAGGAATTACAAATTTACCATTGTTGGCAGGTTATTGCAGACATTGATAATGATGGTGTGTCAGAGATGATTGTTGCTGTGTCCTACTTCTTTGATCACGAGTGAGTTTGCTCCTTTAAAATCATAGATTTAAACGTTGTACCAATTCATTTTTTTTCTTTTTTTAAAAAATTGTGTAAGTATGTTCTAGTGTAGACGGCTGATACTCGTTTCAGCCCGAGCAAAATACTATTGTGTCCATATCCTTTGAGGTCAATGACATCCTCTTAACATTTCTTTTATACTCCGTCCGTTCAAAAATATGAGTCCCAATTGAAGTCCATTTGTGTCGATTCCGAATTAATAATTGATATGACTATTGTAAATCATCTAAAAAGTTCTACTAACAACAAAATTTGTTTTTTTCAAAGCTTATATAAATTCACATCCACTTTTTTTTTTCTCTTTGGACTTGGCAAATCAACTTCTTGAAGTCAAAATGGGACTCTTATTTTTGGGTCGGAGGAAGTAAAGCTTTATCAAGAAAATATATTTGCAAAGTCTTTAAGAAAGCAACTTACATCCAAATCTGTCCTAGTTTGTTGATGAAGATAATTTATAATACTAAGTCATCGGAGATTCAAACCTCTGCATAATCGGAAATATTATCCTCCTTAAGCTGATGCTAGTTTTGTTGGAGATGCTGACATTTACCTGGAGCTTTTGGGTCTTACCCAAGAATATTTTAGAAATGTCTTGATATATCTTGTTTGGGCTGCTTAGGCCCCTTAGACTTCCTTAAGTTGGCTGTTCTTGTTCCTATCCCTCGTTCTGTTTCTATTGCATGTTTTCTGCAAAAGATTCGGGCGTAGGTAACTTTGATTTCAGAATTCAGTCATCTCTGTGTGAGTTAGGTTCATTGAGAATGTTGGGACTAATACAATGTCTATTCTCTCCATGTCAAGTGGAACATGTTTTGTGATTTTTAAGACATTTTCAGAGATCAAATAGAAAGAGATGGTGTTCACCGAGTCAAACCCAAATTGACTAGACTTTCATGCAAAAATTGAACTTTGAGTGGCTGGGATGGTCATTATGCTCCAGACAGAGGCTTGTGGCTTGCGCTCTCTCCCAAAAATACGCACAATCTTTTGAATAAATTTATAAATAAAAACTTATGTTTCTTAATTTGCATTACTTATTTATATTCAAAATATTTCTTAGACAAGTTTAACATATATTTTTGAGTATAAAAATCGCCAAATTGAATGTGCAAGTTGGATGGTATATTGAGAACATCATAATATTTGGTAGCTTACTTTTTTCAAAGAGGACACTTATTTTGGTAGATCTACATAAGGGTAGGCTCCTAAATGGGGATGGCGGAAGCATTAGATGTCTAGTATATTCGATTTTCTTCTTCCCTTCATGCTGATATATAAAAAATGTGAATCTGCTTGCCACCCGTTTTCAATATCATTATATTGTTTCTTGTTTATTGCATTGTAAAAATGGGGAAGTTGAATGCATATATTCTAGCTAATTTACTGTAAATTTAAAGGTACTATGACAATCCAGAGCACTTAAAGGAACTTGGTGGTATTGATATTGGAAAATATGTTGCTGGAGGTGTTGTTGTTTTCAATCTTGAGACGAAGCAAGTTAAGTGGACTGCAAAACTGGATTTAAGCACGGATACTGCAAAGTTTCGTGCCTATATATATGCTTCTCCGACCGTTGTTGATCTGGATGGTGATGGGAATTTGGACATTCTAGTAGGAACTTCCTATGGCTTGTTTTATGTCCTCGATCATAAGGGTAACAACTGGAGACTACTTCTATTTTTTCAGTTGTGGATAGTTTCTTCATTTTTCATGCCTAACATAATTGTTTAGATCTAGATATTTCCATTTTAACCATTGTAAAGTTCCTTAGCTCAATTACCATTTTCTGTAATTGTGTGCGCATTCTCCATAATGCAATTTATTCAGGCCAACTTCAGATTTTCTGAGTTTCCAAGTTGTATTATTTCATGTACTTACAAACACAATGACAGATGGCCTCGTGCCTCATGGTGACAGACAGCCCCTCATACCTCATGGCAGCCTCATGGAGTCTACATGTGATAGGTCTCCCAATAAATATGTGGGAGGAAATTTTTTAGTTTAATCCATGTTTGAAACATTTTAGAATACAGTACCTCTTTGCCTGACTGGTAATTCAAGTTTGAGTATCAAATAGCTACTGGGCCGTGGCATTTATAGTTGTCCCTGTGTAAATGGGTGTGCGCATAAAAAGTTCATATTATGATTTGTTAATGTAGTTATGAATTGAACGTTAACTTCTTGGAGTCTAATGACTATATGAATCTTGTTTCACAATTTTCAGTCTTAGGCATGTTCTTTTAAAATCACTAGTTATGATGCTCTCTTTTTTTTTGTTATCATGTCATTGCAAATTAATTCAGATCTTCCCATCTCCCTTTCTTACCATCAGTAGGTTATATTTTTGGGGAAAAAGTAATTATGCCTCAGTATTGGAGTTAATATGATATAAGAACTTTTCTCTGGGGTAGAGAATTAAACTGGCTTCTGTTGAATTCTAGCAGCAGTGTTAGGATGTGGGGTGTGTTGAGTTTGGCAAGAATTTTTTGTAAATTGAATAAATATGTACACCTTTTTCTTGTAAGATTTGTCAGAATGCCCACAAGTATATTAGTAAAAGACTTAAAATTCTACTGAATTGTGAGTGAAATTGCTTACATAAGTTTCTGTGGTTCTTGCATCATCTCAGAAGCTTGTATCATTTTGGTTTTGATTCATCTTCTTGTTGAACATTGTAAATGATTTAACAAGCCTGACCAAATCCTGAATTGGAGAATGTACAAATATCATCTTCATTTATTTGGATCTCTATTATTTATAAGTTGCACAACAGGGTGGGACATATAGCACAGATCCGAATCACTTATAAAGTGATTTCGTCTTGTGAACCTAGATTCAGGAAGTGTTAAGTATACTGATGTTAGATACTGTGTTTCATCTGTTTTTCTGTTTGCTTTTTTGGATTTATAGCAATTTAGAAACTGAACTGCTTTTAATCCAGGCAAGATGAGGGAGAAGTTCCCTCTTGAAATGGCTGAAATTCAGGGAGCAGTTGTGGCAGCTGATATCAATGACGACGGCAAAATTGAACTAGTGACTACTGATACTCACGGAAATGTTGCTGCATGGACTGCACAGGGAAAGGAAATTTGGGAAGCACACCTCAAGAGTCTTATCCCACAAGTAACAAGCATTGTCTTGTTTCCTATTTTAGCAAGCTCTTAATATTTACGCTTAAGACCCATATAGAGTGAATGTGTATGCTCTATCCGTGATATATATATTTTGTATGCCTCAGGGTCCCACTATTGGAGATGTGGACGGGGATGGCCATACTGATGTCGTAGTTCCAACACTATCTGGCAATATATATGTTCTTAGTGGCAAGGATGGGTCAGTTGTACGGCCGTATCCATATAGAACTCATGGCCGAGTTATGAATAGAATCCTCCTAGTTGATTTGACCAAACGTGGGGAGAAAAAGAAGGGGCTAACTATTGTTACGACATCTTTTGATGGTTATTTGTATCTTATAGATGGACAAACTTCATGTGCTGATGTTGTGGATATTGGCGAAACTTCGTAAGATAATCTCAAAACATCCATGACATTAACTCTTCTCTCTGTTTCTTTCTCCATAAATCAGTTAAACCATGAATCTTTTCGTGACAGATATAGCATGGTCCTGGCAGACAATGTCGATGGTGGAGATGATATTGATCTTATCGTGGCCACCATGAATGGCAATGTCTTCTGTTTCTCAACTCCTGCTCCACATCATCCCCTCAAGGCAGGATAGAGAACTGAATCTGATATGTTTTGACTAGATGACATTTTTATACAATCTGAACTTATATATAGGGCTGTTATATTTTATGTTTTTTCAGGCTTGGAGATCACCTGATCATGGAAGAAACAATGTTGCGAACCGTTTCAATCGTGAAGGGATCTATGTCGCACCTTCATCTAGAGCTTTCCGTGATGAAGAAGTCAAGAGTTTTTGGGTTGAAATAGAGATTGTTGACAGATACAGGTTCCCCTCTGGGTCTCAAGCACCATATAATGTGACGGTAAGATTCTTCTCTCTCCGAGCTACACCTTTTTAAGTATTGAAAATGTGTCAAATAAATAACTCTTGGTTAATCATTCTTTAATATTCTTTTGGTACAAATGCAGGCAACCTTGCTAGTTCCTGGTAATTACCAAGGGAATAGAACAATTAAGCAAAACCAGGTCTATGACCGTGCTGGGAAATATCGGATGAAGCTTCCAACAGTTGGGGTAAGGACCACTGGGACCGTTCTGGTGGAGATGGTTGACAAGAATGGACTCTATTTCTCAGATGATTTCGCCCTTACATTCCATATGTATTACTACAAACTATTGAAGTGGCTCATTGTCCTACCGATGCTTTGGATGTTTGGCATACTTGTCATCCTTCATCCGCAAGAGGCCAGGCCATTGCCATCATTTTCACGAAATACTGATTTGTGATGATTAATTCACATTGAAATCTAACAATTACCCAGTGCCCTGTTGTGATTTAATGCAAGAAACATGCAGTGTTCTGAAATCAGAAAACAAAAAAAATCTAACATCTGCGTTAGTGTAGACCTCACACTATCATATTTTGTTTCAAATGGGTTTACCCTGCCTTGCTTTGAGTTTTAAAGATAGGAAGACAACAGTTTTGGGGCTGAAGTTATTATTTGGTCACTTTTACCTCCCTTATGTATGATGTAATTCACAACTTAATACTTTTTGAGGCTTTTATATGAGGCGATACGTTTTAAGGCTAGGGATCTCTCTCTCTCTCATACGTGGTTTATCATTATCAAAGAAACCGTGTGGTTTCCTTTACAATGTAAATTCATGGCACAGCTTAATCAAGGTTATTCATTATGTCAACATATTATTAAGAACCCAGTGCAGGCTACGCTCATGCCTGCACTCGCACAGAAACACACTTTACTTTCATCCAGCTTCAGAGAGGAAGCAGTTTGTATGTATGTCTTTGCTTAAACCCTACGAGAAATCATAACCTGTTTCAAGTGAAAGCTTGAGAGGTGCTCTTTGGCCACATCTAAAAATAGGGAGATTTTTGAAGCCTTATCAATGTTGAGCTGCCTAAAATCTTTAAATCTCATGGTAATTGGTAATACCCAGTAAAGTAATTCCAAAATTAACAAGTTCATATTTTTTTTTTAAAAAGTTTCCTGTAGAGTACGATTATAAGCACTTGTCCTCCTTTTGTGAAAATTCGTTATGCCTATAAGAAGGGTTTTGAACAAACAACAGCGTGTCTAAAAGAGCTCCAAGTTAACATTAAGATTAATATCATTCAAGCTATAGTTTTTAATACAGAAGCAAGGCGCTTCTAGCTAAAACTAAATTGGTATTTTCTAAATTGTGTTTGCATTTTAAACTGATCAGACATCTTTATAAAACCAAAGCACCAAAAGCATAATGAAAACTAATCAGGATACAAAATAATCTCCATTTACGTTCATGTAAAATGAACAAAATAATCTTGATAGCCATCCAAGAATTAAGCCTGAAGGTCTGAAATACTAAACAAATACATAAGCGGTTTGATAAATCACAAGACCCGAGATATTTCTTCTTCTTTCTTCCCTTTTTCGAAAATAGGATACAATCTAAAACCTAAATCGAGAGAGTGACGACGAGCTCAAGCTATCCATTAGGAAGAAATCATAGTAACTAATCCAGAAAACGACAATGAGCTCAAGCTATCCGTCAGTTCCGAGATTCACACCCTATAACAATATTTCACTGTGAAATATCTTGTATTCTACACCCAAAGGGGCTCTAGATTAAGTGTTGGTAACCGTTGGTTCTCATCAAAGAAATTCTAAATACAACTCTTTTTGCTACCTCACATGTTCTATAAAGCTTGATTATCTGTAACAGATATCATTGTGCTCAATCAACTAACTTTTAGCAGAGTTTTACTGCCTCTCACATCTCCTTAATGCACATTGGTAGAAGTATTCGGTGTCAGACTTGTGTATGTGTTCTCTAAAACTCTGCCCGTCACATATTTTGAGCCTCTCTTGCTGAAAGGAGGACTATCTTCCAACTAGTGTGAACTACATACTCGATAAACAATTCTAGTTAGAGTACAAATCACACCCAGAAACGAAAATACCTAAAAATATTACTTAAAGGAATAGACAGGCAATATGGCAGAATGCTAGAGCAAGTGCTGCTTATGGTAATCTACTATGTGTCTAAGAAGTTGTACTATGCTCCGAAAATAACAAATATTTGCTAGGGCAAATATTTTCCCAAGGAATATATCTTATTTCTGGAGTTAAAATGCAGATATAGATTTCAACAAGATGACAAATAAAATTCGAGAGCTCAAAGCGACTGGATCTGAAGCCCGTAACTAATCCTCTTTATACTGTGAATTTGAAGTTCAACCCCTTCTAATGCATATACATCCTTTATAATGCAGCCTCATCAAATAAATACTAGTCAATAAAGATTTTTCAACTTAACCAGAAACTATACAATCACATACATTTATACAAAAAGCATACTTAATAGAAATTAAGGAACCAGACCAAAGTAATACTATGAGAATTTTAATAGAAAGGAAACCATTCCATGTGTTATTACAGGTATATAGCGAAGACACATTCAAATCTCACACAAAGATCAATAGGCCTGCAACACAGGTCTCTTACCAAGCCTTTTGATTTCTCTATCCATCTGACCAGTAAGCATCAGTCCAAACATCTTGAAATCACATAACAATGACCAAAACGGGTGACCAAATGTTGCCGGAACATTTCTTTCAACAAAGAAATGGCTATACCAAGCTAAGCCATACCCAAACAGAGGCACAAAGAACAGAAACCACCAATTAAAGAGAACAGAGTATATCAAGCATATAATACTAGAAAGTGTGCCTGCAAAATGCCATCTCCTTGTTGCTGGTTTAGAGTGTTGGTTCATATAGAAAAGCCAAAACTCCTCCATGCTTCTGAAGTTCATGTCTCCAGCCAAATGAACCCAATTCAAACTTGATAACCTGCTAAAAAAAACCCAAATTAGGATCGATCCAAAATCTAATCTTGATTGATGGGTGTTGTTTACAAGAAAACCCAAAACCTGCTATTTGGGTTCGGTTGACTTTTTGGAGAGAATGTCAATTTTGGGTTCTTCTGGGTAAGCTAGAAATTCTGAAATTGGGAATCAAATTCATAAACTATTTATCTGGTCTTGGGTATATAAGTTGGAACAAATTAAGAAAAGAAGAACTACTCTATTAGAGGTTCGAATGATCTGACTTGATAAAGGGAAAAAGGTGGGTGTTCTACGGATTGAAGGTTAAATTGTTGGTCTGTATCATCTATTTGGAAAATATCAAATTGAAATTGCTCTTTATCATCTGTAATAGTATCATTGAAATTATCATTTGTGGAGTCCGTAGATGTGTGATGGAAAGAGGTTTAGGAGGTGTATTTTTAAAGAATTTTAAAGATTTTAAAACGTATGGTCGTATTCAATTAAGATATTTAAAGAATTTATAAAAGTTTAGTGGATTTAATTATAATTTTTTTAATGCCTTTTTAAAAGCTTGAGCCAGATTGAATTAAGATTTTTACAAAATTTATAAAAATTATTTTGGTATTAAAAATCATAGATTTTTCGATTTTTATTAAATGGTAGAGTTTGACTTTGTAAGAAGGTATCAATCCATATTCAAAGGTCTCTAAAAAGATTTCTTAAAAAGACTTCATATCTCATCTTAATAAATTAAATAAATTTAAAATACAATTCTACATGAATCCAATATTTCTAATTACTTCACATGTGAATCCAATATTTCTAATTACTTTATAATCTAAATTAATACATTAGTAATAAAATATTTATTTTGTTTTTATAATCAACGCCAAAATTTTAAAATTTTGAATTTATTTGTTATTTAATGATAAACACACGTTATTATTTCAAAATAAAGTGAGAAAGAAAGTAGTTGTAGAGATCGTATTTTATAGTAATATATATATAGATAAAATATATAAGTTCTTCAAGTTTTTTATCATAATTTTATTATATGTTACATTACTAAACTAAAAATTTATTAAAAAGAATATAAATAAAAAATATTTTTTATTTAAAAAATAACTTATTTTAAAATATACATGAAACAAGTATATATTATTTTTTTTTTGAAATTTTGATACTAATATCTATAATATTCAAATATTTGAATGGAAATCGATATATATCAAATATTTATATTAATTTTTAATTCTTGAATACGTAAATAAATATCATGATAACTTTGTAGACCTGGAATGAAAAATAATAATTCCAAATAAGATTTATACGATAAAAAGTATATATTTGAATTTTTAATTTTCAGATTATTAATTCTGTAGTTTAAAAGCTTTTATTGATATTCGAAAGATCTTACGACATGAAATGAGTAGAATAATATGAACGCTTTCAACATATAAAAAAATCACATGCCACAATATATATAATGAGATTTACTTTCTGGCTCATTTTCGTGAAAAAGAAGGAGATGTTAAAATTGCCAAGAATAAATGTATTAATATAAATTACAAGATATATTAGAAGATATCTGAAAAGTCTCATCACAATTTTGATAAAATTTTATAAAAGTCATTATTTATTTCATAGTCTTTAGTCTTTGAAAGTCATTAAAATCCCATAAATTTTATAAAAATGTCACTTAAAAAAAATCTTTAAAAATCTTAATTGAATACAACCCTTACTGATTGGTCCCTCTTCTTGTTTCATTCGCCATACTAAATTAGTGACAGTGCCATTTTTGTCCTATACTTTTGTGAGTTGTCTCATATTTCTCTCTTTCTATTTATCTTTTCTTTGAAAGCTCTTTCTATTCATCACAATTAACGTCATACAATGTACAAGTTTATTTATTTTTCTCTCTCTTGAGATAAATTTACAAGAAATTTATTAGTCTCACAAGATCCTCTTATAAAACTCACTTATTTTTGAGATGGGAATTTGCAATTGGGGACAGAGTGTGTACTAGAGTTTCCTATCTTCCTTTTTTTAGGCATCATGGAGTGATCACAACTCATAAATCTGCTTTGATAGGCAAGTATCAGTGGATCAGTAGCCTGTTTAGTTACTAATAACTAATGAAGATGACAAAAGTATGATAAATCTTCTCAAATTTATGTCTTTCATTTCAACTTGGGCAAACCATACATACAGGAAAAGATGAACCTTTTTTTGCTACTACATTCATCCAAAGAAAATGTCTAAATCTAACTCTAACATTTGACTATTTTTAAAAGACTTTATCAACCAACCCTGGTCCAGATAGTGTGAACAGGATTGTGAGCTTGCCAACACTAAACAGTTCACCTCTTTGCCCTGAAATATACTAAGAATTTTATTCTCAAAAAGATTTAACGAATAACTACATTCTTTTACTTTGTCCTAGGAACAACAAAATAATAATCTCTACATATAAGTTACAGGCCAAC
Organism: Panax quinquefolius; assembly: GCA_020205615.1. Classification (NCBI taxonomy): domain Eukaryota; kingdom Viridiplantae; phylum Streptophyta; class Magnoliopsida; order Apiales; family Araliaceae; genus Panax; species Panax quinquefolius. The sequence goes on from CM035152.1 coordinate 165,648,734, forward strand.
TTCCAGACCTCAAACAATGGCTCAAAATTTCTTCTTTTAGATGAATATATAACTGTGCAACTGTGCTTGGATTTTTGGAAAATTGCGCTGAATCTAAAAGACGCGCTCTCCAGTAGCATAGAGGTTCCAAAAGATGGCTGTTGCAAAATACAGACCAGCTGTGACGGTGAGGAATGCCTGAAAAGATCCCAGCCATTGTACAAAGTAACCTGTTCCAATTGTACTGATTATCGCTGCCAATGTTCCAGCAGAATTTGAAATCCCTGTTTTTAGCAAGTTTTGAAATGGAAAATAGTCATTACCTGGTACTGGAATTGGAAAATGTTAAACAACATACGGAAAGGGGGATTATTCTAAAACATACCATGGAGGAATCCTGCATATTGTGGTGCAATATCCTGATTAAACAAGTAAAGTAAACCATGAAGAACTATATTAGAACATCAGTGAGATGAAAAATAAACCATTAAAGAATTCTTTAATAATCCAAGAGAGCAGTGAAGACTCCAATTGTACAGATTAAAGTTCTGTAATCACAACTTGGACGATTCTTACTTGCATATTTAGCAGAAAACCAGCTTGGCTGAAAGAACTCAAGCTCAGAGCAAATGTGATGAATATTGATGCAACCACCGGTGTCTTGGCAAAGTTCAAACAAAGTAAGGCCACTCCAGGACCAATGAAACCGATAGACTGCCAGTTCATAAAAATGTATCAATATTGGTAATTATTTCCACTAACTTCATCTGCAGCAAGAATCTTTTGCATGGATAATTTTGATGAATAGCTGTATAAGTGTGTATCAATGTCAGATACATTATGGTTTTGTTACTCATGATAACCTCTCAAGTATCCTTTTGTGTAATAGACAAGAACCTGGTTCCTGTGCAAATGGTAATTTAAAGAGTTACCTGCATGATTTTCCGGGTTGTCGTTAAAGATTTCCCTGATTTAATTAGGGAATCTGACATCGCCCCAGCAATGTAGCCTGAAATTGCCATGGTTCCCCATGGGACTGCGCTAAACCATGCAGCTTGCTTCAAGTTCACATTGAAGACCTATTTGAACAAATATAAACGAAAGATGCATTCAATAACATCAACATCCGGAGTCTCCAGTCTTGGTTGATGTAGATATAATTATTTGGGTACGTATGCAGGACCTAGCCAAAAAATAGAAGTAGAAAAGTAGAACAAATAAAATGAAAGTTTGGAAGAAGTTGCTACTCACAGTTTTAAAATAAACCGGCATCCATGAAAGAAGAACAAAGTATCCCTGCATTGAATATATTTGAAATTCTTAATACAACATTGAAGAGCTGACCAGCAGCATAAGTGGTTTCATTGTTTTAGTAAAATGCAATAGCAAAAAGGAGGGGGGAAGGGAATAAAATAGTAAGGCCTACCCAATTGTTAGTAATGTTTGCAAAAATGATGGCCCATGTGGGCATTTTTGAAAATAGGAGGCGTATGGGAAGAAGTTTGTCCTTGTTGAGGGGAGAATCAGACTTCGCAGCTTGAATCAACCGCAATTCTGATTTCGTAATAGAATGGCATTCTTGTGGATCATTTGTGACACGATATGCCCATATAGTTAGCCACAACAGTCCTAGATTTGAGAAGAGAATGAAAGGACCTGATAATCCAATTGATGACATTACTAGAGGTGTTAGTACTAAACCCACAACATTCCCGAGATGAAAGCCACCCATAGACAATCCAACAGCAGTTGCTCGTTCATGGTTGGGAAACCACCTAAACCAAGTAGATAAATTAGTATAGCCCTGAGTGTGATGTTATATTGCATGTTTAATTAGTATGCTTAGGAATTTTCATTTCTACAGATATACATCTCCTGAGAGTTCAAAGTACAACAAGGTGAAGCCAGTAAGATGAATAGGTATACAAAAGCTACAGTCACAAGTTAAATTATAGTTAAGGAAACAATGCATTACCTTGAAAGAAGGGTGTTCATGGAAGGTAAAGCTACTCCTTCAGCGAGTCCAAAGAAAGCACGAACAGCCAAGAGGCTGGCTGTGGAATGATTTGCAGCCCATGGTGTGAGGAGAGTGGCCAAAGACCACAAGGCCACACCCCAAGCAATCACTCTCTTTCCTCCGTATTTGTCAACCAAGACTCCTCCAACAAGTGACGAAAATATGTATCCCCAAAGAAATGACGACTGCACGAAATAGAAAGTAGAAACATCATATCATCAGCACTTCACTTTGTCAAATATGATTAGAAATCAAGATTACTGAACCCTCACATAGCAGATTTCTTGTTAAAATGGCAACACCAAGATAAGGTAATATCAATTTTCATTTTATTTCTTAAAATTTTCTTTTGATAAGATTATATCAAATTTCAGGATAAAACTCAACTCACCTCTTTAAAGAGTTTAAGATCTTGAAGAGTTGTTAAATTTATTCTAACGTCTTATCTAGTTTAATGTCAGTTTCATAATTAACTCGTAATGACTGTGTAACAGCTTATGAAAGATATGACATCCTCAATAACATCCTTAACTAAATGTGAGGGAGCCTTAAGAACACGATACATGCCAAATGGAGTACTAGCTAGCTATTGGCTATTGTAGCTCCCTCCCAACATATGTGATTAGAAATCCACCTCATATAAGGTACGGTTGGGGATGATACACTCTCCGCCGTTTAAATAATCTGATAGCCTTGTTTAAACAATTGCGTCAAAATGGTAAAAATAGTGTCACAACATCTGGGATATTGGGGATTAAATAAACGCTGCATGTGTATGATAAACTATATACACAGGGCCAGGCCACAAAATAATTTACTTTCGCTTTTATTCTCCATAATCTCATACAAAACCCATAATATAATAAAATATTGAGTAACAATTTGTAGGTGTTGCTTTAATTGCATCATTCATGAGTGCCGTGACAAATTGTAGACTGTAGAGCTGTTTGTAGTTAATTGTTGAATCAGGATAGATTGAAACATCTCACCTGTATCACCATAAAAGGCCTCCGTAGTAGTAGTTTCTTATGATTATAGTTTTTCTTTGGTTCTAGGTATTGCAGTGGGTCCCACCAGAATTAGGAGTCTGATTGGGAGGAGGATGGAAGAAAACCAAAAGCCAGTATATGGTGGAACCCATGGCTAGGTTTTTCAGCTGGCTGCCAACTACCGGTCTTCACTTCTCAACAACCACCAAAACAAATATAGTAGTAGTAAATACTACTTCTCTACTAGTACAGTATATTGATATTTTCACCGAAACTAAGCACTCAATACAACATTTTTCTATAAACATGCAGCTTTTTCGGTTGAATTTATGATTTTATAGTATTATATAGAAATGTGTTGCATTCGGTGCTTATTAGGAATTTAATTTTGGCAGACACAAAATTTCTTTTTCTCATTCCATTCTTCAGCCGAAAACACAAAACGTGAATCATACTCAAACAAAAACCAACTTTCCAGAGTTTCCCTATTCATATCTTTTCATTTCACATATACCGTTTCATTCGACTCACTTACCCAAAAAACAAAAATAAAAGAATATAACTAAATCCCAATAGATGATTTAAATTAAAGAGCTTTTATAAATTTACCTGAACAATACCCAAGAAAGAGCTGCTCCAACCATGTTTGGCAGCAAGGGGAACGATGGCGACAGACATGACAACTCTATCCGCATTGCACAAACACATGACACACGCCATTAAAGCCAGCACCTTGAACCTCTCCGGCATGGAAAAATTACCTTCTTCACCTCTCCCTCCCACCAGCAATCCCCTCTCTATCCCCTCCGCCGTACACCTCATCTGCCATTCTCCTCTCTGCTTCTTCTTCACAACATAATGCTCTGTTCTTCTTCTGATCCTCTCACCTCCTCCAAAAGACAATAAATTCCCCCACTTTGTTTGATTATTAGGCTGAAATCCCAAATGGGTATTCCTAAAACTGATCAAACCGGAATGGGTATGGGAAAAACTCAGCAAATTTAGACTAGATTTTGTGGGGGTGGTAACGGCTGCCATGAGATAGAAAATGGGATTGATTAATGTAATGTGAAACTCTTTAGATGAAGCATTACATTATAGTATATTACTTAATCCACAAATGGGATGAATTTAAAGGCGGAAATACAGAAAGAAAGAATTTGTTCTGGGGGGTGGGGGTAGGTGGTGAGAGAATTTGGAGTCCATTTGGACTGTTGGAGGGTATTTTCGTCTACTAAAGGTATACTCGGATACAATTTTGGTACTGTTGTCCACCACGAATCCTACGTAGCAGTGACGTGTCTCTCAGCTGGGTCGTTCAGGTCACCAACCAACGAGTTGCCAATTACCACCGCTTTGGAGGGCTGTTACCGGCTACCGGTTAAACTATGTCGATAAGGGTCCGCATAGTTTGGTAATGCCGATATATGCGGCCTAAAGGTTGCGCTTTGAAATTTTGTTGGAACTCATAAAAGAAAATTGTTATATTCACAATATAAAATATTATTTTTATAATAAAAATATCGCCGCTTTTTATCATTATTATATATATACATATATGCTTTGTTGTAAAAATAACAAAAAAATATTGAAAATTTGTTGGACCTCATAAAATCATTACCCAAAGAAAAGGTTGCGTTTTGAATTTTTGTTGGACTATTAGCCTCATAAAATTATTATTCAGAAAAGAAAATAAATATAGCCACATAAAAGATGAATTTTTTATAATAAAAAAAATCACACCCTACGATAAAACAAATTTAAAAAAAAAAAAAATTAGTCATATCATAAAAAAATAAACTCCAAGAAATTATTAAAGCACGAGAAGATAGATATAGGAGAGGGTGTCTCCAAAACGTACCCTCCCTAAATCAAAGATAGAGGCTAGAGTTTTTGTTTAGTGAGAATAAAAATCTAAGTTTTGTGACTAATTAGACTTTATAATAATACTTGACACAATTAAATTCACATCAATTTTAAAATTAATTTTAATAAGTCAAAATGAATCCTTTTTTTAAATATAATGAATGTATTAATAATTTGGGGTCATGGTCTTTTAATACCACTATTATTATGCATTAGAGAGTTGGGCTCATTTCACACCTACCAACTCAAATAATGGGGTATATTTCTGTGCAATACCCCAAGGCCATCCCCCAACCACCAAATGCCGCTAACTCCTCCATAGAATTACGAGGCAAAAGAGTAAACAGGGTGTATCATTTATATAATCACTCTTCCTTCCTGGAAGCTTTGATATCTTTCTTTTTGGAAGGCACATTTGACATTTTTGGACAAGCAAAAATAAACATATATATATATATATATATATATATTTGAATCTTAAATTTCATGCTGTCCAAAATAAGTTTATTTTTTTCCGTCGCTAAAAAAAAACAAACCTAAAGGAAAAAATAAAAGTTAAGCTTTCAATCTATATATATATATATCAACTGTTTATTTATTGCAAACAAATTAATACTACTAATTAAGTAACATCCAATCAAAATGTTTTTCTTTTTCATTTTTTTTTGTAGGATTTGCATTGAAAGAAAGCTTAATTTCAAGGAATCTTGTTAACAAATGATTAGGTCTACCAAAGATTGTTTCGCACACTGCATGACTTTGGAGGTCCTTTATTATTTATTAATTTTAGACCAACTTTTTCAATAATACTATTCACTAATTTTTATGTTTTTTTTTCAAGTCTTCTCTTTAGTGGAATTCAATTACTAGATTCATGTGAAATATATACACAAAACGAATCTAAAGCAGACCCCTTAAATAGTATTTCTTTATTAAAACTACGTCGTTTTAGAGATTATTTTAAAATATAAAATAATATTAAAATAGAGTGGTTCCACTTGCTTTCTTTTTATTTATAAAAATATCACCTATACCTCACTTTTTTAAAAGAATAAATAAATAAGTGTTATTTAAGAGAGATATTTTCTCTCTCTCTATATATATATGACTCCGTCACAAACGGTTGCCAAATGTACTATTCTAATAACCATAATCTCATCCGTTGATCTTGATATTGGATGGTATAGATTTAAAATTTAAAAGTCTATGCCGCTGTAACATGTATCGGCAATTTAACACTTATAACCGACAGTTGAAAATCCGAATAAGCCCCCAAAAAGTAATTAAAAAGTAATCTATGTAAGATTTGCTCTTGAAATCAGCTCTATGTAAGATTCCTGATGATCAAACGGATCCGTGTGTTGCTAGTTGCTACATTCAACTAGAGATTCTTGACGTCTCGAATATTGTACATAATTTTAAAGTCACATACATCATTTATATTAATTAATGTACAACTACAAGTAGTACAAATATATAGTAGTGAGATGAGTCTCAGATTTAAAAAAAATAGTTCCCTTTTTGTTTCACAATCCATAACTGTTAAATTTGTGAATATTTGTTTTATGTATGCTTCTCAAAATATTAAATTGTTAGTTTCGAAATGTGTTATGATAATTAGATTGTTCAATTTGTTATATTTTTATTTTGTTATCATCAATATACTTTACACACATGATATTTGAGGTCCCAATGTATGTCGGGAGTGTTCTTTTGACATGTCACTATTTAATCTTTTTAATGGAACAAAATGAGTATTATACAGACTAATTAAGAGAGAACACAGAGAGTAGAATTAGGATTAAGAGGAGAATTAAAAGGAATTTAAATAAAAATTACTTTCAATAGGTAAAAACTAGTGAATAAGATAATAATTATAGAAAATTGTTATTTTTACATGAAAAGTGTCGCTATAGATGTATAATGACGGTAAAAGCCGTCGTTATAAGATCTATAAAGACAATTTTGTAAAAATATAATTTTCCTGTTTCCTAATTATATTGGGCCATCAGTATTCCACTTGGGCTACAAATATTTGTGAATCCAGCCCGTGCCCGTCCGTGGACCCAAATTAGAAGTAGAAACAGATTCTCTATTTTAAAATGAAACATAACGCCCAAATATACGAGTCTTCACATTCGGACTGATTTCCCGCCCCTCCCTCATATCTCTCTGACTCTCTGGCTTTCTTTTTCTGTTTCCCTCTCTTCATACATACAAACAGAGACGCAGTATAAAGACTGAATCAACAGTACCTCCGGTTCAGCCGTGGTTAGGGTTTTGAACAGAAGATGAAACCTAATCGGAAGCTCAAGAAACCAGACACATCTTCCAAGGTACATTCTCTGATCTTCTTCATTCAAAGCCCTACAAATTGTTAATCATTCTGTTAGCTGGAGAGTAATTTATATACGTTTGTTTGTTTTGGATTCTGCATTGTTTTTTGAATTTGCAGCTGATTTTAGAAGAAATAATTGGATTGACGATTAAGAATGCCAATGGATTGGCTTCCAGCAGTTCGAATTCCAGCTGTGTATATGTTGCTGGATGCGTTGTCGTGGTTTATAATGTGGATTCAGGGACTCAGTCTCACCTCATGGTGTCCCATCGAATGCCCAAACCTTTGAGCTGCGTTGCTGTCTCGCAAAATGGAAGCTTTGTTGCAGCTGGAGAGGTATATTTCATTTTATTCTGAGAATTGTCTAAGAGTTTTAGTTGTCAACTTTTACAATATTCGGTTCCACAAAAAGAGTACCATTTATAGAGAAGAGTCTCATTTCTTTTGATTATGGTATAATATGACACAATGTGCTCAAGTTTATCATTACAATTTTATTCTAATGCCATCACTAGTTAACTAAACAATAAACACTCAACAAAGTTTGGGGTAAAGATGGAACAAAATATATCCTTAAAGTTTGTAAATTTTACAAATGGAACTCTTTTTGCGGGTCGGAGTTAATATAAGAACTCATGGTGCATCTGATTTAGAGCTGAATTTGTGTTTATCAAGCCAGTTGCAAGGTTGCAAGGCAACTGGAACATTTTCTAGTAGCATTTGACTATTGTGATTATGGTCTTATTTAAACTTTTATTTATCCAATCTTTAACATAAAAGTTCATCTTGATGCATGGATGATTAAAGATTCATTGTTCGGGTGTGCTTTAAATAGCTTTTTAGATTGCCAAAATCTTAAATTTCATAAAACGCCTAAATTGTATTCTAGTATAGACTGGCGTGACCTTAATGTGATACTGATTACACACCACTGGATGTCATCTATCCATCTGTATGACCACATTCCTTTGGATGACTTGGATTATTCTCTGAATAATTTAGTCACACTCTATAAGTTATAACAGTATGTAGAGTTTCTAGGGAGTTCAGTTTATTGTAGAATGCCCAAGCTTTCTTACATCTTCAATATTTTAGATTGCAAACATGATTGATTGCCATTTTTCTGTATCAACTTTGCGATCAATCATTTAGCAACCCCCAAAGCATTTTCCCCATTTATATACTAGGTACAGGGTCCTGGACTGTTGAGTCACAGCTCCATTCAGCTAACTTTCTCAAAAGACATTTGCTTTCTACTATCCTAGTTGAGATTTCACATAAAGGAACACAAAATTGTCATCTCTCTCTATGTATATATTTAACATGAAGTTACAAAAAGAAAATTAAGAAGAAAAGCACATTCTGTTTCACTATCATTTATTTATTTATTTTTGTATATATGCTCTTTTATATTTTAGGGTAATAGCTTGAAGAAAACTATATATTTGTCGTTAAGATAACCTTGACTCCACAAAACTTATTTCTTAAACTACAATTGGTGGATTGTTTAAATGCATCCAGTTAGTCTAGGAATGGTGTATTTGATGAAGCTTTAGGGAGAGTTTTTGACTTCATTATCTGTATTCACTATCTAACATGATGTTTAGTCAGGGCATCAACCTGCAGTTCTTATATGGGACTTGGAAACTTTGGCTTCTGTATTTGAACTAAAAGGCCATCAATATGGTGTCTCATGCATGGATTTCTCACCTGATGGTTAGTTGGAGCAAGTCGGTTGGATCTTCTACACCTAGTGCATAATTTCTCTATACTATTGCTTCTGCCATGATATATTTAGATTTGGGTACAGCTTTCATAATTTTCTTAACTAATTTATCATTTCACAGCTTCTTTTTGATTGTCTTTATTTGTTCAGGTAAATATCTGGTGTCTGTTGGATTTTCTCATGATGGATACCTTTGCTTATGGGATTGGCGAAGGGGGATTTTAGCTGCAAAGGTTAAAGCATGTTCATCTTTTTCTGCTGTGGCATCAGTCAAATTCTCATCATATGCAAAATACATTGTAACTACTGGGAAAAAGCACTTGAAGTTTTGGAGATCATCTACAAGTTCTCGTGCTAATGCTAGAACAGGGTCACTGGCAATACACGGGAAGCCTATTAATCTTGGTCATCACAAGGAATGCTTATTTGTAGCTGTTACATCTCCCTTTTGGACTGGTAGTAGTTTGATTGATTGTAATCGAGCTGGTGAATTTTCACCTATATATGCATTGACAGATACAGGTGGCTGATACTTTACACTTATATGTGCGCAATGCCTTTGGAATTTTGTATCTAATCTTAAGTTCTTTTTGTTTATTCCTTTGCAGGTATTTTGTGCCTTATTCATTCTTGCTTTAAAATTACAAATTCAGTTGACTTAAAGGTAATTTTATTTAATTATCCTACTTATACATTCTTGAAAGACTACATAATGTATCTACAATCTTACCCATGTAATCTACATGGGCTTTTAAAGAAGGTAGTAGTACTAGTTGTAGTTGTCTTAGCATATCTCTTGTTATTTCTTTTGATAGGTAACACATTTCTTGCTATTATTTAGCAGATTCTTTTAAACAGAAAGGAGATCCAGTCTGGCACAGCATAACCTAATGTGCTTATGATTTATGAGTGTAGCTTTGGGTTTAGGTTGCTCACTGGTTTGGTTTATTTTGTTTTTCTACTGTGCAAGTGTATCTTAAAAATGAATATAAGTGTGGGTGCTCATCAGCCACAATTAAATAAACGAAAGCCATTAGAGTTTCCTTATACTGTCCTTCTTTTAACTGTAATGAGATGGAAGTGTATCACAACTATGAAGTATATTCCCTTACGTTGAACCCTGATGAGCAGGTTAAGAAAGGTTTAGCTTTATCAGCCTCCAACAAGATGGTTGCTTGTGCATGCAATAATGGGGTGATTAAATTGTTTGCCATTTATTCTCTCAAATATACTGGAAGCTTACAATATGCTGAAACTAAAAGATGCAACAAGCCTGTATTTAATGACTGCAACTCAAATGTAAATGAAAGTGAAGACCAGCCTACCTTTCCTGATGCTATCGCTTGTCAATTTTCGGTGTCAGAAAAACTTGGTAAGTAATAATTGATGGGAGGATGGAGTATTGTCATGGTGAGAATTTTGCATATTACTGCTCTATAGTTATTTATCAAATGCTAAGGTGCAAGCGTGTTCTGTGTTTTCAGTGGTTAACTTTTCTGTTTCATTTTTTTGGCTATATTTTGCATTTGCTTTACTTCTATTCTTTTCACACTTTCTTCAACATTTGCTGAGATGGATTTTGCGAATATGTTTGCAGTCAATTCTTGATGCGTGTGGGTCAAAATGCAAATTGTGAAATTGTAATTTGATAAGTGTCTCGAAATTTAGAACTGTGAAATTGAAAAGCTATTCTGCATTATGTCAAATAAATAATTACAAACCACTTGGATCCCAAAATAGAGCAATAATAGGAAGTATTAAAAAGTTTTATGGTAGGCATGATACAAGTTTTCAACCACTGCGTTTAACTAGTTCTTTGTAATAGGATTTTACCATCATTTGCGCCTTGGACTAACTACCTTTTCATTTTGCAGTAGTGGTTTACAAAGACCACAGCCTCTACATATGGGATGTTCACGATGAATACAAAGTGATTTTTTAAAACTTGTTACTTGTTTATCATGTTTACATTTACCCTTATTTCTTTTGAAAGTGCTACTAGTGTGAATTACTGTTTGCTGAAGTCCTACTCCTGGCATATTTTGTGCAAACCTTGATGTATATTACACAGGGCAGCAAGTTTTGTGTACTGGTTTCGCATAGTGCCTGCATATGGGATATTAAAAATCTTTCATGTGAATACATGCACGATCCTTCTCTGGCATGTGTTGCTAGAGGTTGTCCTGGTGGAGTTTCTTTCACAACTTGCTCAGCAGATGGTACGATTAGGTTATGGGATCTCGTCTTGCAGCCTGAGTCATCAGAGGATCTCTCATCTATTGCTAAGGAGTGCTCTTTTGGAAATACCAAGTCGGCTGGCCCTTGTTTAGGTAATATGTTCAAAAGGCTTTACATGGTCATACGTGATACGACAGGATTTTTATGTCAACTAACTGCGCTGAATTTATTTGTCTTGAAATATATCTGAATTTGTTGCTTTTCTGTTCATTGATTGTCTATTATCCCTCTGTAGTGAGCGCTGGGATTTTTGAACGAGACTCCGTGATGTCCGGTTTCAGCACTCAAGGGTTTCGAGCAATGGCAGTTAGTTCTGAAGGAAAGCACCTCGCTGCTGGTGATTGTGAGGGAAATCTCCATTTGTATAACTTGCACACATCTGAATATATATACATACCGGTAACTTATGCACCTAACTTGATGTCAAATTCTTGTGTGTGCTAATACATGATAAAGAGCCTTTCTAATTTATCTTATATGATATGCTTCTAAGTTTGTGAACTATTTATGAGTACTGTATGCTGGCAGGATGCTCATGATGCAGAAATCCTATCATTGACCTTTAGCTTGCCAATCAAGAGGGATGATTCTTCTGAAAAAGATGTAGAAGGCCATTACTTTCTTGTTTCAGGAGGACGGGACCAGATGATTCATCTTTACGATGTAGACAGGTTTGACTTGTTTTTAACTTTTAGGTCTATCAACTTGTTGAATATGTAGTATGAATCCTGTCAATTTCTTTCATGTGCATTCTTCCATGTCAGGAATTTTGATCTTATTGGAAGTGTTGATGATCATTCAGCTGCTGTGACTTCTGTAAAAGTCAATGCAAATGGATGTAAAATCCTCAGCTGCAGTGCTGATAGGTACGTTTAAATAAAGCAAAGTTTCTCATTGAAGTTGCTTGAAGAGAAAATAAAATTATTCAATTAAATTTTCATGTGTTGGAGGGATTTATTTCTTAATTATATTAGAGGTAAGTAGTCTCCAGCCTTCTACTTGTGTGGTTATCTGTAAAATCACCCGAATGTATGTCGTAACCTTTTTGTCTCCAATTGTCATGGAGACCAAATAACATTGGTCCAATTCTAGGTTCCACCAATTGCCTCCTTATCAAATTAACTGTCTTTCATTTAGGTCTTTGGTGTTTCGTGATGTAGCTACAACAGAAACTGGTTATAACATTTCACGTTGCCATAATCAAATGGCATCTCATGGAACTATATATGACATGACTGTAGATCCGATGATGGAGGTTGTTGTCACAGTGGGGAAGGTAAAGTGGCATTCATATTGTTCTTCCTCTAAATTTATGAATTTTCAGGCTCACATGATTGGTTGCCTATGCAATAAATAACTCTTGTTTGTTCTCTATGGGCACTAATATATTCAATGGCAGTTGATTGAGCTGTATTATATACAGGGGAGATTTTCTTCTGAATTCTGTGATTACAATTCTTAGACTAAAAAATGAGTTGTACTTATAGGATAAGAAGATCAACATGTTTAACATTGCTGCTGGGAAACTTCTTCGATCATTCAAGCAGGATGGAGATTTTGGGAACCCAATTAAGGTAAGATGTTCACATTTTGGTCAAAAATTATTTTACACCTTCATCAAGATGACCTTATGCTACCGATGAATCTCTTTGCCAGATAACTATGGACCCGAGCAGTAGCTATCTGGTATGCTCTTATTCCAACAGGTCTATCTGCATGTATGACTTCTTGACTGGTGAGATGGTGGCACGAGCAGTGGGGCATGGTGAACCTATAACTGGTGTCATCTTCTTACCTGATTGCAAGCACTTAGTTTCTGTAAGTTATTGTTGGGTTTAATTTTATTTATTAATTTTTTTGTTGATTATATATGACAGTGTGAGATATATGTACTCATTTGTCGTATGATTTGGCAAGTCAGATTGCATTACCTACTAAAATCTTCCTGATTAGCCACGAACCTTATACTAGGGATGTAAGATTAAAATTTTAAAATTATGTACATTTTTCTTTTGGAAATAATAATATATATACAGTGCAACCATTTTCTACCTTGTGAATCCCATATTCCCATCTTTCTTCAATTCTTTAGGCCAGAGTTAATTTACTGATTATGTGGTTTTTTCTTTTGCCCCTTTTTATTTCATGTCCAGTATGGTAACTCTTTCTATTGCTTCATAACTGAATATGCAATATACTATATTTGCAGAATCATGTAAAGACCAGATTTGTTAGTGTACCTTGGTCTTCTCGTATGATATGATGGACTTTTTACTTTTTTATTTCCATCTTTTCTTTAACTGAAACAGAAGTTGAGGCTTTTCATATGATATTTGGAATTTTAACTTCATCTTCTAATTTCTAGCTCCATCTTTACTTAAGACACAGAGCCATGAGGAGCATCACTAAAGCTTTTCCAAAGAGATTTAATTAAATTTTTTCAGGCACTCTAATTTCTTTTATACAACATGAATTCAATTCCCAGTGTTCTTTTGGTTTGCTTTAATTTAATGGCTCAAAATCTTCCAAGTAACTGAGTGGTGTCAGACGGTTTCTGGCCCTCAAAAGTAGGCCAAGCAACTTTGCAAGCTTACAGTGTCCATTATAACTTCACTTGCTGCTCCGTCCTCCTTTCTTCTGTTGTTTCCAGAGGAGACCTTATTCAAACTAATTTGTTCTATGGACAAACAAAAGTAGGGGTGGTTTTCCTCAAAAGTTTCCATGCAAGTTGATTGAATGAATTGTAAAGTCCGGTCTTTAATATTGATTTTTTAATAAGAAAATTTAATTGTGTTGGGTACATGAGGAGTATTTTGTTTATTGCCTCTTTTGAACTCATTTTTGTCGGGACTTTTGTAGTATTATACTTAGCTTTGTTGGTTGTGCAGACGATTGTTTTCCATGGAAAGATTACTTTTTTGTTCTGTTTGCTGTTTGTGCAGTGTAGATGGGTTCTAACTCCTTTTGACAGCTAGTAATACTTTTGTCCCTAAAATTATGGTTGCCTTGATATTTTAAAAAGGTATTTGACTTTTTTTTCATAACTAAAAGAAATTCTCTAGGCGTGCAGAAAACTTTATTTTTTCTTCTTCTTTGTGGGTTAAGAAAAAAGCTTGTGGGCGGTGGCCCTTTATACCCCTTTCATATATTGTCAATGTGTATGATGTTAAACTGTATTGTTGTTTCCAGGTATGTGGTGATGGTTGTATATTTGTTTGGAAAGTGCCTGCTCCTTTTTCTTCAAAGATGCTGCAGAGAATTGAAGAAAGCTCTTGTCCGTTATCCCCAATTATCAGAGATCATCCATTAGCTTTATCTCAGATTGAATTTCTTGAAGGGGATGACAGCCTATGCAAATTTAATCCCATTGATAAAGCTGTACTGGAAAATTCAAAGTCCAACCAAGTGAATCCAAGTATGTCTTGTCAAGGAGGGAATTCTCAAGAAACCACAACATTTAAATTTAGCATCTCCAGGCTTCCTAAGTGGGCACAGGCCAAAGTTACTGACCCAGACGTAATCCCCACAAGATCTGAGTGCACTTCATTACAGGTAGTTTTGACAATATTTAGTAATAATAAAAAAGGGCGACAATTTTGAATAAGATTTCATTTTGATTTTTCCTGCTTGAGGGACTCAACTTGTCCTAAGAAATATTAAGAAATTTACCATATCTTTTCCTTTTCCCTTTTCTGTATGGTGCACAATATTGCCAGGAAGAAGATCAAAGTGGCCATTTATCCCAGTCCCCAGATCCCTCATCCCTCTCCTCTTATAATAATTCAAATTACTATTGATTCCGTTCAGTAGGTAATACTGTTATAGGAATAGTGAATACTAAAAGTTCCTGTCCATGAACTCCCTTTTAATCCATTTTATCATGAAAGGCTGATGTTTTCCAACTTAACTAAGAAACACGAAAATGACGATTATTTAGCCTAATAGATCTGCCGATGAATATGATCCATCATGAAGTTCTCTCGAGTATTAAGGATATCCTTGTATTTCTGTGGTTATTATCTGTTCCATTTCATTTTTATCCCCCCCAAAAGTATCTGTTCCATTCAATTTCCTTTCGCTTCTGCCAGCAAATTGGGGTGGAATCTCTCTCTAGTTCGATCAATGCTGGGGGATATGCTCTTATGCTTCATGAGTTACAGACACCATCTAAACACAATAGGGAGTACAGTAAGCAAATTTGTGGTAGCATGACCAAAAGTTCACCAGATACTGACAACAGTCAAGCTTCTCCAACGCTGCAAGAGGCTTCTAGGTGGCATTTAATAATCCTCGCAAACTCTTTTATCCTATTATTGGACTCTACTCTTTACTTTTTGGCCTTATATTGTACATCTATGCTTCAGGAACTTTGCATTGGATAAGAGGTGGTTCACCATTCATACTGTATGTTTGGATCTGCTAAATTCACCAGAGATATGGGATATGAAGAAAATGCAGGTGCCGAAGCCCCTTTCAAATTTGTTTAAGGCTAAGCTTGCCCTGTTTTCATGTTAATATATCTTCTCAGATGGCTTGTAAACTAATGTTGCATGATAGGAGGAGATAATAGTAATTAGAGTTCTTTCTGGTAAGTCTTGTAAATTGCTATCATCCAGTTCATCCTATCATATGACAAGCTCATTTGAATAATTGAAGGGATTATAAGTACCACTGGTTATTTACATTTTGCGTAACTTTGTTTACCCAAGTTTTTTAATCCCAAAGTTAGTAAGTAAATTGTTGGCTTCCAAAATTTCTGTTATTCCATTGCTATCTTACCATGAAAAAAATAGGTCAACGTACCTCAAAAAAATGGTGCTAGCCATCTATTTGAGGTAACATAGCAGATACATCTAGAGAAATTGAGGTTGCAGTAGAAGTTAATTTATTATGTTTGGTCTTTAAAAATTATCAAGCTTACAGTTTGATATTCTTTTCAGCAGGAGATACAACTGCAGAGGCATCTAGTGATTCTCAGTACATTAAACTCTTAGCCGGGGATCTTGGTGTTAACGATTCTTCTCTGGAGCTCACCTCTACGATTGGTGACCATGTTAATAGGCAGGGTACCATTTTTAAAGATCAAACCGGTCTGAATAACTCTGTTAATATGTGCAATCACACCAAACAACTAGAGACTGCTAATGCATGTGCATGCCATGAGGGAGGCCTTTGTAAAGTGTTAGAACATACGCTGCCAGATTTGAGTAAAGTTGGGGGTCAAACAACTATGGATATTAATCCCTCCAACATGAAGTCTGAAGAAGATGGTACATCCAATCTGAACTCTGGCAATTTGTTGGAAAATTTCAAGGTTGGTTACTAGGCATAAAGTGAATAATAGTACTATATAGAACATACCATAGTTTGTTCTTTCTTTCCTTTGCTTTCTTGGCTTACTTGGGTCAATAAGCCTTGGAGTACCTAATTAGATTTCAAGATGCATCCAGTAGTTGCTCAACTTTATTAAGTTAATACCCTTCTAATATTTTATCAGAGCTAGCAAACTAATCAATGACTGCAATAACTACATTAGCCTGGTTTGAACTTCACTATTTCAGCTCCTGCAAACACAAAAGGTAGAAAGAGAATTCTTAATTGCTGATTTTTTGTTAACTTGAATCTCTGATCAACTATGATCAGATTGAGGTTCTACTTTTAAACCGACGCTTTGTGCACAACTTTCTGTATAGGGTACTGTATTCACAACAATTTTCTACAAATCTATGTTTGCAATCTTAAAGTTGTTACTTGTTCTCCTTGGTAAATTAACGTTGAGGGACTGTGGAAGCACCTGAAGAGCTTGTCCTTTCCAACACGGGATTACTAATGTCAGACGTTGGTTTATTGTGGATACATTCATTTTTATATATGCTTCATATGAGGAATGTGTTTTTTCCTTGTTCACTAGAACATTAGACTCATTTTAATTATGTGTATTCTCTGCTTTAGACTGAGGGAAGGAAATCATCATCAAGGAGAAGGTACTCAGCACGATTTGTTGTCCGGTGTGACCTTCTTAGAGGCCAACAGACGCACTTTGGGACACCCATTCGAGACTTTGGTGGTATCATGAGCAGCGGTCAAGATACTGGACCCAGTATCTCGTCAGAGGGCCAATCTATGCTGGTACCTGAAGAATCACAAAGGACAAATGCTTCTCAACAGGTATCTACTTCAATGTGTTTCTGGTCCTTGACTTTTAGTTTCTTTCAAATCATTTTCTTATAATGACCTCTAATAATTGATAATTTCCTGTGGAACCATCTTTGTTCCACATGTGATAATAAGTTAATTTAATATCTATTAATCACACATTTTGGATAAATATCTCTTATATAATTAATCATATATATATAGGCTACTTGTAATATATTTTGTCAAATTTTAAGCAATAATAGGATTAGTTTCAAATTTAAAAATATAATCTTGTTAAGGCATGTGTGGTGATTTGGTGATTCACATCAATAATTAGTCTCGTCTGACATATTGTATGTACAACTAGTATAAAATATCGTCTGGGACGCTGGCTATCATCTTTGGATCATTCTCCTATATATATCAATGAAAGCTTTAGGGCCAATAAAAGTACATGTAAACCTAATAGTTAATAATTTCTTGATCTCCTGCAACTCTTGATTATTAGATGGTCAACTGTACTTTGAATTTTAAAAATAATCATATCATTTGGTAACACTTTCTATGTCATTTTCTCACCCATTTTTTCACTTTATTTCATAAGTAAATAATTTTAGTAAACATTCATACATAGTTTCTCAGATTTTTAAGAAACAACATTATCTGAAAGGTACGTAAGGCTTACATTTTCAAGAAAACATTTGTGGACGAACTTGTAAACAACTTATAAGTTATAAGATCAACATGCTAAGAATTAATGACTCATTACAGGACATGAACTCAACAGAAAACTTATTGACCCTCGATTGCAATATTATCTCCCAGAGTGATTTAGGTACTACCCAGAGTTTGGGAAACATGGAAGTGCAGAAAGTCTCCGGCCAAGACGAATGTAGTTTTGAGGAAATTGAAAAGCAAGATACAATCATTTCATGCAAAGAAGCATTACTCAAATTGGATTCTGCAACTGAGAATGCACTCCAACTATTTTCTAAACTAGAAACTATGGTTTCGAGAGAAAATACTTCAACAGGGCCTGAAGCTCAGTTATATGATCAGGCTACTGAGATGCTTCCATCAGTAGCAAAGAAAGTTCATGCAGTTGCCAGGTTGGCCCAATCTACACAAAACAATGCCTGTAAGAAATCTGGAGTGGACGTTTCCAGTTTTGAACCTTTCTTAGGAATATTTGCTGAGAATATATCACAAAGGGTTGTCGAAATTCTGAAAAACTCAACCACTCTCTAACATCATCAGTAATTTGTTTGGTTAAATGCGTTGTGTACATAGTTATACAAGGATTGTACATATGGCTTTTGTAGTCAAAGATTACTCTTGAAATAAAGAAACATATTTCTGAAGGTACTTGTACTGGATTACTAATCTTTGTTGCCCTCCGGCCGGATTATGGCTATTGGGTCGGATGCATTATTGTTCTGTTGTGTTGGTCTATCGTCCCCTTGGTGTTTTGCTTCTGGTCGTTTTGCCTGGAGAAAATGGATAAAGAACTGGCTAAGAATTTCTGCAGGAATCGAATGTGATTCAAATGCAATATGAAATAATGCATTGGTGTTAGAAATTTTGTCTCTGGCTCAAGATATCATATTTAGGAATTAGGATAATGTTTTTAAGGGCAAACTAGCAAAGCCCAAGAAAAATGCTGGCTTATCTTGTAGATACTACAGTGATGCTTAGTTGATTGAAAATTCAATATGGAAAAATGCCATATTGGGCCGATTGGGAGAGCCCATGGCTGAACATGAATGTGATGAAAAACCATTGATTATATTTGCAATAAATTCAACAAAAATGGCTACATGGTGTAAAAGAAATCTCTCAAAAGAATATGAAAAATTGAAATTTTCATGTGTAAACACATTCTTTTTATCCTTTCCAGCCAACAACTCGTTGGTCTTTCCACTTTAGCATAAAAAAAAGAAAAAGTAAAGGAAAGAGTAATGACCATGTTTGCTTTTCCTTATCCTTTCACCTTTGAAAACCCCAAATTCTGCTGATGATTTTCATGCAAAACTGGCTTTTCCTTTCTAAACTCAAGGGCATGTCACCATGTCAGTAAATAATGTAACTCTAAAAACATTTATAATAGCCAGCTAAAGATCTGTTTGGAATATTTGTAAATCCCTAAGAAGGTATGCCTAGAAAATCATACTCTTGTTTCTATGCCTTTGTCTTGCTTTAGTAACATGCCAAACTCTACATTCTTTCTTGGGATTCCTTCACTCCACATGTATAATCATATTGTAAAAAGTTATATAAAGATACAATTGTGATGGTATTTTTAGGTCTAATATAGTAGGAATACCTTTTATGGGGCCTCATTGCATATTAATCAGTCAGTCATATTAGTGAAAATCTCGGCCACCGGAAGCTACTACATAAATACGGGTTACCATACATACCAAATAATTACAATCACATCACTTACAAAAATAATTACTTATTTTTTGGGGGGTAGTATAGTGAACTAGTAAAAAATACACAAACAAAATTTGTTTCAGCTTCAGGTCTGCCGAACAAATGAAAATTTATCTGGTTTTTTGGTGGGAAGGTAGTTAGAGGTTTCAGACCATTAGGATCCGGTTATTATGAAGTTAACTTTATGATAAGTTAGTCATTCGATTAAATAATATGATCTTGTGACACGCATGAAGAGATCACCTTCCCAACCTTTCATATCGTATTATTATTAATCAATTGATCAAAGTTAACTTTATGATAATCACTCCCAGACCATTAAGTTCTAAGATCTGTCGTCTCATGTGAACTAGTTTGTCACATATACAGCAGGACATTCCTTTTCATTCCTAGTGCATGCTGCAACATATAAGTTTTGGAAATAAAATATTACCTCCTGCGAACCATATGTCAATAAGGTCTTCCTGTAGGCATGTTGGTCCAAAATGAAGACTTTGTTTATAGTGGGTTATGATTCAACAATGTGTTCTTTATTTCAAAAGGTAACACACACACACACACACACACACACACACATATATATATATATATTTTATGGATGTGGGCTAAAGGACTCAATTAGATTGTCCTTTTGCATTCATTTGTTATCTTTTGACATGAGGCTACTGCCCTTTTCCCCTTTATTTCACTTGTGGTTATGTACATTTTCCCAATAATAGATTTTCTATTCCAATCATAGCCCTAAATTGATGAACGTGATTTTTTTTTTGCTACCGTAGTAAATTTAAATGAGGAACACAAAGAGAATTGAAACAGAGAATCTGCTCTAAGTAAAAAGAGAGGGTTGAACATTGATAGACGGGGACATATATAGTGATCTAATTAGGCATATCATAGACAATAATACAATGGGATTGGGCGAAATTTGTGGGATGTATAGCAGGCGTGCATATTTGATCACCTTGTTATTTCATTCCACGCATATATATATATATATATATATATATATATATATATATATGTAAGACATGTCAACTGTTATAAACTAGTAATATTATTTCAACCGTCACATTCAAGATGAAAGAAATTAATCATTAGATTTGTAATTATTGTCTACGCCTCGTGATCCACTAATTAGGAATGTAAAACCAATATACCAAAATATTTCATTCATTCCAAAATAGAAAAAAATATATATATACATCATCTGTATGTATTCACGATGACGCCAAGTATAATTATAGCGGCGGTTTCACCTGTCATCATAATTTATTCTCGAGTTATAATGCGACGAGTTTGCCCTCGCTATTGTCCAAATAATTTGTCGCCATAAAGCCATCACAGAATAATACTGGCGATAAGTGTATATACATATAAATTTCAATAAAATATTATATATATATATATATACACATATATTCAATTTAGAATATAATTTTTTTAATTATACATAACATAAAATTTCAAAAATATTATTATTTATAGGCGGTATGTTTCTATCATGCCATCACACTTAAACTTCTACTAATATTATATTAGAGATATGTTTGTAAAAAATAAATTTATTTAAAAGTTGTCGTTTTGAAATGTAACTTTAATTTTACAATATAGAGAAAGTGGTTAAGAGAGAAAATAGTCTTGCAATAATATCTTAAAAAATTGTCTCAATTATTTTTAATTTTTTTATTTTGTCTCAAATGATAAACCAAAGAATAGGCGGGCAATAATGTCTCAAAGTTATCAAACGATTTTGTATTAGTCTTAACTGATGAACTAAATATATTAATTAACACTAGTCTAAATAATGAATTAAACATATTACTAATTTAAATAATGAAATTAGAGTGCGCATGATCATGGCCCATGTATTAAAGTACTTTCATGGACTAGTAAAAAACAATTCAAATAAAAAAAACCATACTCTAATATATATATATATATATATATATAAAAATATATATGTACACAACTGTATATTACACAATTGATTATGGCGACGATTTTTTGAGTTATAGCAACGGTTTCACCTGTCATCATAGTTATTCTGATTTATGATTACAGTTAGTCCAAAAAAACCTTTCGGCATGGCAATGCTCGATTCGATTGTACATACATACATATAATCTTATAGGGTTATATGTATGTACATGATAATCACAGAAGATATGATTGAAATTTCTGATGACAATTTTTAGATTATGATGGCGATAATAATTTTTGGTACTATGATCTAGTCCAAAAATTATCGCCATCATACTAAAAAAAATCACACCATCATCTCTGACTATATCTACTACGATTATATACATATATTTTTCATTTATATATATATATATATATGGTGTTAAAGCAACAAACAAATGGACAAATATTTGGGAGGCGAGTGAGGTGGGCCGTGGGCAATGAATATATCAACAAAGATTTATATATGGATTAAGGTTTATCCGTTTGAAACTAGTATCTTGTATGGAGTAATACGTACATCCTTCATCAACTCTTTTAAGTTCGAGGAAGGGCCCACACCCCACAATCAACATAGAGGGAGAATTTTTGTCTCAAATTTTTATTTGGTCAAACATATCTCCTTTTAACGTCGTGAGTTTGTTTGATACACCAAATAAACCGGTGTTTTAAAATTTGGATCGGACCAGACGGATTGGAGGTTGGATTGATAAAAATTAGAATCAATTCGTCTTTTGGTGTAGTTTGGACCAATGATTTGATTTTAATCAAAACAAGGTTGACTCCTTAACCAAACGATAAACTCGGTTAATTGAACTAATTGATCCGGTTTCTTTTTAAAAAAATAATATTAAAATTAATCACTTTTATTAATATTTTAACTCATCTTTATTATGTTTTAGATCATAAAAAATAAGATTTTAAATTTTTTTTATTAATTACTAATGATATATATTTTTTATATATTAATGACGTTACTGGGTCAATTACGTTTCGATCACTGGTTGAACCAATAACTCATTCACTCGTTATTTTTTTCGACTCGATGAATGGTCTGGTTATGCGAACCTTAAAATAAACAAAAAATTAAAAGTTTTATTATGTATTATGATAAATTTATTTTTATTTATAATTGCAACTTATTAATATATAAGATTAGCATGAATTATAGGAGTGTCTCATTTATTACGCATCACTTTAAAAAATTTATCATTATTATTTATTCGCGTAACTGATAATCAAATAATCGAAATAAAAATTCACAATATATATCATTTTTAAAATTAAATGAATTAAATAGAGAGAAATATAGAAGAAAAAAAGGAAAAAGAAAGAGCAGGACAAATTTGAAACCATTTTGTTTCTTATTACAACCGAAAGGAGAGTAAATAATACTTGCATTTGATTTCTATAAGTAAATAATATAATTCTCAAGCCAAGTAAAATCAAATACAAGTATTCCTTTGATGGATAAATACGTAATTTTGGGAACAAGTGTGAAATGTGATTTCGTTTTCTTGGCGACTCCCAAGGAAACACAATTTGGAGCCATTCAGCAAAGCCCCTACTTTCCCTTTCATTCTTTTAGTAGGACATCAATAACATATATATATATATATATATATATATATATATATATATTCTATTTTATATCAACAATGCTATTGTCACATAAAAAAAACTCCCATACACACACATATATATTGTGAGCTCCCACCTAAATAATTATTGCTGACAAATGTCGTTTTAACTGACCGCTATTCCCTCTAGCGGCCAGCAGAGAAAATTTAAATAATTATTGCTGGCCGCTACTCCCTCTAACGACTGCACCTTCATCTCAGTCATTCACTCTAATTTTGGATGGCTGGATGAACGTTAGTTAAACAGTCTTTATACATTAACGATTACATCTATGAATCATTTCATATATATATATATATATATATATATATACGACGTAGTTTTAATAAAGGAGTGCTATTTAAGGAGGAATGCTATTTAAGGAGAATGCTTTTGATCCTTACTTTATATATATATTCTTCCATTTTATATTAACAATGCTACTGTTATATAAAAAAGACTAACATACACACACATGCATATTGTGAGGTCCCGCCTAACATGTGAAACTCACAAATATGTCTAGTTGTAGATACTAGAAGCCATAGCCCACTACTATGTAGCTTGGAACAAGTACTCCAATATCACAATATTTTTTGAAGAAATTACATATTTTTCTTTTAACTCGACTTTTCTCATAAAATTTTTATCCAAAGATTATGAAAAAAAATTTAAAAGAATTTCAATACTTGAGTCCTGTTAAATATTATGAAATTTTTTAACTAAATTATAATCCTGACATATGTCTATACATGAAATTTAAAAAAAATTTCTCCCTAATTTAATATTTTATCACCATAAAATTCCAAAATGTGGCAAAACCTGACTTAGATGAGAAAGAGCAGAATGGTGGGCCCACCAGCATATTATGCACTCTATCTGTTTGGCCAGGTGTAAATGTTTTATCAATGAAGATTGATCCGAGTAGAAATCTGAGGATATTTTAGAAAACAAAAAAAAAAAAAAAAGTTGGAAATGTTTTTGTTACAAATGACAAGCCAATCCTGAAGAAATTATTTTAGGAATAAGAATAAAATGGAGTACAAAAGAAAAGGAGGAGAGAGAGAGAGAGGGAAAAGGCCGAAAACAAAAAGAAACAGCAACCAAGAAAAGAAGAGAGAAAAAGCAAGGAGGAGGAGGAGGAGGAGGAGGAGGAGCCAGAAGAGAGTGTAAGGGAGTGAAAACAGATAGACATGTTTGCAGTATGTCTATCCTTTCCTTTGATCATGGCGTGATATTTTACTTTTTACTTCTTTTTTTTCTCGACAAGGAATCTTTCAAAATCATAAAGCACCTCCCCCCACCCCCACCCCCACCCCCACTCCCACCCCCACCCCAACAAAAAAAAATAAAAATTACCAAAAGAAAAAGAAATTCAAGCTTGATCATCTTGCCAGCCATGGGAATGGAATGGGATGGGATGGGATGGAATATTATAGTTTTTTACATACTATGATAATCATAACTTTAGCGAATGGTAAATGTGGATCCGGTTAGTATGAAGTTTATTTTTTGGTAAGTTTATTAATTGAGCAATAAAATACTGACACATATAGAATTTGGCCTGCGTGTCAACACTTTATTAACCAATTAACCAATTTATTCAAAAATAAAAAATAAATTTTATGCTAACCACTTCCGATAAATGTCATTCAAGAGAGGACTCAAAAATTAGTAATCGATTCAAAGCAATAGCAATAGCAATAGCAATAGCAATTAGCATGCTCGTGTTTGAATTAGATTTTGTTTTTCATTCTCATCGGTCATCCTGTGTAGGGTCAAATTTTATTACAAGGACAAGTATTTAAAAAAAAATATTAATAAATTATGGGGATAGATAAATCTACAATATTTTTTTATATTTTCACAGGACTCACCTTTTTAAAAAAATGGGTTCTACGTGATAAAATATCAAAAATTATTGTAAAAATATTCATTCCCTAAATTATTAAGCAAAAATTGTCTCTTTTTGAAGACAATTGCTTAATAGTTCATCTACTTAACATTATCTCAATTAATAATTAATGTGTTTACTTCGATTCAAAATTAATAATATTTTTAGGAAATTGATATTTACAAAAGGCTCTCCAATAATAAGTGCAGCTTCGTAAAATATTGTGAAATACTATTATTTTATCTTACGGAAATAGTAACTCCCTATTTTTATCACAATATATATAAATAAAAAAATATATATATACAGTTGTGTAATATAGAATTGTATTAAAGGGGGCAAAAGAGTCTTCTTACCTCGAAAGTGTCTGTAGGGAAGAAAAGCATCCAACGGAAAAAGGAAGTTTAGATAGAGAGAGAAAAAAAGATTTTCTTTCATTCATTTTTCCAACACTTACCTCTCTTTCTCTCACTTAAACAAACAGGTACACTCTGTAACATGAGCAGAGTGCGCATTACACTCCACCAGCAACACCGGCGGTTATGAATCCCACAACCGAGCCACAGCCGCCACAACCACCGCAGCCCCACCGGTCCTCATTTAGCTGCGACCGCCATCCAGAAGAGCAGTTCACTGGCTTCTGCCCTTCATGCCTCTGCGAACGCCTCAACACACTAGATCAATCCGCAGCCTCCTCCTCCTCCCGCAGGCCATCCACATCCTCCTCCACCGCCGCGGCTGCCCTTAAAGCAATTTTCAAAGTTCCCTCCTCCTTCACCAACAACGAATCCTCAAAATCCACTACAAAAACAAAACCCTCTTTCTTCCCGGAGCTCCGCCGTACAAAGTCGTTCTCGGCCTCGAAAAACGAGGGATTCTCCGGCGTCTTCGAACCCCAACGCCACTCCTGCGACGTTAGGGCTAGAAACACTCTCTGGACCCTCTTCAGTCTCGACGAAGATAACAAAACTACCAACGTTGAAACCCAAAACGTAGCCAGTGGTTCTGTATCCGGTCCAGTTCTTGAATCCAAAGAAGAAGAGGACGAAGACGATGAAATTTCTGAAGTTAGGGTTTCTGAAGAACTCCCAAATTTATCAACAAATACTACAACAAATTCTACCAGTGAAGAAATTTTGAACGAGGCATTATATGAGAAAACTATGAAAGATCATATAGATCTCGATTCGCAGCCCAAAAAGCACTCTGGGATGAATTTCTGGTCAGCAGCTTCAGTTTTTAGCAAAAAGTGGCAGAAATGGATGCGGAAGCAGACTAAGATTAAGAAACCAAGCCGAAATGATGGTTCTGGTTCGGCTTCATTGCCGGTGGAGAAGCCCATTTCGAGGCAATTCCGCGAGACCCAGTCGGAGATCGCGGATTACGGCTTTGGCCGCCGATCTTGCGACACGGGTCCGAGGTTCTCGCTGGATGCAGGTCGAATTTCGTTTGATGATCCGAGATACTCTTTTGATGAGCCTAGAGCATCATGGGATGGTTATTTAGTTGGCCGGACTTTCCCCAGGCTTCCGCCCATGGTGGAAGATGCTCCGGTGGTTCATGTTTCGCGTACGGATGCTCATATTCTGGTGGTAGAGGATACATTGATAGCAAATGATTTCAACAATGAAGATGAAAAAATACCCGGTGGGTCAGCTCAGACTAGGGAGTATTATTTGGATTCTTCATCAAAAAGGAGAAAGAGTCTTGATAGGTCCAGCTCAATAAGAAAGACGGCTGCAGCTGTGGTGGCAGAAATTGATGATTTGAAAGCTGTTTCTAACGCTAAAGTGTCACCTGAAACTATAGATTATGTCAATGGAGGAAAGGTCTTGAATGGGGATAGAGTTTTGAGGCATTCAAACTCGAATTCTTTGAGAGATGATTGCTCGGAGACTTTTGAGTTAGGGTTTAGAGATAATGCTTCAGTTATTGGGAATACTGGGGAGCTGAAAGGGTCAAAAAAGTCGCGCAGGTGGAGTTGGAATATATGGGGGCTTATACACCCACGTGGAGGAGGGAATAAGGATGAGGAAGAGGAGAGGTATAGTAGTAGAGGAAATGGGGTCGAGAGGTCGCTGTCGGAGTCTTGGCAAGAGCTTAGGAGGGAAGGTGATGGAGAAGCTAGGGGGGCTTTTAATAGGAAGGTGTTTCGAAGTAATAGTAGTGTGAGTTGGAGGAACTCTTCTAATACGGGTGGACATTTTGGTAGTACAAGGAAATCGGGCGTTGAAATGAATGGACATGGGAAGAAGAAGAAAGATGAGTTTGTGTTGGAGCGGAATCGAAGTGCAAGGTACTCGCCTAACAATATTGAAAATGGTCTCTTACGGTTTTACTTGACACCATTGAGAGGTAATAGAAGAGGTGGATTGGGAAAAAGCAAGTCTAGTAACTCCCATTCAATTGCGAGAAGCGTCCTGCGACTCTACTGAGATCGAAGGTCCTTACCCTGTACTTTGATTTGTTGTTATTTTATAGCATTTTAGTTACCGAACCACGCATGTTTCTGTATTATTATCTGTTGGTTGCATAATTTACCTTGCATTCTAAGTAGCATGCTTCTTTGAGTAGTAAGTAATCTACTAATAAGAAAATTTTACAAACTATTTGACCTAAAATCCGGGATATTAGTTCAAATGATTTTACCTAAAACACCATGTTGGTTGTTTGCAATATGGTTCTACTTACGTAGAGTCTAGTTACTTAGTCCTTGCTATTGTCTCATATTAATTGGTTGAAAAGGGTAAAACATGATGCGAGTTTTTGTTCATTTGCAACATTACACCAGTTTCTTGTTGCCAACTAATTAATTTTTGATACTGCATACTCGAGGCTTGTTTTGCCAATCTACGGAGAGAGTAGGAAGTTAGTGCCCTCATTAAGAGCCAATGTCAACCACCATCCATGTTAACTTACTGATTCTTCCCCCATTTTGTTACTATAATCTGATACTGTCAAGGAAATTGAAGACTGGACTCTTCCATTTTCAGTGGCAGTGATTTTCATCATATTAGGTTGTCTAAATGAGTTCAATTTCTAATATTACTCCATGTTTCATCATATTAGGTTGTCTAAATGAGTTCAATTTCTAATATTACTCCATGTTGAATGTCGTGTATAACAAATTTTGTGTTTGTTCTTCACTGATGTATTTTGTTTTCTTTTCCTTCTTTTATATGAAGCAGATTCTAGGTTAAACAAAATACCATTTACTACCCATGGTTGCAGGATTGAAGCTTAGGTTCAGGTTCAGTATGGGAAAGAATGGGACTTTGGGAGCTTCAGGTACTGATGGTGGCCAGTGAAGAAAGCAATTAATGCCAGCTCATCAAAGGAATTGGAGGGGTTCATCAGAACCGAAAGTGTCCTTCCGAGGATCTCTAATTTCTCGGGTTGTTTTTTTCTTTGATCATACCACTGTGAGCATCTGAACCTGTTCTAGTTGGGCAGGATGAAGATGGTGGATTCCGGGAAGCTTTATTTCTTTAGTACAAGGGAAGGTGCAAATGTGAAGAAACACTTGTACAAAAGGCTAAAAATCAGAATGACTATTTCCCTTTCATTCCCGTAGTGTCTTATCTCAGAAGAGTTTGATTCCAATTTTCATTTCATTTCTATTTTCTTTCATTGGGGGTATGTACGTATCTTGTAATGGTAATTGGTTTATAATGAAGATATGAATTAATGGAATGGACAGTCGTTGGTTTTGGTTTCTTTATTTAGGTCTATTTTCTTTCTTAATTGATATATGGGTAAGGCTGTTTTCACAAATTTAGGTTAAAATCAAACTGGATTGGAAATGGTTTTGACCTAATTTGATCTGATGAATATATGAGGAATTATGAAATATTATGGACAATATTAGTTTGTACGGTTATCGTTTTCCCTCGCACTACAAGGAAATTGGAAAGTGATGTATTTGTGAATGATGCTGAGGGACAAAACATAACCTTGGATTTTGAGCTTCCTTTCATCAATTTTTCCTTTTCTTTATAGTATCTTATATGAAAACCAAGTGTGTGGGTGGAGTGGGGGTGGGGGGTGGGGATGTTCCCTCACTTTTTGACTTTTGGTAGCAAGTATATTTTGATCAAGGAGCTTTCATGGATTGAAAAAATAAGGACAAAACATTGCTCAAAAAAACTTTCGGAATTGTATTAGCCCTATAGGCCATGGGAGAAAGGAAAAGTTTGATTTTTTGAGGGAAAAATCATTGCAGCTGGCTTAAGGGTTGATTTACCCTGTTTTGCTGATGGGATTTGAGCAACAGTATAATAACTACATGAAAAATGTTGTGACTTTTCTGGTCAAAGATCTATCTTCTCTTTCCAAACTGAGGACCTTCCTTCCAAAGCCAATTAATTAAGCTGTCAATGTTCTGCTTTACCTTGGTGGGAACTGAAAAATAGTTCAAGGGAGGAAGTGATGCCAAACAAGTACTTGTTTACCATTCCTCGTTTTTACATAAATAAAATAATGAACAAGAATTGTCTTCTTCAGTTCTTCCATGCTAATGCTCATGCCTCGTAATAAATTAAGATGCCTCATAATAATTATGAGAATTCAAAAACCCAAAAAAAGACAGAAAGATGGAGCAAAGGTGAAGATGAGAAAATTTGGCATACAAACACAATAAAATCCAAGATCTTTGCTAGACAAAATGAAAATACGTATACAAGTGTATCATCTGCAAACTGGAACTGGAAGAGATGAACTACTATCAATTGCCAGTGATGAATTCCATAAAGTCCACCCCAAATATTTAAGGAAACTCCACAAAAATTAACTGTTGCCAACCCCATGAATTAGCTAGAACCAACCAGCATTAAGAAATATCATTTTGAGAAATTCAAAAAGTTGCCACCAAAACCAGACTAGAGAACAAGCCTTCTCAACCAGTCTACTGTGTGTACCAAAGAGATATCAACTCCGACGCAAGTATCTAGTTTTCACATCTTTACAGCTGCCTACGGGACTGTTCCTATCGTTTTGTCTTCTCCGAAAATCCAGATTATAAACATCCTCCACAGCATCAACATCATCGTCAGCTTGTTTTAATGGTGACCTGGTCTGCAGACTCGTGTGTCTAGAGACGAAGACATTAAAATAATAGCTTAAAATGTCTTCTTTGCACTTCGACGGGAAGCACTTCATTGCATGCTTCAAGAATTTCTTTCCACTTGATTGCAGATTTCTTTTCGCAAGTAACTCAAAGCTTTCTTGTTCCTTCAATGTCCATGACTTTGAAACCTCTTCCCCCATTTCATCAAATTTCCAACTCAAAAACGCAGGACCAAGAACAGATTGCATAAATAATCTTTCATCACGAATATGGCGCTTAACGCAATCAGTGGATCCTGGAGACACACAAGAGCAATCGTTGGGCCTTCCTTTTCCAACTGCTCTTGCAGTAGTTTTTATGTTTTGCCTCTCAATTGGCCAAACTTGAGTGCCCAACCACCTTGAGCTATCAGAATCACCATTTGTACAATTTATGCAAACTTTCTCCGGAGAACCACTCCACTCAGGAACATCAGCCTGGAAACGTGGCCCAATTGGAACAGCCATTCTCTGAAGATGATCACCAATGAAGTTGAGTAACCTGATTGATCGTCTAGGTCTGTGAAGATGCTCATGTTTAGAGTCCTCCAAGTGAAAGGAGTTTGATATGTGAACTAGGTCATCTAAATCTAGTGATGGTGATTCCTGGGGGATCATATGCTCTGGAGTAACCGGGTTCGAATCATTGATTGATCCATCAGAGTCAAATAAGAGAGAAATATCCTTGTTTGGCAGACCCCAACCATTGTTGTTATCCAAAATGGGGAGTTCAGAAGACAACAGCTGCCTTCGGAAATTATTCTCTAATGTCAATAAGCTGCTTGAACTATGCGAGTTCAAAAGATTTCTGTCATTCAAACTTTCAACAGAATCAACCATATTAAGTACACATGAAGCAGAAGAGGCATGAGATATCTGCCCTCTACTTAACTTTGTGCCATTTTGTTGGTCAGATGCCCCAGAAGCCAATCCAGCAGCAAATTTGAATTTATCATTTAGGAACTGCTGCAGTTTTCGCTTTCTCTGTGAAAGATTTGGGGAAGAAGTTCATTTACATTTGGTATGAACAAAAAACAAAGGTAGATCTAGATATTAGAAAGGATGATGAACAAGTTATTAGCAATTAACTCACTTCAGACAATAGAAATACTATTTTCATTTCAAAAAAGAATTATCAAATGCTTTACGCGCACATGCATTTTGATAGACGGGTGCGAGAGACAAGGAAGTTAGTCTTGGAACGTTACTCCCATAGTGATGCGCCACATTGGTGCCCGGATGTGGTAAGCAATGAGCAAGGGTCCTCACACTTTAATAGGCAAGTGTGGAGCAAGGAAGATAGTCCAAGGGACGGGTATTCACTTAGGAAGTTGGAATATAGGCTGTCTAAGAGGTAAGTTGAGGGAGTTAGCAGATACCCTGATCAGGAGAAGGTGAGTACGGCATTTCTTCAAGAGACTGAGTGGGAGAAAAATCTAAAGAAGTGGAGAGTTCGGGTTTCAAGTTATGGTACACAGGTACAGAGAAATAATTAATGAAGTAGGGATTATGATTTATGACAAAAAAGAGATTAATAGATGGGTTGATCAATGTTAAAAGAAAAGGTGATAGGATCATACAAGTAAATTTAGTAGTTGGAAAATGATATGATTACATTTGTCAAATAAAAGACAATTTTAGGATGATTTAGAGGAGGTAGTATGGGGGATACCGTTCAAAGAGATAATTATAGGAGGAGATTCAAATGGGCATGTCGCCATGTCGGACAAACTAGTGGTGGTTTAGAAAGTTTCACGGGGTTTTGGCTATGGAGAATGAGGCTGATGAAAACATTTGAAACTCTGCGGTAGCTTATGGTATGAAGCTGACTTACACATTTTTCAGCAATAAAGAGTCATACTACACCACCTTCGCTACCGACCCAAAATTGTAGCTAGATAGATTTGTCCTTACTAAAAGATAGTGTGAAGTCTTATGATAGACTACAGAGTCCTTCATGAAAGGGTGTGACATGAGGGGTCTGGGGAAGTTCACATGTACACATTTGTAACTGTATTTACAGCACAAACCTCTATTAGGAAAAAGAAGTCATAAATTTGTAGATCTCTCCAATAGTATTTAATTAACGTCGAGGAACTTTCTAAAGTAAGATGGAATCAGCCAGAAAAATAAAAAACTATGTGACTAAAGAAAAATTCTACTACTAATGAATACAAAGGGAAGTGATCTTTTATTCTGGAAGGGGGTATATCTTTAATAATTAGATCACTACATTGTGTAAAATATCTTGTAAGGGAGTTTAACGCAAATAGTTTAATTCAATGTTTAATAATCAATGACTAGTTTCGGGAATGACTATACATAAAAGCTTATGAAGTTGAAGCTGTACACATACATCACATATTATTCACAAACGCTAATGTAATACCACATTTCCATATTAGAACATGTGAGATAGGTTGAACTATATATACATATACATATACATATATATATATATATATATATATATATATATATATATATGAACTGATCCATAGTTAACGTTGTCAAATTAAGGTTATTCTTACAACAGATCGTGAGCGTCCATCCGATGATCCAACGATTTAATAGAGCTCTCGTCCGCAGTTTAGTTTTCAGTATTCCGTAATTTAATACTACGGACGGGACAAATGTCCAAAATACTGCTACTTGTACGAGTCCCCGTCCGCAGTATTAAACTGCAGATCCTGAAAAACATTTTAAAAAAAATTGGCATCCGCATTATTAAACTGCGAAGCCAAAAGAACTTAAAAAAAATTTGGCATCCACAATATTAAACTGTGGAGCCTGAAAAACTATTTTTTACATTCTTCCTTCATTCCTTTCCTTCTCCATTCTCTCTCCTCCCCTTACTCTTATCATTCACCTCATCTCTAATTCAATCATGGATAATTAGGAATATCTTCATTGGCCTTCGGTTTAATAATATATTCTGGTTGAAATCCAAGATTTCCTTCGCAAGGCTTTATAGTTAGCCGGAGCTTATTTTGAAGTAATTCCCCCTCTTGGTTTTGGTCGTAGATTTGCATATATTGTTACATATCTTTTTCTTGGAACAAATGGAGAACTAATTGCATCCCCCCACCCTCCCTTCTTCTGGTGTGGAGTAGTATAACCACTATAATTTGAGTGCTTTGGTTCAACTTATGATTTTATGTGTTCCATTTTTGACATAATTTTGTGTGCAACAGACCTTTCCTAATCTTCATGTCTATAGTTCTTCACGGCTCTGAGATATGCAGAATGGTTTGTCCTATGCAAGATTGCGATATCAACCTTGATGGAGAACTGAACCGCGATGAGTTTGTAAATTCACAGTGATTGAATTAGAGATTGGGTGAATAATAGAAGTAAGGGGAGGAGAGAGAATGGAGAAGAAAAGGAGTGAAGGAAGTCTGCCAATTTTAATATTGCGGATGCCAATTTTTTTTTAAGTTTTTCTAGTTCCACAGTTTAATACTGTGGACGGGAACTCGTATAAGGAGGGATATTTTGGACATTTGTCTTGTTCGCAATATTAAACTGCAGAATACTGAAAACTAAATTGCGGACGATAGCTCTATTAAACCGTTAGATCATCGGATGGACGCTCATGATCTGTTGTAAGGATAATCTTAATTTGACAACATTAGTTATAGATCAGTCCATATATATATATGGTCTTAAGTCTACTATCAAGAGTACCAATAACTTGTCATGACTCGGGTCGTTACAGTTGTTAATAATCATATACTACCTCCATCCAAAAAAGAAAGAACAAAGTACATTTTTCACATATATTAAAAAAAGTAAAAGTAGAAGAAAGAGAGTAAAAAAGTTTCAATTTTATCTTTACTGACTTCACAAGATTATTTAAAGTGACGAACACTTTTATTTTTTATACTAATGGACTCACTAAATGATATACTTACCCTTCATTTTATGTATTTTATCTCATCATTTTTTTACCTTTAGTCATCCTTTTGAGGACGGAGGTAGTATCAATTTGTTTAATGTCCAGTGTTATAAAAATCGTTAGGTGGACCTAGGCATCGCCTACGCGGTGCGTAGACGTTTCCCTTGACTGATTTTGCATTTTCTTAAGTGGTCTCATTTATTTTTTTTTTTTTACTATACATACTTATTATACTATACAAATCATAGAGTAGATATAATGTTTTAAAATTTTACATGAAACATTATTAAAAAAATAATTTTTTAATGCTTAACAAATTCATTTTGATTATTGTAGAGGTCTAATTTTGTTTAGGCAGGGGCCTAGGCGCCTAGCCAAATCGAGGCGGTATAGGACTGTCTAGCGCCTAGACATGGATTAATCGGACTTAGGGGCTGTTTGTTTAGGACTGAATACATTTGAATGGTTGAATGACTGAATCGGTCAACCATTAAGTGTATTTGTTTTGCAAAAATTAAATGCGAATAAATTTGAATCGGTCGGATGATTGAAATTTGAATGGATAAATCTCGATTTTTTTGGTGAATGAATGAAATTTGAATAAAGTAAAAAAAAATTAAAAAAAATATAAATTATAAAAAAAAAATATTAACTATTATATTAAGTAATATTAAATAAATTTTCAACAACTTTGAATTTTTTCAAATGGGTA
The DNA here is from genome assembly GCA_020205615.1 of Panax quinquefolius. NCBI lineage: Eukaryota > Viridiplantae > Streptophyta > Magnoliopsida > Apiales > Araliaceae > Panax > Panax quinquefolius. The sequence goes on from CM035152.1 coordinate 165,683,650, forward strand.
AAATAATAAAATTCTGTCATTCAGAAGTTTCATACATTTTAATTATCAAACAACTTTTTTTATTTAAATTCAGATTCAGATTCAGATTCATTCCCCTTAGGCGGGAATTTTTAGAACACTCGAAATGTCTCTCATTTTTAGGTTGTGTTCTTGGAATATAATTTTTGCTTCGTCCCTCATATATGAATCAGACACTAAATCCTTGGACAAAACATACCTATTCTTAACTAGTTATCAAGACAAAACATATAATACAAGGAGCACATTTGCAACACCCAAGTATTACAATAAGTTGATGCACAAGAAAAATTTTGCCAACAGAATACTACAGGTGGCAAGACATTTTGATCAATCAAATAAAGAAGTAGGATGAATAAAGGGTAGGCCTACCATAAAGGATCCACCCACCTAGAAATGATGATTACAAGTTTGAGTCTCATATGGGTGAGAAGTTCGTACTCAGGGAGGGCTACTTATCATTGTGTGGTCAAACCACACTCGAGTTGGGAGGAAAATAATGACAAAGACATATAAAGATGATAAAACGGGATGGCAATACAAGGCAGAAGCCTACAAAGATGAGATATACATGGTCAAATTTTACCATGGACTAGCATATTAAAGCTGTTCAACTATTACTAAAATTTCTGAGTTCCACTCAGTTAAACAAAGCAGTTACAAGTTCATCAAGTAGGCAAAAGATGATAGCAGAAATCAGGCATACTATTATGAGCTTACCCGAGGAAATTCAGTATCACCCAGAGCCATGACTTTCCGTACTTGAAGAGTTTGATTCCACAACGGTCTGATTGAATCTCGGGACACTCCAGATTCACAGTGATTCAGAGCAAGTGCTTTTAGCTGGGACAACATTTCCGAATCCGTAAATCTCCCAAAAACTGATTTTCTCACCATAACCTCGCCACCCTTAGGCAAACAAGCTTTATCCTTTTTCTCCACTTTGCCACCCCGCAATACAGCCATCTTCTTTAACAAAACCCAACAATCTCAGATACTAATCTCTATTTAATTCAATCCTGAAAATATAAAATCAACGAATCATCAAATCTGCCACACCAAGTACATACATTTATAGCAAAAGCAAGCACTAATTAAAATAATAACACATATAGCCCAAAATTAAACTTCATTACATCTCTTTAATTACCAGAATCACAAATAAAGCTTAGTAAGGACCACTTTTTAGATTCAACTCACTTCATATAAACAAAACCCAAAAGTATTAAAATAGAGTCATGAGCATCAGTTTTGTTTGTAAGCAAATAATTCCAACTTTATTAAACTTAAAAAAAGAAGAAGCATAATCCATCAAAATTAGTCCACCATTATTATCACAAAATACAAATCTTGCCCACTAACACATTTCACCTAATATCAAAGAAGGGGTTGAAAATATATGAACGGAAAGAAAAACCCTAACTTTAAAATCAGATGTGATGAGAGTGAGTATACGGATGGGGAGACAAGAAAGGGCATAGAGATATTTGGCAGCTACTTATTTTTTAATTTATAAGTTGGTTTTTAAATAAAAAAAATAAGTAATTATTTGTTATTTATTTTAAAATGACTTATATAAATTATTTTAAAATAAATTAATTTGACCAAATATAATGTCTATTTTGTCCATTTTTTATTTTGTCACTCTTTTTATTAATGTCTTTTTTAGTAAACTTCACATTATTTTAACTTATAAGTCATTATAAATCGAACACATTCATAACTTGTTTTAACTTAATTTTTAACTTATAAGTCAAAATTAATGTCGTACACTTTTACTTACAAGTCACAACTTATAAATCAACTTATATTTTAACTTATAAGTCATTTAAAATAAGGAGTTCTCGAACAGGCCTATGCTAACTAATTTGTTTTTTTAGAAATCAGCCTTCACTTTCTCTCTCTAACATGGTGCGGGGAGACAGATAGCGAGCTGAATAGGGCTGAGTAAGGAACCAAATTAGAAACGAAATCGTATCAAAAATCGCACAAATCGCACCAACAGTTCTGGCGTATGTGATGGTTTTAGGTGGATTGAAAAACTAAATTTACGGTTCCGATTTGGTTACTAGCCAAAACCGCACACATAAAACTGAAATCGCACCATGTTGATAAAGTAGCCTATAATGTTTCTAACTCTTTGTATTATGATTGTAATATTACTATAATATAATCTTTGTTAACAATATATTGTAATATGATTGAGCTATTCTTAGAAACAATATGATGTAATATGGTAAAGTAGCCTATAAATTATTACAACATATTATTACTAAGAATATTATAGCATGTAAGGAATATGCATGTAAATATTATTCCTTATTTATATAATTAGATGATGAAGTTAATGAATGAATATGCAAAGATGTATGCATTGATAAAAGCTGTAAAGTCCTTAATAGATGATAGACAATATGGACAAGGACTTAGATTGAAATGATCAAATATGTTAGGTTGATCTAATATGAATAAATAGTTTTGTAAAAGTCCTTCAAAAGATCATGATGTACAAAGACTATGAATAGAAAGATCAAACTTATTAGGTTGATCTTATAAAGTGTAATAGATAGGTATGTCTGATTGAAGAGCACTGCATTAGTCACTATAGTCTGCCAAAAAAGTAAGGCAGAATCGTAGTCTATCAAAGCAGAATCGTAGACTACACTCAGAATCATAAAAACTGTATGTCGAGCTCCTGTCGAGCTAAAACAAGAATTGTAGGTTTTACTCGAAATCGTGAAGTGTATAAGTCGTCATCAATTAGAATCGTAGTCTGCAGAACCAGAGCTAAATTCGTATTCAGCCAAGTGCTTACATAGCTAAGGCATAATCATAGAGCACTTTACGATTCTCAACAGATGAGCAATCCTGAAGTGTATGCATAGATCTCATCCTCTGGTAAGAGTTAGGGCTGAGCAATAAACCAAATTAAAACTGTAACAGCACCAAAAATCGTACAAACCGCACCAACGATTTCGGTGTATATGGCAGTTTTAGGTGGGTTGGAAAACTAAATTTACGGTTTTGGTTTGGTTACTAATCAAAACCGTACGCATAAAATCGAAACTGCACTAAATAATCATCATGTTTTCTCAAATTCGCTTCAAGTATATATAATTTCTCTACTATAAAATATTCTCCTCATTTTATGTTATAAGACAGATATTGCAGTGTTGAATGAAAAATAAATAGTATCAATTATGTTTGCAAATTAAGAGTGGCTTGGTTTTTCTTAAATCAAATGTGATAACATAGTACTAATTAACCATATAATTATTGATGTCTGGAACTATTTTGCTAAATTATCTCTATAATTGTGTTCACTGCGTAATACGTTTGCTTGGATGATTTTGCTAACTATGTTACGGGTTTGTTATTTCAATTGGTTTTGGAACCGAAACAGCACAAAATGAAACCAAACCGCACGGTTCAAAACCGCACACACCAATCACAAATGGTTTTATGTGCGGTTTTGGATGCGATTTGAAGCAAACTGCACCATGCTCACCCCTAGTAAGAACAATCAAGTTTCATATTACAGTCTACTTGAAGAATATCAAAAAATATTCTCTGAATGCCATGCAAGTAAATAGAAAATCAAAGCACCAACTCTATCAACAAGGCTGATTGAGAAGTGAAAATTCATTTAGAAGAAGTATCCTACAAGTGCTCATCAGAAAATAACGATCATAGTGTTGGCTACAACGATCGTAGTGTCTGCAAATTAGCAGCAGAGTCTAATAAAGCACCTACAGAAACAAGGGTAAACATATAAAGGACAGACGAAGAGAATTGTCTATGCTCAGCCTCACCATAAAGTATGATCAAGAGATTACAAGGCTGAAAGTTAAGGAAGTTGAGCATAACTAATCAAAAGGGGTATGCAAACAAATGTCAATGCAGTCAATCAACTTACTAGTTCCTGAAGCAAAGCAAACCAAGCATGATCGTAGACCAAACTACAATAGATAATTACAAGATGGTACAACGTTGAGTACTCTCGAAATCATAAGAGATGTCAAGGTTAAGTCACCCTACGATTTCCACAGACAAGCTACGACCAAGAATCGTAGAGTTCGTAAAGGTCAACATCAGAATTGTAGAGGGTATTTGTCTGATGAGTGAGAATGTCTAAACAAAGAAGATTGACATTCGAACATTGTGAATTGAGGATCCCGATATACTCTCCAAACTTCCTTGATGTAAATCGAGGAAATAAAAGAAAAGGGTGACTACTTACTAGTCCGCTGAAAGTGACGTTTCAGAAGTGTTAGGTGGTAAAGCAGACTGATGTGTCAGGTAAGTCAAAAAGAAGTTGTCACATCAACCCAATATGTCTACATCAAAGATTTCAGAATATCTAAAGCATTAAATGCTCCAAAGAAAGCTCTTCAACCGAAGACTCCCAGCGGTTATGTTTCAATGGGAAGATGATAGATGAATCTATAAAGAGCCGAAGCTTCAAAAAAGATAGAGTTATTAACTTGAGATAAAGTAAGTCATATAAAGCGCTTAACAGAGAAAAGGTTTTAGTGAGAGTGATACCACCACAGAAGAGTGAAGCACAACTAATGAGAGTCTTACAATGAAAAAGCTTTACTCAATACAAAGGAGTATGACAACAAAGTGACATCTGTACTGAGAGTCGGAAGGCCAAGAAGAAAACAACTAGAGTGGCAAATCAGAAAGCAGAATACTTGAGTCACTCTACGATTCACCATGAACACTCTGAGCTGAAGAGAAGAAGATACAGAGCCGAATCTGTGCACAAGACAACCAGTGTTGAAGGACTGCTAAGGACCAGAAGAAGTCAAGCTGATATGCAAGACTTAGCAATACATCAATGGTGATAGTGTGCAATGTTGAATATCAGATGAAGACAAACATCAACAAAAAAGATAAGCAACACCAAGGGATAAGTCAGACTACTAAGAACAAAAAGATTTCAAACTCAACGTACATCTTAGCAGTCCATCAATTATGATCTACTATCAAGCTGAATACCACATGATCACCAGAAGCTACTAAGTACCAGAGGATAAACAAGTTGAATGTCATCTTAGCAGCTCAACAATAACAAATAACTGTAAGACCCCAACTTATTATTTAATGAAATTAAATTTCCTCTATTTATTATCTTGAAATAGTAAGGGTTGATTTGATTAATGTGGTAAGTTATGGGTAAAATCTTGCATTATTTCAAACAAGCAAGAAGTGGTTTTAAAATATTCATTGTTGATGGGGAATATTCGTTTGGTCATGGAATATTTTTACTATCGGGGGAATATTAAATGCGACGGCGACAGATTGTGGGCCCCATAACGAGCGATTGGATGAAGAAAACGACAAGTATAAGTTGTTTATAAATAACGACGTAGTTATTCACAGATTAATCTTGTTAAAATACTTGGTGGTTAAAACACGATGTAGCACACGGTATTGCACCAATTATTGATGCTTACGTGAAAGGCACTACTCAATAATTATTCTGATAATTATGCTCAAATTATTTTATTTATTGATTCAATAATTGTTGCGTTGATATTTTATATTACTGTTGTTTTAATAATTGTCATTGCACAGTATTTTCTATTATCGGAGCAATAATTCATATTATCTGAATAATATTATTAGATAACATTATTGGCAATGTTTAGAAAGTTCTATCTAAGGAGAGGTTTGGTCATCTAATTGCGTGCCAGTAAGGATAGATCCTTATTGGAAAGCCCTCTTTTCACAGAACCCGCTGCACAGTTGTTAGTAATGTGATTACGTAATATTATTTGTGAATAATTAATTATTGATTTATATGATGAGGAAAATATTGATTTTATGCGATATAGATGGAGAAAATTTTTAATGTGACAATTGTTGAAAATTAATATTTTATATTTTTACGATAAAATAATTCATTTAAATATATTATTTTAATAATGGTGATATTTTTACAATGAATGTGGGATATATGAGTATATGAGGAGGAAGAGTATTTTGTGGCATTAAATGATTAACACATATTTTGTGTGTCAGTGAATTCCCATTCTTGGCCAAAAATTTGATTATAGCACAGTAAAATCGCCTGCTTACTGGATTTCGGTCAATTTACATTTGGAATTTGGAAAAACTTTCTTGATGAAGTTGTAGAATGAAATTTCCTATGGAAAGGATATGTGGTTGAATTTTTACGATAAAAGAGCTATTTATTATGAATTATTAAAGTTCCGTGTTCCGAAATAATTGATTTTTGCAAGTTTTAATTATTTTTAATTACAAAAATATTTTTTTTGCTTGGTGGGCTTCATTAAACATGTGCAAGGTGGCTGAATTCAGATTCAAGAGGCGGGCTTGACAATTTTGTAAATATAATAATATTATATTAAATTTTCTGCTCTGGTGTTCTAAGCATTTTCCTATAAATAGGGTGCTTAGGTTTGAATTGAAAATCACACCAGAAACTAAAGATTTCTCTCTTTCTCTCTCTCAATATATTGAGCGTATTCTTGTGAGTATTTTAATACTTTGAGTGTTCTTATCTGGTCTGCAAGTTCAAGTCATAGCCTATATCCAGGTGTTTCAACTAGAAATCTTTATCTTTTCGAGGTAAGGGATGTTATTTTCTTTTTAAATGATATTATTTTCTTCAATATCATTATGCCGAAATATTTGTTTGAACTTTTAATCAAATTTGGAACTTTTAGTGTCGGGGTTACTATTCACGTATACGGCACTATTCACAAAAAAATTAAATTTTCGTTTTTGTCCAAAATATCTATTGTGGATACTAGCTTTGATTGTATCCATGTTTTGATCATTCTTGAATTTTACTTCACTATGATTATTTATGAAGTATTTTTGAACTCAGATTGTTTAAAAGTACGAATCCATAATACTTGTTCTTTTGTTTTCATTGGATTCGTTTTCTTTAAAATATTTTTCATCATCCTCGAGTCCCTAAATGATGATATTATTGAATATCTTTGGCTGTAGTGCAAAGATAAATGATTTTATAATGAATATCTTTGGCCGTAGTGCAAAGATGAGCAGTGTTGAGATGAACATGATCGATGATGAATATCTTTGGCTGTGTAGTGCAAAGATGAAAATTTGATTCAAGATGAATATTGATTGATGTTACTGAGGATAAAATATTGACGATGGACTTTTAAATTCATAGATAATAGTAGATTTCATTCTCTCACGTAACTCTTCTATGAATTATTATTTCCATTCTAAATATTGATCCTAAACTTGTTATCATTTATATTTTATCGATTTTTTCCTCATTGAAGACTAACGATAATTTGTTCTATATTATCTTAGTCATAATATTCTTTATCGGGCTAGTTGAGCTCACCCTTTTCTTTTTGTTCTATTTTTCTTCTCGGAAGGCAAGAATGTAGCAGTACTTAGTCGGGGTATGGAATGATGATTCTAGAAGTTGTTTAGTTGTCCTCACCATTTTGTAAAATAATATATCAATAATTGTGATGAGGATTTATTTGGGTATGGATATTGTCTGAAGATAATATTTGTATTTAAACTCACATTTTTATGATGTATTAATAAAGTTGTAGTTATTTACATACCATGTTATTGACGACCTAAAATGGGTGATGTATACCTATTTTGGGGGTGTATGATTGGTATCGAGCTTAGGGATATGATCTCCAAGCGAGATCGGGAATAGAACTAGGAGGGAGAGACGAGTAAATCATTCGCTAGTGTGTGTCCTACCTAAGCTTATTTGTTGGTTGGTCATAGTATAGGGGTATTATGTGATTTGTTAATCTGTTTAATTAACCCTTATTTTATGGTAGTATTTAAGAATGACAACTGAGAACGTTAATAGTGGAGTAAATGAGACCGTGGAGACGCCTGTACTCACCAACGAGGAGAACGTGCAACAGGCTGGCAATGTTCCTCCTGTGAACAACACCACCGATCGACGATGAACAGCCTTGATGTTTAGAAGCTTTTTGCGGTTCATGCAAAAATCGGATGAGGGAGACTCGTGTTCAAAATCTGGGGAGGAAATGATAATAACACACGGTTTATCACATTAAGCGATTCAAGGAGTTGGGACCACGAATTACAGGGAAAGCGGATCCGATTAAGGCGAAGACGTGGGTTAAATAAATTACCAAGATATTCGATGTCTTGGGATGCACAGAGAAGAATGAAGGTTCCATTTGCCACCTTTATGTTCCGTAATGAGGCAAATTCTTCGTGGGAATCGTGAAGCGTACCCATCCAAATTTGTTTCAAAGATGTCTCGAGACGTTTGAAACCTGTTCAATGACAAGTACTTTCACGAAAGTATTCATCATTTGAAGGAAGTGGAGTTTATTAGACCGGAGCGAGAATAACGTGGACGGTGTCCCAAAGACGAGGCGAAGTTCGCGGAGTTATCCAGTTTGCATCTCATTTGGTGGAGAATGAGGAACGTGTACGTAGATGTTTACGAGAGGTTTGAAACCCGGATACGCGTCGATATCTCATTTCTCATAAATTTTCTCTCTATTCAGATGTTGTCAACATGGCTCAATTGTTAGAGCGAGATAACGAGTACGTTCAACCGAGGGACCACAACCAGGATCATACCGGAGATAGCAGTCAACAAAACAATGATAACCAGCGGAGAAAGAAAAAGACGGACAAAAATGGTAACCACTCTGGTACTAATCATGGCCATGAGTGTGAGACCCCAGATTTTATAAATAAAGATTTAAATTTCTCGAAATATTTTTTTGAATATTATGGTGTGAATTTGATATAATGTTATAGTTGTGGGTAGTATTTATAAATTTTGCAAAGTATGCAAGTTGTTGTATTATATTCGATTGGTCAGGGAATATTCTTTATATCGGGGAATATTTGTACGACGGCACAATCATTGGTGGACCCCATAATGAAATTATTATTGCCGGATTGAAAAACGACAAAATATTTTATTAAAAATAACGGCGGAAGTTTTACCGATTATCTTGTTGAACTACTCGGTAGTAAAAGTGCGATGTCTGGCGTGGTTGCATAGCAGCACCAGTATTGATTATTAATGCTTACGTGAGAAGTCACCGGTTTTGTTCAATTATTCTATAAGTAATTGTTTCATAGTATCTCACGTTATTTGATTCAATTATTGTCGATATTTTATATATTATTAAATCAATAATTGAAATGACAGAGTTATTAATATTATAAATTGCAATATTAACGATGTCTAGAAGTTACGCCAGAGAGGTTTGGTCACCTAATCAAGCGCCATGATAGGGAGAAATCCTTATTGGAAAGCCCTCTTTCTCGGGAGCGACACAGTGGATTAATATTGTGAATTATAATAAAGATGATAAATGTTGTTAAAATTATTAAGGTGATTTTTATGAAATTTTGCTTATTTTATGGATTCCTATTTATCCATTTTTCAAAATAATCGGTAAAAAATTTCTTAAAGGTTGGGGCCCCCATATGTGGGGCCCATATATATGTTGGGAAATGATTTTGAAAATGGAAGAGTATCGTGTGGAAGTATATGTGTGTTTTGAGTATATAGTGGAAGAAAAAAATGATATGTGAAAGTGATAGGTGTGTGATGTGTGTGTGAGTGGAAAATGGTGGAAAAGTAGTAGTGTGATAGTGATGTGTAAGAGTGTAGTGAATTTGATTATTGGGTGGGTGGGGGATTGATGTTGGTTATGGGGGAGAAAAATTAAGTGGTGTATTTATTATATTGATAAAAATATTTTGAAAACATGTGTGTATATATATATATATATATATATATATATATTTTAATGTTTGGTTGATTGAAAAATTGAAGATTCGTATTATGCAAATAATTTCAGCCATGAACAGTACACTTCCATTCTCCTATAAATAGAAGTTCATTCCTTCATTATTTTTTACAAATTCACTGAAACTCGAGAGAGAAATTATAGAAACTATAGAAAAGTATTCTCGCCACTTCCTACTTTTTATATCCGGTTCTTTTACTAGTAAGGGTGTTATTCTTTCTTATTCATGAAGAAGAACTGTTGTTATTCCATTTCTTATTATTACATTGGAATAACTTGTATATGCGCTATCTACCCTATACTTGGTGACACTCTTCTATTATTTCGTCTTTATTATTACATTGGAACATCCGTCACATGCATGTTTTTTACAGGACTGGTTCCGCCTCTTTATTTATTATTCATTTGGAATATCACATGCATGTGTTTTACACGGACCGGTTCCATTATTTATTATTCGCTTTTTTATTATTCGTCGCTTAATATCCTGTTTGTGCATTTTACGCCGGACTGGTTCCATTATTTATTATTCGCACTTATTATTACTGCTTGGAACATCTGTTGGTGTGAATTTCACCGACTTCGATTCCGTTATTATTATTACATTGGAATAACTTTTGTCATCACAATCTGCATGCATGGTGATTTCTTTTATTATTCCATTCGTTATTATACTCGGTTGGTTAAAATTTTGACTTCTATACTCTATGAAATTAGTGGAATATCCTTGATATTTGCGCTTCATCCAGATTTTTCATGGAAATATTCTTCCGAGCATTCTTGAATTTTACTCTACAAAGCGATATCATGTTGACAATTTGGGCGTTATTAGTTCTGAATAAATTAATTAAGTGAACTTGTTTTATTAAACTCTTATATCATTGTCATCATTCTCATGTTTATATTTTTTTGAAAGTCATCTCGTGGCACATAGTGCGTAGATGGACTTGGTATGATTATGACCGAGGATTATTCGGTTGTAATCATGGCCAGTAATGTAACAAGTGATGTGGTAAAAGTCTTCATTGGTCAGAGTGCATTGATGGGCGATTGTTGGCATGATCATGACCATTGATGAATACACAAATATCCTCGGCACAGTGGTATGGAATTTGTGGACGTGACCCTAATGAATATCCTTAAGTAGTAGTGCGGGGATGATGTGGATTAATTATTAAGTCGAGTCTCGCCGATAAAAGTGATGAAAAACTTTTTAAATCATAAAAGATAGTAGATTTTATTCTCTACTGACTCTTTTAATGGATTGCTTGTTCCCTGCAGCTTAAACTTGATGTCTATTGTATTTTATCGGTTTAACATTGTTGAAGACTAATGATAATTTATTCTCAGATTATCTTAGTCATAATATTTCTTCTTGGGCTAGTTGAGCTCACCCTTTCTTTCACCGTTCTCTTGAGAAATGAGAACGTAAGCAATGGACTAATCGGGAAATGGAGTGACGGTCCGGATGATAGTATTGGTAGTCCTCACTATATTCATTAAAAAGTGTGACAATAAATGTAATGAGGACTCTATTTGAGAATGGATATTGTCTAGAAGACAATATTTGTATTTAAACTCACAGCATGTGTTTTGTTGTATTTTACACGACTGCTGTATTATTAGTTTGTATTTGAATTTTGTACCATGTATTTGGCGACTCAAGATGGGTGATGTATACTTATTTTGGGGGCGTCACAATGAGAATAGAAGAAGCGAGTCGGGGGGAGATTTTAAAAAGAGGAGATTTAACAATGACAATGCGAAGACGTCGACCAAAGAAAGAATCGATTCTAAGGGAGGAGAACGACCACCTATTAGTCATCTTGCTACAAATACGGAAAGAGGGATATATCACCAAACCCACTAGCAGTTTAAGGTATGCTATAATTGTGGAAAGGAAGGACATATCGCTCGAGATTGTATGGTAAATGAAACCAAGTCCAATGGGATGGTGACTCAAAAGTCTGTCCCAGAAAAGTCAAAGTCAACGGTTCCTGGAAGAGCGTTTGTTGTGACTGGTCAAAATGCGAGGAACCCAAACGAGGTGATCACGGGTAAGTTATTTATAAATTCTTGCGAAGTTTATACCTTACTAGATACCGGTGCTACCTATTCATTTATCTCTCCTTCTTGTGCTCAACGTTTAAACTTGACTCCAGAGAAATTAGACTTTGACCTATCTGTAGAAACTCCGTTAGGAGAAACTTTCATCGCATCCACTGTTTATAAGTCTTGTTTGATCCAAGTTGGCACTATCACCTTACCTGTTGACCTTATCTCTTTAAAGATATTTGCTTTTGATGTGATTTTAGGGATTGATTGGTTAACTACTCATCATGCCAAAATTGATTATTTTCGTAAGGTTGTTAGTTTTCATATTCCTAACCAACCTGTTGTACGAATTCAAGCAACTAAGCCACTAAAATCAATCGCTGTCATATCAAGTCATAAAGCTATTTGTTTATTGAAAAATGGATGTCAAGCTTTCTTAGCCCATGTTATGGATTTGAATAAAGACACGTCAGATTTGAATAATATTCCTGTTGTTATTGATTTTCCCGACGTATTTTACGAAGAACTTCCCATCTACCCCATAACGTGAAGTTGAATTCTTTATTGATCTTGAACTCGGTACAAAGCCCGCTTTCTAAAACCCCATATCGAATGACTTCTATTGAACTTGAGAGTTAAAGGTCAAACGGCGGGAGTTGTTGGACATCGGTTTCATTAATCCTAAGTACATCTCCTTGGGGTGCTCTATTTTATTTGTAAAGAAGAAAGACGGAGTATGCGACTTTGTATTGACTATCGGGGAATTGAACTATGTCACCATCAAGAATAGGTATCCACTACCTCGTATTGATGACTGTTTGACCAATTCAAGGAGCACAATTCTTTTCAAAGATCGATCTTAGCTTCGATATCATTAAATCAAGATTAGAATCGAGGATATTCCAAAGATCGCCTTCAAAACTCCTAGATGCGGGCATTATGAATTCTTAGTCATGTCTTTTGATTGACTAATGCTCCTGCGACTTTCGTGGATATGATGAACCGAGTATTCAAGGACTATTTAGATCGGTTCGTTGTTGTCTTTATTGATGACATTCTCATATATTCCAAAAGCCAGTGATGATCATGAGCACCATTTGAAAGTCGGGTACTCTAAAGGTTTCGTGAAAACAAGCTATATGCCAAGTTGAAGAAATGCAAGTTCGGCTTGAGAAGTAGCATTCCTCGGGCATGGGTGTCTAAAACATGGAGTATCTATCGACCCGGCGAAGATTGAAGCAATACAAAGTTAGGGAGCATCCGGCCTCGGTGATCGAAGACGTAGCTTTTTCAGGCTAGTGGTTATTATCGAAGATTCGTGGAAGGGTTTTCTCGAATCGCTACTCCATTAACTCAAATAACTCCTTGAAGATACAAAATTCGTTTGGAGCGATGAATGCGAGAAGAGTTTCCAAGAACTTAAGAGGAGACTTATTTCAAGACTGTTCTAACAATACCATCCGGTTCGGATGGATTTGTTATCTACAAACGATGCTTGAGCAAAGGGTTAGGATGTGTTCTCATGCAACGGGAAAAGTCATAGCCTATGCCTCGCAACAACTTAAAGAATATGAGAGGAATTATCCGACTCATGATCTAGAGTTAGCAGCAATGCTCACGCGCTTAAAGAGATCCGGAGGCACTATCTATATGGGAGAAAGTGGAGATATATTCAGACCATAAAAGCCTCAAATATTTCTTCACTCAAAAGGAACTCAACATGCGGCAACGACGTTGGCTCGAATTGTTGAAAGATTACAACCACACTATTCAATTCCATCCTGGAAAAGTGAACGTGGTAGCTGACGCATTGAGTAAAAGATCATATGCAAGAACGAGTGCGATGATGTCAAGTATATACATAGAGCCAACTTTAATAGAAAATTTTAAGGTTGCTCAAGCCACAGACCCGGAGCTGATACATATGAAGAAGAAAGTGCAAGAAGGTGCTATTCCAGAAGCAAGAATTGATGAAGAAGGAATACTTCGGGTCCACTCCAGACTTTGTGTTCCTAACGACTCTGATTTGAAGTACAAGATTATGATGGAGGCACACAATACACCATTTGCGATCCATCCTGGAAGTACCAAAATGTATCGTGATCTTCGACATACATTTTGGTGGAACAATATGAAGAGAGAGATTACAAAGTTTATCTCGACGTGTTTAACTTATCAACGTGTAAAGGCGGAGCATCAAGTACCTAAGGGTCCATTGCAACCACTTGAGATTCCGAAATAGAAGTGGGAACATATTACCATGGATTTAGTTACGGGTCTTCCCACGGTTTCTCAAGGCATAAATGCTATATGGGTTATTATTGATAGATTAACCAAGTTTGCTCATTTCTTGCCGATACGGGAGACTTATTCCCTTGAACGTCTTGTTTATATGTATGTAAATGAGATTGTGAGATTGCATGACATGCCAGTATCCATAGTTTCGGATCGTGACCCAAGATTCACTTCAAGATTTTGGGTTAGCTTACAAAAAGCTAAGGGCACGGATTTACGTTTTCGATTCGGATACCATCCTCAAACCAGACGGACAATCGAGAGAGACTATTCAAACTCTTGAAGATCTATTAAGACTCGTGTCCTAGACTTCAAAGGAGTTGGGATAAGTATTTACCATTGGTGGAATTCTCCTACAACAACAAAGCTTATCGTGCAAGTATAGGTGTGGCCCCATTTGAAGCATTGTATGGATGAAAGTGTCACTCTCCAATATGTTGGGATGAGGTGGGTGAAGCAACATTGTTGGGACCCGATTTGGTACGTATGACTACAGAAAAGATCCAAATGATTCGACGACGTATACAAACGGCACATGATCAACAAAAGAGTTATGCGGATCTTCATCGAAAGGACGTGGAATTTAGTATTGGGGATCATGTATTGTTACGAGTTGCTCCATGGAAGGGAGTTACAAGATTTGGGAAGAGAGGAAAGCTCAATCCACGATTATTGGTCTATTTTAAATTCTTGATCGAGTAGGTAATGTAGCCTATAAACTCGCGTTACTTCCGAGTATGTCTCGTGTTCATAATGTGTTTCACATATCTGTGCTTCGTAAGTATGTGAATGATCCAAACCACGTTATTGAGTTAGAACCGGACGAGATAGCCGAAGACTTAACGTATGAAGAGGTACCTGTCAAGATCTTGGATAGGAAGGAGCATGTCCTATGCACAAAGGTCATTCCACAAGTTAAAGTTTTGTGGAGGAACCATGCTATAGAGAAAATAACCTGCGATTTGGAAACGGAAATGAAAGCGAGGTATCCTCACCTTTTCAAAACACCAGGTACGTACGTCAATTTCGATGACGAAATTTCATAAGGAGGGGAGGTTGTAAGACCCCAACTTATTATTTAATGAAATTAAATTTCCTCTATTTATTGTCTTTAAATAGTAAGGGTTGATTTGATTAATGTGGTAAGTTATGGGTAAAATGCACAATTATTTCAAACAAGCAAGTGGTTTTAAAATATTCATTGTTGACGGGGAATATTCGTTTGGTCGTGGAATATTTTTACTGTCGGGGAATATTCGTGATGACGGCCATGTGACCTTATGTGGGCCCCATAACGAAAAGCGATTGGATGAAGAAAACGACAAGTATAAGTTGTTTATAAATAACAACGTAGTTATTCTGCTATTATCTTGTTAAAATACTCGGTGGTTAAAACACACGAAGACACTCAGTATTGCACCAATTATTGATTCTTATGTAAGAAGGCACTACTCAATAATTGTTACGATAGAATTAATGTTCAATATTTTATTTTATTGATTCAATAATTGTCATATTGATATTTTATATTATTGTTGTTTTAATAATTGTCATTGTACAAGATTTTCTATTATCTAGCAATAATTCATATTATCCTAATAATATTATTAGATAAAATTATTGGCAATGCCTAGAAAGTTCTGCATCAAGGAGAGGTTTGGTCATCTAATCACATGCCTATAAAGTAGGAGATCCTTATTGAAAACCCTCTTTCTGAACTGCACCTCGGTTACGATAATGTGATTCTCGTAATATTATTTGTGAATAATTAATTATTGATTTATATGATGAGGAAAATATTGATTTTATGCGGATATAGATGGAGAAAATTTTTAATGTGACAATTGTTGAAAATTAATATTTTATCTTTTTCTCGATAAAATAATTCATTTAAATATATTATTTTAATAATGGTGATATTTTTACAATGAATGTGGGATATATAAGTATATGAGGAGGAAAAGTATTTTTGTGATATTAAATGATTAATACATGTTTTGTGTGTCGGTAGACCCCAATTCTTGACCGAAATTTGATTATAAATTGTAAAATCGCTTGGTTTATGATTTTTTGGCCAATTTCTGTTTGGAATTTGGAAAAACTTTCTTCAGTAAAGTTGTAGAGAATAAAATTTCCTATGGAAAGGATATGTGGTTCAAATTTTTCTCATAAAAGAGCTATTTATTATGAATTATTAAAGTTCCGTAGTTCCGAAATAATTGATTTTTACAAGTTTTAATTATTTTTAATTACAAAAACATTTTTTTTTGCTTGGTGGGCTTCATTAAACATGTGCAAGGTGGCTGAATTCAGATTCAAGATGTGGGCTTGACAATTTTGTAAATATAATAATATTATATTAAATTTTCTGCTCTGGTGTTCTAAGCATTTTCCTATAAATATGGTGCTTAGGTTAGAATTAAAAATCACACCAGAAACTAAAGATTTCTCTCTCTTTCTCTCTCAATATATTGAGCGTATTCTTGTGAGTATTTTAATACTTTGAGTGTTGCTATACGATGCAAGTTCAAGTCATAGCCTATATCCGGTGTTTCAACTAGAAGTACTATCTTTTCGAGGTAAGGGATGTTATTTTATTTTTAAATGATATTATTTTCTTCAATATCATTATACCGAAATATTGGTTTGAACTTTTAATCAAATTTGGAACTTTTAGTGTCGGGGTTACTATTCACGTATACTGTGACTATTCACGATACTGACACTTTATTCACGAATCACTAAGACTATTCACGTAAAAATTAAATTTTTGTTTTTGTCCAAAATATCTATTGTGGATACTAGCTTTGATTGTATCCATGTTTTGTTCATTCTTGAATTTTACTTCACTATGATTATTTATGAAGTATTTTTGAACTCAGATTGTTTAAAGTACAAATCCATAATACTTGTTCTTTTGTTTCACTGGATTCGTTTTCTTTAAAATATTTTTCATCATCCTCAGTCCTAAATGATGATATTATTGAATATCTTTGGCCAGTAGTGCAAAGATAAATGATTTTATAATGAATATCTTTGGCCGTGTAAGTAAAAGATGAACAGTGTTGAGATGAACACGACCGATCGATGAATATCTTTGGCCTATAGTGCAAAGATGAAAATTTGATTCAAGATGAATGTTGATTGATGTTACAGGGATAAAATATTGACGATGGACTTTTAAATTCATAGATAATAGTAGATTTCATTCTCTACGTAACTCTTTTATGAATTATTATTTCACTGCGAATATTGATCTCAAAACTTGTTGTCTATTGTATTTTATCGATTTTTTCCTGTCAAGACTAACGATAATTTGTTCTATATTATCTTAGTCATAATATTCTTTACTTCGGGTTAGTTGAGCTCACCCTTTCTTTTTTTTGTCTATTTTTCTTCTCGGGAGGCGAGAAATGTAGGCAGTACTAGTCGGGTATGGAATGATGATTCTAGAAGTTGTTTAGTAGTCCTCACCATTTTGTAAAATAATGTATCAATAATTGTGATGAGGATTTATTTGGGTATGGATATTGTTTAGAAGACAATATTTATATTTAAACTTCGCTTTTTATGATGTATTAATAAAGTTGTAGTTGTTTACAGATTTCATGTTATCGATTTACTAAAATGGGTGATGTATACCTATTTTGGGGCGTCCATTATAACCATCTCAAAGAACTGTACCTCAGGGTCCTTGTCTTAGTGACTAAACAAAAGTCAAGTCTGCTGGGCTTGCTGAGTACCGGAAAGTACAAGAGATTTTAAGTCTGTCGGGTTTAGTCTATAATTTTTAAGGCTACTGGTCTTGAAGAGTTCTTAATGAACTAGTGTTCCAAGGTTGCTGGTCTTGAAGGAATCTTAGTGATTCAAAGTTGATCAAATCCTTAGTGTAATCCCTGCTTGTTGAAGCAGAAGAGTGGATTAGGAGCATTTAGTCTTTGAACCACATAAAACCTCTGGTGTCATTTACTTTATGTCATTTACATTCAGTACTATAATTGTTATATCTGTTTGCAACTAACTCAACATTAGAACTGTGTTTAATGTTATATTCTTGAAGGGGATCTTAATCTATTCCGTTGTGCATGAATTGATTCTTCTATTCATTATCTGTTAATCACTTAACAAGATTAAAGAAAAACAAAAAAGTTCTAAAGGATCTATTCAATCCTCCTTTTAGATCTATTACTAAGAGTCAAGTAACAAAGATTGTATTTAGCTTTTGTTTACTCCACTATATTCTACTATAATAATTTACATCAAATTACTCTATTATATTTAGCTTTTGTTTAGGCAAAACATTATAAGTAAAGTTGTGTGTGTTATCAAAGTAATATTTAATATTGTGTGATGCTAAATTGTTACTTTAAATTGCATAAAATTTTGTTATTTCAATTGGTTTTGGAACCGAAATCGCACCAAATAAAACTGCACGGTTCAAAACAGCACCTCACCAATCACAAACGGTTTTATGTGCGGTTTTGAATTTATCAAACCGCACCTAAGTGGTTTGGTGTGCGGTTTGGGCTTCTAACCGCACCATGCTCACCCCTAGAGCTGGGGCACAAACTTAGGTGATTTAATTAAGCAGGTTGACTCGACTTTATAGATCTCTGTCAGATTTATTATGTGGTATTTGATAAAACTGAATGAACGTTTTGAATGTATAAGAGAATCTGAATGAGCCGAATAAAATAAAATTTTGGAATATAGAATGAAATGATATGTTTAATAACTGTTTGTCTAAAAAAATATATGAATATATGTATTTTCCTATTTTAACCTTATAGACTATTATGAACAAATTTATTATGTAATAATAAATAAACAATATTATTTAAGAAAAATTAAATACAAACTATGTAAGACCCCGATTTTTTTTTTATATAAATAAAATTGAATTTTCTCTATTCATTATCTTGAAATAATAAGGAGTTAATTTGATAAAATGCTTTAGTTATGGGTGAAATGTGCAAATTTTGCAAAATAAACAAGTGGTTATAAAATATTCATTTTTGTCGGAGAATATTCGTTTGGTCGTGGAATATTCTTGTTGTCGGGGAATATTCATACGACCAAGCATGCGACCATTTGTGGGCCCCATAATGTAATAATCATTTGGATGAAGAAAACGATAAGTTTAAGTTTTTATAAATAACGGCGTAATTATTACCGTTAACACTGTTGGATTACCTGGTAGTTAAAATACAGTAATACGCGTGGTTGCACAGTAGCACACGGTATTGCACAGTATTTTTGAATTATTGATTCTTACGTAAGAAGGCACTACTCAATAATTATTACAGTAATTACTGTTCAATATTTTATTTTATTTATTCAATAATTGTTGCGTTGATATTTTATATTATTATTGTTTCAATAATTGTCACTGCACAGTATTTCCCATTATCAGATCAATAATTCATATTATTTGAATAATATTATTAGATAGCATTATTGACAATGTCTAGAAAGTTCTATCAAGGAGAGGTTTGGGCACCTAATTGCGCGCCAGTAAGGAGAAATCCTTATCGGAAAGCCCCTCTTCCTGGAACTATTCCAGTTGTCATTATTGTGATTTTGTAATATTATTTATGAATAATTATTTATTAATTTTTATGATAAGGAAATATTTATTTTATGTGGATATAAATGAAGGAAATATTTATTTTTATGTGGATATAATTGAAGGAATTAATGTTGAGGTGTTTTATCAGTATTTTGTTGGAGTGGAGGTATTAAAAATTATCTGTATGTGGATTTCGGACATTTTTTGTTTGGAATTTGGAAAAACTTTCTTCTGCAAAGTTGTAGAGAATTCAATTTCCTATGGAATGGACATAAAATTCGTATTTTTCTGATAAAAGGGCTATTTATTATGAATTATTGAAGTTTCACAAATTAAATATTTTTATTAAAATTGGGTGGGACCCAATTTTGTTTTTTTTGAAAACATGTGGGCTGCTAATTTTTTTCAAAGATGGTTGCTAGCTTGTTCAAATGAGGCATGCGTAGAAGATGAGAATAAAAATAATATTATTTAATTATTTAGTCTCCTTTGGCGTTCTAGCATTTTCCTATAAATAGGCGCTTAGGTTAGAATTGAAAATCACACCAGAAACATAAGTTTTCTCTCTCTATATTATCGAGCGTATTTTGTGAGTATTTAAATACTTTGAGAGTTGCTATTCAGTGCAAGTTTCCTTCGGTAATACATCCGATATTCCAATTAGAATTACTGTTATTTTGAGGTAAGGGATGTTATTTTTTTTGTAAATGATATTATTTTCTTCAATATCATTATGCCGAAATAATGATATGAATTTTATTATGGAATTTTTACCTTTTTGTGTCGGGATTACTACTTATGTATACGGCACTATTCACGTATACGGCACTATTCACGTATACGGCACTATTCACCAAAAAATGAAATTTTCTTTTCTTTGTCCCAGATGTCTATTATGGTTACTATCTTTGATTGTATCCATGTTTTGATCTTTATTCTTGAATTTTACTCCATTATAGTTTATTATGGAGTATTTTTAAACTTGAGTTATCTAAAGTACGAATCTCTAAAATTTATTCTTTTATCTAACTGGATTCGTTCTCTAAAATATTCTTCATCATTCACAGTCCTTAATGGTGATACTTGATGAATATCTTTGGCCTGTAGTGCAAAAATGTATGATTACCTAATAAATATCTTTGGCCCGTAGTGCAAAGATGAACAGGTGTTGAGATGAACATGACCAACTGGTGATACAAATGAATATCTTTGGCCCATAGTGCAAAGAATATGTGAGACCCCAAAATTTATGAATAAAGATTTAAATTTCTCGATATTTTTTTTAATATTATGGCGTGGATTTGATATAATGTTATAATTGTGGGTAATATTTACAAATTTTACAAAGTAAGCAAGTAGTTATATAATATTCGATTGGTCGGAGAATATTCTTTTTGTTGGGAATATCCATACGACGGCAGCCAATCATTGGTGGACCTCACACGGAGTATTGTCGTAGTTAGAAAAACGACAAAATTATCTTTTATAAAAATAACAAATGAAAGTGTTACCGTTAAAACCGCTGAACTACTCTTTAGTAAAAATACGATGAATACGCGTGGGTTGCGTATAAGAGCACAACGGTATTGATTATTATTGATGTTTACATAAGAAGTCACTCGCTTATACTCAATTATTGCTACAAAGAATTGCTTTGATCATATCTCTCATATTATTGATTCATTTATTGTCACAAGATCATCTCGCATAATATGTTATATTATTAAATCAATAATTGAGACGGTAAGTTATTCATATTATTAAATTGTAATATTTACAATGTCTAGAAGTTCATCGAATGAGAGGTTTGGTCATCTAATCATGCTACCAATAAGGAAAATCCTTATCTGAAAGCCCCTCTTCCTCGGGAACGATCTCGTTGTTAAATATTGTGAATTATATTATTAATGATGAATAAGTTCGTGTTGATTAAAGATGAAATTTATAGTTCCATTGTGTTGGAATTATTAGTGTTAGTGAAAATCGACATTTATTCCGATGATAATTGATGTCTGGGATTATATTAATAAATCGGGTAATTAATCGAATAAATGAGCAATTAATTGCTACTAATTCACATGCTTATATAACTATTTGTTCACATGTGTATACTATTGAATCACATTCTTGTACTATTAGGGGAGTTGGTGCAAGATTGATAATACTTGCATGACTAAGTTAAAAATGGAGGTATAGATGGAGGTACTATACTGTAATTCGTATTTTCACATGATTATAACTATTAATTCACATGATTGAACTATTGATTCACATTATTTACTATTAGGGGAGGTGGTGCAAGTTTGATAATACTTGCTGGACTAAATTAGAAATAAAAGAAAAGTTGGAGGTATAGTACTGTAATATTTTGAGCCCCAAAATGTGCAATTATTGAAACTATATTTTCCTATAAATAGAAGCTTATTCTTCCTTCATTTCTCACCAATTCACTAAAGCTTTAGAGCAATTATTATAGAGAGAAATTATAGAGAAAAAGAAGAAGAGAAGTCTGCTACCTCACTATTTTAATATCTAATTTTTTCTAAGGTAAGGGATATTATTATTAGAGTAAGGGGTATTATTTCTTTCATCTTCATGAAGAGAGCTATTGTTATTCCATTTCTTATTATTATGTTGGAATAACTTGTCTATGCGAAGTACCGCATACATGGTGAAATTCTTCTGTTATTCCATTCTTTATTATTACATTGAATATCCCGTCGTATGTATTACGCATTTACCGGTTCCATTATTTATTATTATGTTGGAATAACCTGTATGTGTGGTCTATCGCATGGATGGTGAAATTCTTCTGTTATTCCATTATTTATTATTCTGTTGGAATATCTTGTCTGTGCGGTTTACGCATGACTTGGTTCTATTTTTTATTATTATGTTGGAATATCATGTGTGTGCGGTTTACGCATAACCTGATTCCATTCTTTATTATTCTGTTGAGAATAACCTGATTCCATGCATGGTGTATTCTTCTGTTATTCCATTCTTTATTATTCTGTTGGAATAACCTGTCTATGTGGATTACCGCATGCATGGTGAATGATCCTTTGTATTCATATGAATAGTATTTTTATTCAAAAGGGGTTTCTGCCAGGGGCAGTTTCATAATTTTTCTGACCCTCAAAAATTCTGAAAAAATTTGAAATGATATTTTGATGCGTTTTCTAGATTGTGTCCAAAAATGGCGATTTTTGGATGTATAGATTAAGAGTTATGGATTTTATAGGAAAAGACTATTTTAAAAGTAAACCCTTATAACTCTTTGTGGTTAACTCCAAAATTGGTAAAATTTTTATTGGGAGTACATGTATATAACAGAGATATACCACAGAATTTCGGAATTTTGGATAAAAGTACAATTTATGATAAATGTCTAAATATTTGGCGCTTTGGCCATATAAAAAATAGTAAATGAATTTTAAAAATTCTGAGAAAAATATATGTTCAATATGGGACTATATTATGCTAAATCCCGAAAATGAATAATTTTTGGGACTGATTTGGTATTTTTCATGAAAATGAACTAGTTATGAGTAAATGAATTAAATATGTTATGCGAAGTAACAAAATTGAAAAATAGGATTTTATGGCTTGGGAATCCTATATAGGGTATATCAGATTTTGATGAGGAATTTGATCATCAAGTGATAAAATCTTATGAGTATGGCTTTTTGAATGATTAAATGTATTATTTGGTAAAGTGTGAACAATTAAAATAAATTATTTATAAGTTTAAGAAGTGATTAAAATATTGTTATAATATTAATAATATTAGATTATGAGTTTATTAAGTGATTGATAATATGTGGATAAATTTAAAGTCTTTAATATTTATCCTTATTTTCGTTGATTAATGCTTATATCATCATCATCATCATTCTCATGCTTATATTGTGATGAAAGTCATCTTTTGGCTTACGCAAGCGTAGATGGACTTGGTATGATTATGACCGAGAATTATTCTGTATAATCATGACCGTTGTAAGACCCCAACTTTTATGAATAAAAATGAATTTTCTATAAATATCATTTTAAATATTATGGAATAAATTTGAGTTGTGGGTTATATTTATAAATTTTTCAATGTACGCAAGTTATTATATAATATTAGATTGGTCAGGGAATATTCGTATTTACTTTACACAATCATTGGTGGACCCCACAATGTAATTAATTATTGTCTAATCGAGAAAAATGACAAAATATTTTTATGAAAATAACGGCGGAAGTTTTACCGCTGATCTTTGTTGAACTACTCGGTAGTAAAAAATGCGATGTCTGGCGTGGTTGCATAAGAAGCACAATCGTATTGATTATTAATGCTTATGTGAGAAGTCACTCACTTGATTCAATTATTATCGATATTTTATATGTTATTAAATCAATAATTGAGAGACGATTTGTTGTTAATATTATTATTCGCATTATTAACGATGTCTAGAAGTTCTCGCCAGGAGAGGTTTGGTCACCTAATTGCGCCAATAGGAGAAACTCCTTATTGAAAGCCCTCTTTTTGGGAACGACCGATCGATTAATAGTGTGAATAATAATAATGATGATGTCGTTTTGTTTTATTCGTATTATTAACGTAATAAAAAAGGAAAAACTTTTATATAAAAATGTAATACTTTTATAAAGTTATTCGCTTTTATTAGGCTAATAGTAAAATCTTTTTTATATAAAAATGTAATACTTTTATAAAGTTATCTGCTTTATTAGACAATAATTAGAATATATTATATTTTATTATGCATAGTGTTTGCATAGTGCTCGCGTAGTGTTTGCAGATAGTAAAATCTTTTTAAAAGTTATTCGTTTTATTAGATTATAAATAGAATATATTATATTCTATTTAAAAGATTTTGCTTTAATTATGGACCGTCCGATTAAAGTAAATCAATCTGACCGCTCATGGATTGGTTACTTATTCATTCCATTCTTCTATAAATAAGCTCATTCCTTCATTATTTCTTACTTAATTCAATTGAAACTCTGTAGAGAAAACTATAGAGAGAAAGAAGAAAAGTATTCTCGCTACTTCACTATCCGATATCATGTTTCTTTTACTAAGAAGGGGTATTATTTCTTTTGTATTCATGAAGAGAACTTCATTATTCCATTCTTTATTATTCATTGGAATAACTCAGATACGCGAGCTACCCTATACTTGGTGAAATTCTTCCGTATTCCATTCTTTATTATTCTATTGGAATATCCCATGCTCGCTTTTTACGCTTACGGACCGGTTCCGCTTTTATTATTCTCATTGGAACATCCTGTTGGTGTGAATTTTACCCGACTTCGGTTTCGCCATTTAGTATTCATTGGAATAACCCGCCTCATCTATGCTAAGTAATCGCATGCATGGTGAATTCTTTTGTATTCCATTCTTTATTATTCTCATTGAAATATCCCATTTGGTGCGTATTACGCTTGACTCGGTTCCGTTATTTATTATTCAAATGGAATAACCTGCCTATGCCAAGCAATCGCATGCATGGTGATTTTTTTTGTTATTCCATTCTTTATTATACTCAAATTGGTTAAAGTTTTGACTTTCTACACTCCATGAAATTAGTGGAATATTCTTGATATTTCATGCTTCATCCAAAGATCTTTTCATGGAAATATTCTTCCGAGCATTCTTGAATTTTACTTTACAAAGAAGTATCATGTTGACAATTTGGACGTTATTAGTTCCTGAATAAATTAATTCTTGAACTTGTTTTATTGAATTCTTATATCATTGTCATCATCCTCATGTTTATATTATTTTTGAAAGTCATCTGTGGCCTGTAGTGCATAGATGGACTTGGTATGATTATGACCAGGGATTATTTGGTGTAATCATGACCGTAATGTTACAAAAGATGTGGTAAAAGTCCTCATTGGCTCGAAGTCCATTGATGGACAGTTGTTGGCATGATCATGACCATTGATGAATACACAAATATCCTTGGCCCGTAGTGCATGGATAATTTGTGGTCGTGACCCTAATGAATATCCTTGGTCTGTAGTGCAGGGATGATGTGGATTATTTATTAAGCCGAGTCTTAGCAATAAAAGTGATGAAAAACCTTTTTAAATCATAAAAGATAGTAGATTTTATTCTCTACTTGACTCTTTTAATGGATTGCATGTTCCACTGCAATTAAACTTGATGTCTATTGTATTTTATCAGTTTAACACTGTTGAGGACTAATGATAATTTTTTCTGCATTATCTTTGTCATAATATTTCTTACTGGGCTAGTTGAGCTCACCCTTTCTTTCACTGTTCTCTTCAGAAAATGAGAACGTAGCCGGAACTAGTCGGAGAACGGAGTGATGGTCCGAGATGGTGTCTTAGTAGTCCTCACTATTCTGTTAAATAGTGTGATAATAAATGTAATGAGGACTAATTTGAGTGTGGATATTGTCTAAATGACAATATTTGTATTAAAACTCACAACATGTATTTTGTCATATTTTACACGACTGTTGTATAATCAAGTTGTATTTGAATTTAGTACCATGTATTTGGCGACTCAAGATGGGTGATTTATACCTATTTTGGGGGCATCACAACCGTAATGTGACGAATGATGTGGTGAATGTCCTCTGTGGCCTGAAGTGCATTGATGGATAGTTTTTGGTATGATTATGACCAGGGATTATTCGGTATAGTCATTACCATTAATGATTTAATGAATATCCTTGTCCCGTAGTGCAGGGAAGATTCGATAATGTGGTTTATTTATTGATGTCTATCATGGACGCCCCAAAATAGGTATACATCACCCATTCCGAGTTGTCAATACATGGTACGTAAACAACTACAACTTTATTATTACAACAAGAAATCATGAGTTTAAATACAAATATTATCTTCTGATAATATTTATACTCAAATAAATCCTCATCACATTTATCGATACATTATTTTACAAAATGGTGAGGACTACTAAACAATCCTTTCTAAAACCTTCATTCCATACCCCACTTGCATCGCTATATTCTCGCCTCCCGAGAAGAATGGAACAAAAGGAAAAGGGTGAGCTCAACTAGCTCAAGAAGAATATTATGACTAAGATAATATACAACAAATTATCGTTAGTCTTCAACAGGAAAAATCTAATAGTATACAATAGACAACAAATTTCGTATCAATATTCGCAATGAAATAATAATTCATGTAAGAGTTACGTAGAGAATGAAATCTACTATAATCTATGAATTTAATAAATCCATCATCAATATTTTATCCTCAGAACATCAATCAATATTCATCTCAAATCAAATATTCATCTTTGCACTACAGCCAAAGATATTCATCAATCCATTATGTTCATCTCAACACTGCTCATCTTTGCACTAAAGGCCAAAGATATTCATCACTCATCATGTTCATTTAAACACCGCTCATCTTTGCACTACACCAAAAGATATTCTTCAAATCATTCATCTTTGCACTACAAACAGCCAAAGATATTCTTCAGAAATCATTCATCTTCAGACTACAGCCAAAGATATTCAATAATATCATCATTTAAGACCGAGGATGATGAAAATATTTTTAAAGAAACGAATCCAAAGGAAACAAAATGACAAGGATTAAGGATTAAGGATTCGTATTTGTTTTATCCACGTCCAAAATACCTCAAAAATAATCATAGTGGTGTAAAATTCAAGAATGATCAAAACATGGATACAATCAAAGCTAGTATCCGTAATAGATATTTTAGACGAAAAGAAAAAATTTCATTTTTCTATGAATAGTGCCAGATTCGTGAATAGTGTCAGATATCGTGAATAAAGTGCCAGATACGTGAATAAGAACTCACACCAAAAGATAGAAATTCCACAAAAAATATCTTCACGCTTCATTTAATAGTACTCGTGAATAAGAATTCGTGAATAGTAACTCATGAATAGTAACTCGTGAATAAGAACTCATGAATAGTAACCCCGACAAGAAAAAGTTCCAAATTTGATAAAAAGTTCCAACCAATATTTCAAAGATAATGATATCAAGAAATAATATCATTACGAAAAAATAACATCCCTTACCTCAAAGAATCAAGATTTCTAAGGAAAGGCTCAAGTGATGTCGAATGAAACTTGTACCGAATAAAGAACTCTCAAAGTATCTAAATACTCACAAAATACGCCAATAATATAGAGAGAAAGAGAAAACTTTGTTTCGTGTGATTTTCAATTCTAACTTAAATTTCTATTTATAGAAAAATGTTAGCCCACCAAGGCAGACTTTTCGACTACTACACCGATGGCTTTACTCGCTACTATTGCCACCCACCACATTTGAAATAAAATTCAGCACATTTTTTCACCAACCACAAGTGGGGCCCACTCAATTCTAGAATTTTCCACCAAAATCAATTATAAACCCAATTTCCTAAATCGTACACCTCTTAAAATTCATAACAAATCATTCGTGAATTTTTAATCGCTCAAAATTTGTGGACATATACTCAACTTATGTATGTATAACATACCCAAAAATTACCATTAATCCAACTATTTGGATTAAAAATTATAACCCCGCAATATATCTCAAACCCCCGATTTAATTTTTAATACCTCCAATCCAATAAAATACCGATAAAACACCTCAACAATAATTTCTTCATTTATAACCACATAAATAAATCCATCATTTATATCCACATAAAATAAATATTTCTTTATCATATGAATCAATAATTAATTATTCACAAATAATATTACGTAATCACAATTATGACAACCAGCCGCTCCTCAGAAAGAGGGGGCTTTCCGATAAGGATTTCTCCTCATCGCGCAATTATTAGGTGACCAAACCTCTCCTCGATGTAACTTTCTAGACATCGCCAATAATGCTATCTAATAATATTATTCAAATAATATGAATTATTGATCCGATAATGGAGATAATGTGCAAAGACAATTATCGAACAACAATAATATAAAATATCAACGCAAAGAATTATCAATCAATAAAATAAAATATCGAATAAGAATTCATCGTGAAAATTATCGAGTAAAGGCTTCTTCACGTAAGGATCAATAATTCAACAATTACTGCGTAATACCGCAGCTATCGCGCAAACCACGCCAGACATCAGATTTTAACCACCGGTATTCCAACAAATTAATCTCAAATAACTACGCCAAGTTATTTTTAACCAACTTATATTTGTCGCTTTCTTCATCCAATCGCTTCCGCATGGGGCCCACACATGGTCATACTTCATCAGCATTTAATATTCCCCGACAAAGATTTAATATTCCACGACCAAACTAATATTCCCCACAAAAATGAATATTTTATAACCACTTGCTTATTTTGAAATATTTATGATTTAACCCTTAACTATCCACATTAATCAAATCAACCCTTACTATTTCAAAATAATAAATAAAGGAAATTCCTTTTATTTAAAAAATTTCGGTCTTACAACCTCCCTCCTTATGAAATTTCGTCCCTCGAAATCGACGACGCACTCGGTGTTTTCAAAAGGTGAGGATACCTCGCTTTCATTTCCGCTTTCCAATTCCTGTGTCATTTCCTCTATAAAGCATGATTCTCCACAAAACTTTAACTTGTGGTATGACCTTTCATGCAGTAGGGACATGCTCCTTCCTATCCAAGATCTTGACAGTACCTCCTCATACGCTAAGTCTTCTGCTATCTCGTCCTGCTTTAACTCAATAACGTGGTTCGGGTCTTTCACATATTTACTTAAGGCACGATATGTGAAACACATTATGAACACGAGACATACTTGGAGGTAACGCAAGTCTATAGGCTACATTTCCTACTCGGTCAAGAATTTGAAATGGACCAATAAATCGTGGATCGAGCTTTCCTCTTCCCAAATCTTGTAACTCCTTCCACGGAGCAACTCGCAACAATACATGATCCCCTACATTAAATTCCACGCCCTTTCGATGAAGATCCGCATAACTCTTTTGTCGATCTTGTGCCGCTTTGTATACGCTGTCAATCATTTGATCTTTTCTAGAGTCATACGTATTTAACTCGGGTCCCAACAATGTTGCTTCACCCACCTCATCCCAACATATCGAGAACGGACATTTTCGGCCCATATAATGCTTCAATGGAGCCACACCTATATACTGCCTTCAATCATCTGTTGTTGTAGAGAATTCCACCAATGGTAAATACTTATCCCAACTACCCTTGAAGTCTAGGACACGTAGTCTTAATAAATCTTCAAGAGTTTGAATAGTCCTCTCTCGATTGTCCGTCTGCTTGGGGATGGTATGTCAACTAAATCGCAAACTGCGCTCCATAGCTTTTTGCAAGCTAACCCAAAATCTTGAAGTGAATCTTGGGTCACGATCCAAAACTATGGATACAGTATGCCATGCAACCTCACAATCTCATTTACGCATATACTAGCAAGACGCTCAAGTGAATAAGTCTCCGTGATTGGCAAGAAATGAGCAGACTTGGTTAATCTATCAACAATAACCCAAATAAAGATTGATGCCTTGAGAAACCGTAGGGAAGACCCGTAACGAAATCCATGGTAATGTGTTCCCACTTCCATTCCTAATCTCAAGTGGTTGCAACGGACCCTTAGGTACTAGATGCTCCGCCTTTACACGCTGGGTAAGTTAAACACATCGAGATAAACTTTGCAATCTCTCTCTTCATATTATTCCACCAAAATGTATGTCAAGATCACGATACATTTTAGTACTTCCAGTGATGGATTGCAAATGGTGTATCGTGTGCCTCCATCATAATCTTGTACTTCAAATCGTAGTCGTTAGAACACAAAGTCTAGAGTGACTCAAGTATTCCTTCTTCATCAATTCTCGCCCTAATAGCTCCTTCTTGTACTTTCTTCTTCATACGATCACCTCCGGCCTGCGGGCTCGAGCAACCTTAACTTTTTCTATTAAAGTCGGCTCTATGCGATATACTGACATCATCGCACTCTGCTCCTCAAGATATGATCTTCTACTCAATGCGCCACCTACCACGCTCGCTTTTACTGTGATGGTATCAATAGTGTGGTCGTAGTCTTTCAATAGCTCGAGCCAACGTCACGCCGCATGTTGAGTTCTTTTTGAGTGAAGAAATATTTAAGGCTTTTTATGGTCCGAATATATCTCCACTTTCTCCCCATATAGATAGTGCCTCCATATTTTAGCAAGAAAACGATCACCGCTAACTCTAGATCATGAGTAGGATAATTCCTCTCATACTCTTTAAGTTGTCATGAGGCATAGGCTATGACTTTCCCACGCTGCATGAGAACACATCCTAACCCTTTGCCCTCAAGCATCATCAGAGATAACAAATCCATCCGAACCAGATGGTATTGTAGAACAAAATAAATAAGTCTCCTCTTAAGCTCTTGGAAACTTTTCTCGATTCTTCATTCCAAACGAATTTTCAGATCCTTCCGAAAGTTAGCCGAAGTTAATGGAGTAGCGATTCGAGAAAACCTTCCACGAATCTCCGATAATAACCAAATAAGCCCAAAAGCTACGCATTTCAACACCGACTTTTGGTTGCTTCCTAACTTTGATTGCTTCAATCTTCACGGATCAACAGATACTCCATGTTTTGACACTACATGCCCAAGAAAGGCTACTTCCTCGCCGTAACTCGATTTCTTCAATTTGGCATATAGTTGGTTTTCACGGGCCTTTGGAGTACCAAATTTCAAATGGTGCTCATGATCTTCACGACTTTTGGAATATATAAGGATGTCATCAATAAAGACAACAACAAACCGATCCAAATATTCCTTGAATACTCTTGGCTCATCATATCCATGAAAGCCGCAGGAGCATTAGTTAGTCCGAAAGACATGACTAAGAATTCATAATGCCCATACCGAAGTTCTCAAGGCGCCTTTGAATATCCTCGCCTAATTTTCAAATTGATGATATCCGTAATCTAAGATCGATTTTTGAAAAGAATTGTGCCTCTTGCAATCGGTCAAACAAGTCATCAATACGAGGTAGAGGATACCTATTCTTGATGGTGACATGGTTCAATTCCCGATAGTCAATACAAAGTCGCATACTCCCGCTCTTTCTTTTTTTACAAATAAAACAGAGCACCCCAAGGAGATGTACTAGATTTAATGAAACCAATGTCCAACAATTCCTCAGTAGTTGACCTTTAACTCCTCAAGTTCAATAGAGCCATTCGATATGGGGTTTTAGAAATGGGCTTTGTACCAGTGTTCAAGATCAATAAAGAATTCAACTTCACGCTCGGGGTAGACCGGAAGTTCTTCAGAAATACGCCGTGAAAGTCAATAACAACAGAATATTATTCAAATTTGACGTGTCTTTATTCAAATCCATAACATGGGCTAAGAAAGCTTGACATCCGCTTTTCAATAAACGAATAGCTTTATGATTAGATATGATAAAGGATTGATTTTAATGGTTTAGTTGCTTGAATTGCATAACAGTCAAGTTAGAATATGAAAACTAACAACCTTACGAAAAACAATCAATTTTGGCATGATGAGTAGTTAACCAATCAATCCCTAAAATCACATCAAAAGCAAGTATCTTTAAAGAGATAAGGTCAATGTGTAAGGTGATGGTGCCAACTTGAATCAAACAAGATTTATAAACAAAGGATGTGATGAAAGTTTCTCCCAACTGAGTTTCCACAGATAGGTCAAAGTCTAATTTCTCCTGAGTCAAGTTTAAACGCTGAGCACACGCAGAGAGATAAATGAATGGGTAAAGACCCAGATCAAGTAAGGTATAAACTTCGCAAGAATTTATAAATAGCTTACCCGTGATCACCTCGCTTGGTTCCTCGTCGATTATGACCAAATACAACAAACGCTTCTTCCCTAATCGCTGACTTTGACTTTTCTCGGGATACCAGTCACCGTCCCCTCACTAACTAGGTTTCGCTATCGCATAATCTCGAGCGATATGTCCTTCCTTTCCACAACTATAGCATACCTTGAACTGTCAGGGGCGCTTGACCGATATGTCCTCTTTTCCGTGATTTCAGAAGATATATGACCGGTGGTCGCTTCTCCCCTTAGAACCGCTTGTCACGCAGACCGCTGCCTTCACATAGTCGTTATTAAATCTCCTTTTTAAAATCTCCTCCCCGACTCGCTTCTTCGCTTTCACGACTCATGATTACCACCAGAGTGGTTACCATTTCGTCGTCCGTCTGCTTTTCTCCGCAGTTATCATTATTCTCGCTGATCGCTATCTCTAGTACGATCCTCGTTATGGTCCTCAACGACCGCATCAAGTATCTCGCCTAATAATAATGAGCCCTCGCTTATAACATCCAATAAAGAGAAAGTTTATGAGAAATGAGATATCGACGACGCCGGTTTCAAACCTCTAAGAAACATCCGCTACATAATGCTCCTCATTCTCCACCAAATGAGGTGCAAACCGATAACTCGCAAACTTTGCCTCGCATCGAGACACCGCCATGTTGTTTTGTTCTAATCAATGAACTCCACTTCCTTCATACGACGAACACTTTCGTGAAAGTATTTGTCATTAAATAGTCTCTCAAACGCCTCCCAAGACATGCCGAAAAGGCCGGATGGGTACGCTTCACGCATTCCCACCAAGAGTCCGCCGCCACTTTTAACATAAAGGTGGCGAATGGAACCTTCGTTTCTCCGCATCCCAAGACATCGAATATCTTGGTAATTTGTTTGACCCATGTTTCCGCCATGATCGGATCCGCTTTCTTTAAATTCGTGGTCCCAACTTTTGAATCGCTTGGTCGTGACAACCCGTGAATTGCTATCATTTCTCTCCTCAGATTTTGAACACGAAGTCTCCTCGTCTGATTTTTGCATGAACTGCAAAAAACTTCTAAACATCCCTCGCTCATCATCTCGCCCATGGTGTTGTTCACAGAGGAACATTGCCACTGTCAGACGCTCTCCTCGCTGGTAAAGACAGCATCTCCACTGGCCTCATTTACTCCATCGTTAATATTCTCACGACATTCTCAAATACCGCCATAAAACAAGGGTTAATTAAGGAAATCAATATATCACATAATATCCCTATATACCGACTAACTAACAAATAAGCTTAGTAGACACACTAGCCAAGGATTTACTCGCCTCTCCCCTAGTTCTATTCCCCGATCTCCGCCAGAGAGATCATATCCCTAAGCTCGATACCAACCGCGACGCCCCAAAATAGTATACATCACACCCATTCGAAATTGTCAATACATGGTACGTAAACAACTACAACTTTATTATTACAACAAGAAAACTCGTGAGTTTAAATACAAATATTATCTTCTGATAATATTTATACTCAAATAAATCCTCATCACATTTATCGATACATTATTTTACAAAAAATGGTGAGGACTACTAAACAATCCTTTCTAAAACCTTCATTCCATACCCCGACTCGTACTCGCGCTATATTCTCGCCTCCCGAGAGAAGAATGGAACAAAAGGAAAAGGGTGAGCTCAACTAGCTCAAGAAAGAATAATATTATGACTAAGATAATATACAACAAATTATCGTTAGTCTTCAACAGGAAAAATCTAATAGTATCACAATAGACAACAAGTTTCGGATCAATATTCGCAATGAAATAATAATTCATGTAAGAGTTACGTAGAGAATGAAATCTACTATAATCTATGAATTTAATAAATTCATCATCAATATTTTATCCCTCAGAACATCAATCAATATTCATCTCAAATCAAATATTCATCTTTGCACTACAGCCAAAGATATTCATCAATCTATTATGTTCATCTCAACACTGCTCATCTTTGCACTAAAGGCCAAAGATATTCATCAAATGTTCATTTAAACACCTGCTCATCTTTGCACTATGTTCATTCTTCAAAATCATTCATCTTTGCACTACAGCCAAAGATATTCTTCAGAATCATTCATCTTTGCACTACAGCCAAAGATATTCAATAATATCATCATTTAAGACCGAGGATGATGAAAATATTTTTAAAGAAAACGAATCCAAAGAAACAAAATGACAAGGATTAAGGATTAAGGATTCAGATTTGGTTTTATCCATGTCCAAAAATACCTCAAAAATAATCATAAGGGGTAAAATTCAAGAATGATCAAAACACGGGATACAATCAAAGCTAGTATCCGTATTAGATATTTTGGACGAAAAGAAAAAATTTTATTTTTCTATGAATAGTGCCAGATACGTGAATAAGTGTCAGATACGTGAATAAAGGTCGATACGTGAATAAGAATCTCGACACCAAAAGATAGAAATTCCACAAAAAAACATCTTCACGCTTCATTAATAGTACTCGTGAATAAGAATCGTGAATAAGAACTCATGAATAAGAACTCGTGAATAAGAACTCATGAATAGTAACCCCGACATGAAAAAAAGTTCCAAATTTGATAAAAAGTTCCAACCAATATTTCAAAGATAATGATATCAAGAAATAATATCATTACGAAAAAATAACATCCCTTACCTCAAAGAATCAAGATTTCTAAGGAAAGGCTCAAGTGATGTTTAATGAAACTTGTATCGAATAAAGAACTCTCAAAGTATCTAAATACTCACAAAATACGCCAATAATATAGAGAGAAAGAGAGAAAACTTTGTTTCGTGTGATTTTCAATTCTAACTTAGCCTCTATTTATAGAAAATGTTAGCCCACCAAGGCATTTCTGACCTACCACCGATGGCTTTACCTCGCTACTATTGCCACCCACCACATTTGAAATAAAATTCAGCACATTTCTTCACCAACCACAAGTGGGGCCCACTCAATTCTAGAATTTTCCACCAAAATCAATTATAAACCTAATTTCCTAATCGATACCTCTTAAAATTCATAACAAATCATTCGTGAATTTTTAATCGGCTCAAAATTTGTGGACATATACTCAACTTATGTATGTATAACATACCCAAAATTACCACAATCCAACTACGGATTAAAAATTATAACCCCTAAATATATCTCAAAACCCCGATTTAATTTTTAATACCTCCAATCCAATAAAATACCGATAAAACACCTCAACAATAATTTCTTCATTTATAACCACATAAATAAATCCATCATTTATATCCACATAAAATAAATATTTCTTTATCATATGAATCAATAATTAATTATTCACAAATAATATTACGTAATCACAATTATGACAACCAGCCGCTCCTGTGAAAGAGGGGCTTTCCGATAAGGATTTCTCCTTACATCGCGCCGCAATTAGGTGACCAAACCTCTCCTCGATGTAACTTTCTAGACATCGCCAATAATGCTATCTAATAATATTATTCAAATAATATGAATTATTGATCCGATAATGGAGATAATGTGCAAAGGACAATTATCGAACAACAATAATATAAAATATCAACGCAGTTAGAATTATCAATCAATAAAATAAAATATCAACAAGAATTCATCGTGGAAAATTATCGAGTAGTGCCTTCTTACGTAAGGATCAATAATTCAACAATTACGCAGGCAATACCGTAATATCATCAACCACGCCAGACATCAGATTTTAACCACCGGGTATTCCAACAAATTTAATTGTGAATAACTACGCCGTTATTTTTAACCAACTTATATTTGTCGCTTTCTTCATCCAATCGCTTTCAAGTTATGGGGCCCACACATGGTCATACCGTCAGCATTTAATATTCCCCGACAAAGATTTAATATTCCACGACCAAACGAATATTCCCGACAAAAATGAATATTTTATAACCACTGCTTATTTTGAAATATTTATGATTTAACCCTTAACTATCCACATTAATCAAATCAACCCTTACTATTTCAAAATAATAAATAAAGGAAATTCTTTTTATTTAAAAAATTTCTGGTCTTACATCTATACAGATGATAATATTCTTAATAAAATTCTTAGATTATGTTTTGTCGTATTTTACACGATCGTTGTATAATTAAGTTGTATTTGAATTTTGTACCATGTATTTGGCCACTCAAGATGGGTGATGTATACCTGCTTTTGTGGGCGCCATAGGTTAGTATCAAAGCTTAGGATATGATCCTGGTGAGATGTGAGACAAGAACTAGGAGGGAGATATGAGGAATTCCTTCGCTAAGTATGACCTACCTAAGTTTATTTGGTATTTAATTGCTTTCACGTAGGAGTATAGGGATAATATGTGATATGTTAATTAACCCTTGTTGTGACGCCCCCAAAATAGGTATACATCACCCATTTTGAGTCGCAAAATACATGGTACAAAACACAAATACAAACTTAATTATACAATCGTCGTGTAATATACGACAATACATAAACCGAGAGTTTTAATAGAATATTGTCATCTGCATAATATCCACACTCAAAGGAGTCCTCATTACATTTATTGTCACACTATTTAATGTAATGAGGACTACTAATGCTATCTTGTGACGCCTCAAAATAGGTATACATCACCCATTCTCGAGTTGTCGATACATGGTACGTAAACAACTACAACTTTATTATTACAACAAGAAATCGTGAGTTTGAATACAAATATTATCTTCTGACAATATTTATACTCAAATAAATCCTCATCACATTTATTGATACATTATTTTACAAAAATGGTGAGGACTACTAAACAACTCTCTCTAGAACCTTCATTCCATACCCCACTAGTACTCGCTATATTCTCTCCTCCCGAGAAGAAAATGGAACAAAAAGGAAAAAGGGTGAGCTCAACTAGCCCAAAAAAGAATATTATGACTAAGATAATATAACGCAAATTAT
This sequence comes from Panax quinquefolius, assembly GCA_020205615.1. Lineage (NCBI taxonomy): Eukaryota > Viridiplantae > Streptophyta > Magnoliopsida > Apiales > Araliaceae > Panax > Panax quinquefolius. The sequence continues at coordinate 165,721,143 of CM035152.1, forward strand.
CGTTAGTCTTCAACAGGAAAAAATCTAATAGAATACAATAGACAACAAAGTTTTAAATCAATATTCGCAATGAAAATAATAATTCATTAGAAGAGTTAAGTAGAGAATGCAAACTACTATCTTCTATGTATGAATTTAAAAGTTCATCGCCTATCTTTTATCCCCGTAACATCAATCAATATATTTCGAATCAAATATTCATCTTTGCACTACACAGCCAAAGATATTCATCGATTAGTTATGTTCATCTAAACACCGCTCATCTTTGCACTACTGGCCAAAGATATTTATCAAAAATCATTCATCTTTGCACTACAGCCAAAGATATTCAATAATATCATCATTTAAGACCGAGGATGATGAAAAATATTTTTAAAGAAACGCGAATCCAAAGTGAAACAAAATGACAAGGATTAAGGATTAAGGATTCAGTACTTTGTTTTATCCATGTCCAAAAATACCTCAAAAATAATCATAGTGGTGTAAAATTCAAGAATGATCAAAACATGGATACAATCAAAGCTAGTATCCGAATAGATATTTTGGACTTAAAAAGGAAAATTTTCATTTTTTGATGAATAATGTCGTATTAAGTGAATAAGTCAAGTGATATCGTGAATAGTCCGGTACGTGAATAAGTAACTCCAACACTAAAAGTTCCAAATTTGATTAAAAGTTCAGATCAATACTTGGCGATAATGATATTAGAATAAATAATATCATTAAAAAAATAATATCCCTTACCTCGAAAGATCGGTATTTCTAGGCTAAAACACGGATATAAAGGCATGACTTGAACTTGCACCGTATATCAATACTCAAAATACTCACAAGAATACGCTCGATAATATAGAGAGAGAAAACTTCAGTTTCTGGTGTAATTTTCAATTCTAACCTAAGCACCCTATTTATAGGAAAATGCTTAGAACACCAAAGTAGAAAATTTAATATAATATTAATGTAAGACCCCAACTTATTATTAATGAAATTTAATTTTCTCTATTTATTATTTTGAAATAGTAAGGGTTGATTTGATTAATGTGGATAGTTAGGGGTTAAATACGCAAATATTTCAAAATAAGCAAGTGGTTATAAAATATTCATTGTTGTTGTAGGGAATATTCGTTTGGTCGTGGAATATTCAGATCTTTTCGGAATATTCGTATTTACTGCCAATGTAAATGACCATGTGTGGGCCCATAACTAAAAGCGATTGGATGAAGAAAATGACAAATATAAGTTGGTTAAAAATAACGGCGTAGTTGTTACCAATTAAGATCGTTGGAATACCCTATGGTTAAAATACAAGAATACGTCTGGCGTTATAAAGAAATACACGGTATCGCATGATTGTTGAATTATTGATCCTTACGTAAGAAGGCACTACTCAATAATTTTCACAAAGAGTTACTGCTCAATATTTTATTTTATTGATTCAATAATTCTTTGCGTTGATATTTTATATTATTGTTGTTCAATAATTGTCACCGCATTATTATCTCCATTATCGGATCAATAATTCATATTATTTAAATAATATTATTAGATAGCATTATTGACAATGTCTAGAAAGTTCTCACAAGGAGAGGTTTGGTCACCTAATTATACCAAAGAAGATGAGAAATCCTTATCTGAAAGCCCCTTTCCGGGAACTACCGTTGTTATAATTGTGATTCGTAATATTATTTGTGAATAATTAATTATTGATTTATATGATAAGAAAATATTTATAAATGATGGATTTATTTGTTTTATGTGGTTATAATTGAATGATTTAATGTTGAGGTGTTTTATCGAGAATTTTGTTTGAATGGAGGTATTAAAAATCAAATCAATATTTTTACGATATATTAAGTGAGTTATAATTTTTAATCCGACCGCTGGATCGTTGTAATTTTTGGATATGTTATACATACATAAGTTGAGTATATGTCCACAAATTTTGAACCGCTTAAAATGAACGAATGATTTTTTATGAATTTTAAGAGGTGACTGATTCGGAAATTAGGTTTATAATTGATTTTGGTGGAAAATTCTAGAATTGAGGGCCCCACTTGTGGTTGGTGAAGAAATGTGCTGAATTTTATTTCAAATGTGGTGGGTGGGAATAGTAGCAGGTAAAGCCATCGAAGTCAGAGTTAAGTCTGCTTTTGACGTCTGCTAACATTTTCCTATAAATAGAGGCTAAGTTAGAATTGAAAATCACACCGTAAACAAGTTTTCTCTTTCTCTCTATATTATCGAGCGTATTCTTGTGAGTATTTTGAGTATACTTTGAGTATTGTTAGACGGTGCAAGTTCCCTTCAAAGACTATATCCCTGTGTTTCAACTAGAAGTATCTTGCCTTTTCGAGGTAAGGGATGTTATTTTCTTCTCAAATGATATTATTTCTTCAATATCATTATGTCAAATATCGGTTGAACTTTTATCAAATTTGGAACTTTTTCATGCTTGAGTTACTATTCATGAGTTACTATTCATGAGTTACTATTCACGAGTTACTATTCACGAGTACTATTCATGAAGCGTGAAGATGTTTTTTTTGTGGAATTTCTATCTTTTGCGTCGAGTTACTATTCACGATACTAAGACTATTCACGATACTCTGAAGACTATTCACTTATCACGAGACTATTCAATCTAAAAATGAAAATTTTTCTTTTCGTCTAAAATATCTAATCTGGATACTAGCTTTGATTGTATCCATGTTTTGATCATTCTTGAATTTTACACCACTATGATTATTTTTGAGGTATTTTGGGACGTGGATAAAACCAAGTACGAATCCTTAATCCTTGTCATTTTGTTTCACCGGATTCGCTTTTTTAAAATATTTTCATCATCCTCGCCTTAAATGATGATATTATTGAATATCTTTGGCCCCAGAGTGCAAAGATGAATGATTTCAAGAATATCTTTGGCTTCAGTGCAAAGATGAGCAGTGTTTAAATGAATACGATCGATCGATGAATATCTTTGGCCTTTAGTGCAAAGATGAACAGTGTTGAGATGAACATGACCGATCGATGAATATCTTTGGCAGTAGTGCAAAGATGAATATTTGATTTGAGATGAATATTGATTGATGTTACAGGATAAAATATTGATGATGGATCATTAAATTCATAGATTTCATTCTTCTACGTAACTCTTCTCTATGAATTATTATTTCATTGCGAATATTGATCCAAACTTGTTGTTTATTGTATTCTATCGATTTTTCCTCGTGAAGACTAACGATAATTTGTTCTATATTATCTTAGTCATAACATTCTTTACCGGGCTAGTTGAGCTCACCCTTTTCCTTTTTGTTCCATTTTTCTTCTCGTGAGGCAAGAATGTAGCAAGTACTAGTGGGGTATGGAATGAAGGTTCTGTAGATAGTTGTTTAGTAGTCCTCACCATTTTTATAAAATAATGTATCAATAATTATGATGGGGATTTATTTATGTGTGGATATTGTCTAGATGACAATATCTCGTATTTAAACTTCGAGTTTCTATGTTGTAATAATAAAGTTGTAGTTGTTTCGCACTATGTATCATGCGACTCGTAATGGGTTGGATGGAATGGACCTATTTTGGGGTCGTCACAATTAATATATAAATTAAATTTTCCTATGCCAACCTTCCAAGAACTGAATTCAAATCATTCAACACACATGTGTAACACACCATAATAATGAAAAAACGTTTTTGTTATTTAAAATATTTTAAACTTCCAAAATCAATTATTTTGAGCTTGAACTTCAATAATTCACAATAAATAGCCCTTTTGTCGAAAAATTGAAACTCGACACTTTTTATAGGAAATTCAATTCTCTACAACTTTACGAAAGAAAGTTTTTCCAAATTTCAAATGTAAATTAACCAAATCCATAAACGGACAATTTTACAAGCTATAATCAAATTTCACCAAGAAATGGGGTCCAATTTACACATAAAACATGCTTTAAATATTTTTGGTAACAAAAATACTCCTCCTCCACATATACTCATATATCCCACATTCATCATAAAATATCATCATTATTATATTATTAAAATATAATAATATATTTAAATGAATTATTTTATCAAAAAAGATAAAATTTCAATTTTCAACAATTGTCACATTAAAAATTTTCTCCATCTATATCCACATAAAATCAATATTTTCCTCATCATATAAATCAATAATTAATTATTCACAAATAATATTACGTAATCACAATATCGACAACTGTGCATTTCCTGTGAAAGAGGGGCTTTCCACTAAGAATTTCTCCTTACTTGGCAAGAATTAGGTGACCAAACCTCTCCTTAGATGTAACTTTCTAGACATTGCCAATAATGTTATCTAATAATATTATTCGGATAATATGAATTATTGCTTCGATAATAAAAAATACCGTGTAATGACAATTATCAAACGACAAAGAATATAAAATATCAACGCAACAATTATTAAATCAATAAAATATTGAATAAAATTACTATAACCATTATTGAGTAGTGTCTTCTTCACGTAAGAATCAATAATTGGTGCAATACCGTGTCTTCTTGTGTTTTAACCAATTTAGTATTTTTAATAATATTAATTGATAATAACTACGCCAAGCTATTTTTTTAACAACTTATATTTGTCGCTTTTCTTCATCCAATCGCTTTCCGTTATGGGGCCCATTAAAGACTACGCCATTGCATTTAATAATCCCCGACAAAGAAGAATATTCCACGACCAAACGAATATTCCCCGACAACAATGAATATTTTATAACCACTTGCTTATTTTGAAATATTTATGTATTTTACCCATAACTATCCACATTAATCAAATCAACCCTTACTATTTCAAAATAATAAATAGAGAAAATTAAATTTCATTAATAATAAGTTGGGGTCTTACAACCTCCCTCCTTATGAAACTTCCCTCGAAATTAACGTCGTGCTCGGTGTTTCAAAAGGTGAGGATACCTCGCTTTCATTTCCATTTCCAATTCCTGGTCATTTCTCTATAAAGCATGATTCCTTCACAAAACTTTAACTTGTGGTATGACCTTTCATGCGTAGACATGCTCCTTCCTATCCAAGATCTTGACATGTACCTCCTCATACGTTAAGTCTTCGGCTATCTCATCCGATTCTAACTCTATAACGTGGTTCGAGTCTTTCACATATTTATGAAGCATGATATGTGAAACACATTATAAACACGAGACATACTTTGAGGTAACGCGAGGCTATAAAGGCTACATTTCCTACTCTCGGTCAAGAATTTGAAATGGACCAATAAATCGTGGATTGAGCTTTTCTCTCTTCCCAAATCTTGTAACTCCCTTCCATGGAGCAACTCGCAACAATACATGATCCCCTATACTAAATTCCACGTCCTTTCGATGAAGATCCACATAACTCTTTTGTCGATCTTGTGCCGCTTTGTATACGTTGTCGAATCATTTGGATCTTTTCCGTAGTCATATACGCACTCAACTTCGGGTCCCAACAATGTTGCTTCATCCACCTCGTCCCCAACATACCGGAGAGCGACATTTTCGGCCCATATAATGCTTCAATGGAGCCACACCTATACTTGCACGATAACCTGTTGTTGTAGGAGAATTCCACCAATGGTAAATACTTATCCCAACCGCCTCTTGAAGTCTAGGACACGAGTCTTAATAGATCTTCAAGAGTTTGAATAGTCCTCTCGATTATCCGTCCGCTTTGAGGATGGTATGCTTAAAATCAATCAGAAATCCGCGCCCATAGCTTTTTGCAAGCTAACCCAAAATCTTGAAGTGAATCTTGGGTCTCGATCCAAACTATGGATACCGGCATGCCATGCAACCTCATAATCTCATTTACATATATACTAGCAAGACATTCAAGGAATAAGTCTCCAGATCGGCAAGAAATGATGAAGCGACTTGGTTAATCTATCAACAATAACCCAAATAAAGATTGATGCCTTGAGAAACCGTAGGAAGACCCGTAATTAAATCGATGGTAATGTGTTCCCACTTCCATTTCGAAATCTCAAGTGGTTGCAACGGACCCTTAGGTACTAGATGTCTCCGCCTTTACACGCCGACAAGTTAAACACATTGAGATAATCTTTGCAATCTCTCTCTTCATATTATTCCACCAAAATGTATGTCGAAAATCACGATACATTTTGGTACTTCCAGGATGGATTGCAAATGGTGTATTGTGTGCCTCCATCATAATATTCTACTTCAAATCGTGAGTCGTTAGGGACACAAAGTCTAGAGTGGACTCTAAGTATTCCTTCTTCATCAATTCTCGCTCGAATAGCACCTTCAGTACTTTCTTCTTCATACGATCGCCTCCTGGGTGGGTGGGCTCGAAAGCAACCTTAACTTTTATATTAAAGTTGGCTCTATCGATACTTGACATCATCGCACTCATTCCCCGCGTATGATCTTCTACTCAACGCGTCGCCTACCATGTTCGCTTTTCGGATGGTATTGAATAGTGTGGTCGTAGTCTTTCAATAGCTCGAGCCAACGTCATTGCCGCGTGTTGAGTTCTTTCTCAAGGTGAAGAAATATTTAAGGCTTTTATGGTCCGAATATATCTCAACTTTCTCCCCATATAGATAGTGCCTCCGGATCTTTAGCGCTGAACGATCAATGACAACTCTAGATCATGAGTAGGATAATTCCTCTCATATTCTTTAAGTTGTCGCGAGGCATAAAGGCTATGACTTTCCCACGCTGCATGAGAACACATCCTAACCCTTTGCCCGAAAGCATCATCAGATAACAAATCCATCCAACCGGATGGTATTGTTAGAAACAGTCTTAAAATGAGTCTCCTCTTGAGCTCTTGGAAACTCTTCTCGCATTTCTCATTCCATACGAATTTTATATCTTTCCGAGTCAGCTAAGTTAATGGAGTAGCGATTTGAGAAAATCCTTCCACGAATCTCCGATAATAACCAGCTAAGCCCAGAAAGCTACGTGATTTGATTCTGGGCTTTCGGTTGCTCCCAACTTTGTATTGCTTCAATCTTCGCCGGGTCCACGGATACTCCATGTTTTGACACCACGTGCCCAAGAAATGCATTTCTTTAATTTGGCATATAGTTTGTTTTCACGAAGCCTTTGGAGTACCAGCTTCAAATGGTGCTCATGATCTTCATGACTTTTGGAATATATGAGGATATCATCAATAAAGAAAACAACGAATCGATCCAAATATTCCTTGAATACTCGGTTCATCATATCCATGAAAAGTCGCGGGGAGCATTAGTCATCCAAAAGAGACATGACTAAGAATTCATAATGCCCGTCTGGAGTTCTCAAGGCGCCTTTGGAATATCCTCGCCTCTAATCTTCAAATTGATGATATCCGAATCGAAGATCGATTTTGAAAAGAATTATGCTCCTTGCAATCGGTCAAACAAGTCATCAATACAAGGTAGAGGATACCTATTCTTGATGGTGACATGGTTCAATTCCCGATAGTCAATACAAAGTTGCATACTACCGTCTTTCTTCTTTACGAATAAAACAGAGCACCCCAAGGAGATGTACTGGGACGAATGAAACCGATGTCCAACAACTCCTCAGTAGTTGGACCTTTAACTCTGAAGTTCAATAGGAGCCATTCGATATGGGGTTTAGAAATGGGCTTTGTACCAAAGTTCAAGATCAATAAAGAATTCAACTTCACGCTACGGGGGTAGGCCGGGAGTTCTTCGAAATATGTCGAAAGTCAATAACAACAGAATATTATTCAAATTTGACGTGTCTTTATTCAAATCCATAACATGGGCTAAAAAAGCTTGACATCCGCTTTTTAATAAACGAATAGCTTTATGATTAGATATGACGTTGATTGATTTTAATGGTTTAGTTGCTTGAATTACATAAACAAAGTTTGGTTAAGAATATGAAAACTAACAACCTTACGAAAATAATCAATTTTGGCATGATGAGTAGTTAACCAATCAATCCCTAAAATCACATTAATAGCAAGTATCTTTAAAGAGATAAGTTCAATGTGTAAGGTGATGGTGCCAACTTGAATCAAACAAGATTTATAAACGATGGATGTGATGAAAGTTTCTCCTAACGGAGTTTCCACAGATAGGTCAAAGTCTAATTTCTCCTGAGTCAAGTTTAAAAGTTGAACACAAGGGAGAGATAAATGAATGGGTAACACCTCAGAGTATCAAGTAAGGTATAAACTTCGCAAGAATTTATAAATAGCTTACCCGTGATCACCTCGTTTGGGTTCCTCGCATTTTGACCACCACACAAACGCTTCTTCCAGAACCGCTGACTTTGACTTTTTCGGGACGATGTTTTTGAGTCACCGTCCCCTCACCGAACTAGGTTTCGCTGCGCATAATCTCGAGAGATATGTCCTTTCTTTCCACAATTATAGCATACCTTGAACTGTTGTGGGAAGTTTGGACCGATATGTCCCTCTTTCCCCATTTATAGCAAGATATAATCACCGGTCGTTTCTCCTCCCTTAGAACCGATTCTTCACCGAGACTGCTGTCTTTCATATGGTCGTTGTTAAATCTCCTCTTTAAAAATCTCCTTCCGACTTCGCTTCTTCTTTTTCATGGCCATGATTACCACTAGAGTGGTTACCATTTTTGTCTGTCTTTTTTTCTTTCTCCTTTGGTTATCGTTGTTTTGTTGATCGCTATCTCCTAGATTATCCTCGGTCAGTGGTCCTCGGTTGACCGTACTCGTTATCTCGCTTCAATAATTGAGCCCTATTTACAACATCCGAGTAGAGAGAAAATTTATGAGAAATAAGATATGACGACGCCGGTTTCAAACCTCTAAGAAACATCCGCTCATATACGTTCCTCATTCTCCACCAAATGAGGTGCAAACTCGATAACTCTGCAAACATTGCCTCGTCTTTGGGACACCGCCATGTTATTCTGCTCCAGTCTAATAAACTCCACTTCCTTCATATGACGAACACTTTCAGGAAAGTATTTGTCATTAAATAGTTTCTGAAATGTCTCCCAAGACATCTTGAAAAGCGGTTTGGATGGATACGCTTCACGATTTCCACCAAGATGATGCACTCGCCACGGAACATAAAGGTGGCGAATGGAACCTTCGTTCCTCCGCATCCAAGACATCGAATATCTTGGTAATTTGCTTGACCCATATTTCCGTTATGATCGGATCTCGCTTTCCCTTAAATTCGTGGTCCCCAACTCTTTGAATCGCTTGGCGTGACAACCCGTGAATTGCTATCATTTCCTCCTCAGATTTTGAACACGAGTCTCCTCGTCGATTTTGCATGAGCTCGCAAAAAGCTTCTAAACATCCCCTCGCTCATCATCTCGCTTTCGATGGTGTTGTTCACAGGAGGAACATTGCCACGAAACTTTGTTGCACGCTCTCCTCGTTGGTGAGTATAAAGCGTCTCCACGCCTCATTTCTATTGTTAATATTCTTAGTCGACATTCTCAAATATCGTCATAAAACAAGGGTTAATTAAGGAAATAAATATATCACATAATATCCCTATATACCGACCAAACTAACAAATAAGCTTAGGTAGACACACTAACGAAGGATTTACTCGTCTCCCTCCTAGTTCTATTCCCCGATCTCCGCCAGAGATCATATCCTAAGCTTTGATACCAACCGTGACGCCCCCAAAATAGGTATACATCACCCATTCCGAGTTGTCAATACATGGTACGAAACAACTACAACTTTATTATTACAACAAGAAATCGTGAGTTTGAATACAAATATTATCTTCTGATAATATTTATACTCAAATAAATCCTCATCACATTTATTGATACATTATTTTTCAAAAATGGTGAGGACTACTAAACAACTCTCTCTAGAACCTTCATTCCAAACCCCGACTGCAGTACTTTCGCTATATTCTCGCCTCCCGAGAAGAAAAATGGAACAAAAAGGAAAAAGGGTGAGCTCAACTAGCCCAAGAAAAGAATATTATGACTAAGATAATATACAACAAATTATCGTTAGTCTTCAACAGGAAAATCTAATAGAATACAATAGACAACAAGTTTTAAATTAATATTCGCGAAATAATAATTCATTAGAAGAGTTAAGTAGAGAATGCAAACTACTATCTTCTATGTATGAATTTAAAAGTTCATCGCTCTATCTTTTATCCCTCGTAACATCAATCAATATATATCTGAATCAAATATTCATCTTTGCACTACAGCCCAAAGATATTCATCGATTAGTTATGTTCATCTAAACACTGCTCATCTTTGCACTTCTGGGCCAAAGATATTTATCAAAAATCATTCATATTTGCACTACAGCCAAAGATATTCAATAATATCATCATTTAAGACCGAGGATGATGAAAATATTTTAAAAGAAACGAATCCAAAGAAACAAAATGACAAGGATTAAGGATTAAGGATTCAGTACTTTGTTTTATCCATGTCCAAAAATACCTCAAAAAATAATCATAGTGGTGTAAAATTCAAGAATGATCAAAACATGGATACAATCAAAGCTAGTATCCGTATTAGATATTTTGGACGAAAAAGTAAATTTTCATTTTTCTATGAATAGTCTTGTATTCGTGAATAAGATCAGATATCGTGAATAAAGGCCCAGATATCGTGAATAAGAACTCCCGACACTAAAAGTTCCAAATTTGATTAAAAGTTCAGATCAATACTTGGATAATGATATTAGAATAAATAATATCATTAAACAAATAATATCCCTTACCTCGAAAGATCGTGACTTCTTATTTAAAACACCTGGATATAAAGTATGACTTGAACTTGCAGACCGATAGCAATACTTAAAATACTCACAAGAATACGCCGATAATATAGAGAGAAACTTCGCTCGTAATTTTTAATTCTAACCTAAGCACCTATTTATAGAAAATGCTTTAGAACACCAAAGCGAAAATTTAATATAATATTAATATATAAATTAAATTTTCCTACACCAACCTTCCAAGAACTGAATTCAGCTCATTCAACACACATGTGTAACACACCATAATGAAAAAAACTTTTTTGTTATTTAAAATATTTTAAACTTCAAAAAATCAATTATTTCGGAGCTTCGGAACTTCAATAATTCACAATAAATAGCCCTTTTGTCAGAAAATTCAAAACTCGCGAATTTTTATAGGAAATTCAATTCTCTACAACTTTACAGAAGAAAGTTTTTCCAAATTCCAAACAGAAATTGACCGAAATTCACAAACGAACGATTTTACAGGCTATAATCAAATTTTAGTCAAGAAATGGGGTCCACCGTCACATAAAACATGCTTTAAATATTTTTGGTAACAAAAATACTTCTCCTCCACATATACTCATATATCCCACATTCATCGTAAAAATATCATCATTATTATATTATTAAAATATTATAATATATTTAAATGAATTATTTTATCAAAAAAAGATAAAATTTCAATTTTCAACAATTATCTCATTAAAAATTTTCTCCATCTATATCCACATAAAATCAATATTTTCCTCATCATATGAATCAATAATTAATTATTCACAAATAATATTACAGAATCACAATATTGACAACCAGGCAGTTTCCTGGGAAAGAGGGGGCTTTTCAATAAGAATTTCTCCTTACTGGCGCGCAATTAGGTGACCAAACCTCTCCTTAGACAGAACTTTCTAGACATTGCCAATAATGTTATCTAATAATATTATTCAGATAATATGAATTATTGCTTCGATAATGAAAAATACTGTGTAATGACAATTATTGAAACGACAACAATATAAAATATCAACGCAACAATTATTAAATCAATAAAATAATCGAATAAGAATTATCAGAACCATTATTGAGTAGTGCCTTTTACGTAAGAATCAATAATTGGTGTAATACCGTGCCTTCTTGTGTTTTAACCACCGAGTATTTTTAATAAAGATTAATTGGTGAATAACTACGCCGTTATTTTTAAACAACTTATATTTGTCGTTTTCTTCATCCAATCGCTTTCCGTTATGGGGCCCACAATAGACTACGCCGTCGTACAAATATTCCCCGATAGCAAGAATATTCCACGACCAAACGAATATTCCCCGACAACAATGAATATTTTATAACCACTTGCTTTATTTGAAATATTTGCGTATTTTACCCATAACTATCCACATTAATCAAATCAACCCTTACTATTTCAAAATAATAAATAGAGAAAATTAAATTTCATTAATAATAAGTTGGGGTCTTACATATCTTCTGGACCGTCACTCCTTTCCCCGACTCGTCCCGCCTATATTCTCATTTCACAAGAATCTAAGTGAAAGAAAGGGTGAGCTCAACTAGCCCAGTAAGAAATATTATGACTAAGATAATGCAGAACAAATTATCAATAGTCTTCAACAATGTTAAACCGATAAAATACAATAGATATCAAGTTTAACTGCAGCGGAATAAGCAATCCATTAGAAGAGTCAAGTAGAGAATAAAACCTACTATCTTCTATGATTTAAAAATGTTTTCATCAACTTTTATCACCGAGACTCACTTTTAATAAATAAACCACATCTTCTAATCATCCTCGTATTTCACGAGCCAAGGATATTCATTAAATCATCAACGGTCATGACTATACCGAATAATCCCTGGTCATAATCATACCAAAGACTGTCCATCAATGCATTACAGGCTACTGAGGACTTTTTACCATATCATTTATAACATTACAGGTCATGAATATACCGAATGATCCCTGGTCATAATCATACTAAGTCCATCTATGCACGTAAGCCAAAGATGACTTTCATTACAATATAAGCTTGAGGATGATGACAATGACATAATAATTCAATAAAACAAGTTCAAGAATTAATTTATCCAAGAACTAATAACGTCCAAATTGTCAACATGATACTTCTTTGTAGAGTAAAATTTAAGAATGCTCAGAAGAATATTCCTATGAAAAGATACTGGATGAAGCGCAAATATCAAGGATATTCCACTAATTTCATGGAGTATAGAAGTCAAAACTTTAACCAACTGAGTATAATAAAGAATATATGAAACTGCGAATGGATTTTCACCCGCCATGCGGTAATCCATGTATACAGATCATTTCCACAATTTAATAAGGAATGAATACAAAGGATCATTCACCATGCATGTGGTAATCCACACAGCCAGGTTATTCCAATAAAATAATAAAGAATGGAATAACAACTCTTACGAGTATTGAAAGAAAGTAATTCTCTTCATGAATACGAAAGAATAATACCCCTTACCTTAGAATGAAGCTGGATACTGGAATAGAAATGTAGCAGACTTCTCTTCTTCTTTCTCTCTATAAATTCTCTCTATAATAATGGCTCTAAAGCTTTAGTGAATTGGTGATAAATGAAGGAAGAATGAGCTTCTATTTATAGAAAAATATAGTTTCGATAATTGCACGTTTTGGGGCTCGAAATATTACAGTACAATACCTCCAACTTTTCTTTCATTTTTAATTCAGTCATCCAAGTATTATCAAACTTGCACCAACTCCCCTAATAGTAAATCATGCGAATCAATAGTAAAATCATGTGACTCAATAATAAATCATGTGACTCAATAGTTCTAAACATATGAAAAATTAATTACAATATAGTACCTCCATCTATACCTCCATCTTTAACTTAGTCATGCAAGTATCATCAATCTTGCACCAACTCCCCTAATAGTAAATGAATGTGACTCAATAGTAACTTGTGAATAGTAACTCATAAATAGTAACTCATGAATAGTACTCCGAAATAAAAAGTGCCCAGAATACCCGATTGAACAATATAATCTCCAGACATTAATTATTATCGAAATAAATATCGATTTCTACTAACACAAATAATCCCAACACAATGGAACTATCAAATTCATCTTTAATCAACACAAACTTATTCATTATTAATATTATAATTCACAATATTTAACAACCGTGTCGCTTCCGGAAAGAGGGGCTTTCCAATAAGTATTTCTCCTATCATGGCGGCAATTAGGTGACCAAACCTCTCCTCGACATAACTTCTAGACATTGTAAATATTGTAATTTAATAATATGAATAACTTTAATAAATCTCAATTATTGATTTAATAATATATAAAATATTATGCGAGATGATCTTGTGATAATAACTGAGAATCAATAATATGAGAGATATGATGCACCAATCAACAGAAAGTAATAATTGAGTATAACCGAGTGACTTCTCACGTAAGCATCAATAATCAATACCGTGTGCAGTTCTACTATGCAACCAATGCCAGATTCTCGCATTTTTACTACCGGGTAGTTCAACAGTATTAACGGTTAAACCTTCGCTGTTATTTTCATAAAATATTTTTTTCGTTTTCTAACTACGACCGTACTTCCGTTGTGGGGTCCACCAATGATTATGCCGTCGTATGAATATTCCCCGATAAAAAGAATATTTCCCAGCCAAACGAATATTATATAACAACTTGCGTACTTTGTAAAATTTGTAAATATTTCCCACAACTATAACATTAAAATAATATCCACACCATAATATCCAAAAATATAATTCGAGAGAAATTAATCTTTATTCATAAAAGTTGGGGTCTTACACTTGTTTTGTGACAGTGTTTGAAAATGGCATCTGAAAATGTTTAGATCAGCAATGAAGCACATGAGACCGTTGAGTCACCAACGATCAATACCAAGGATAATGTGCAACAGGAAGACAATAATCCTGGTGTAAACAACAACGACGCCAACCAAATGACGAACGATGGTATGTTTAGGAACTTTTTAGAATTCATGCAACACCAAAGGAGATAGACTCTTGTTCATAATGCAGGTGGAGTCAATGGTAACCCACGGCTGGTCACTGCTAAGCAGTTCAAGGAGTTGGGACCGCCAGAGTTTTATGGAAAGCCAGAACCACTTAAGGCGGAGACGTGGTTAAAGCAGATCACCAAGATATTTGATGTTTTGGGATGCTCTGAGGAGCAAAAGGTTCCCTTTGCCACCTTTATGTTGCGTGAAGAGGCAGATTACTGGTGGGAATATATAAAATGTACCCAGCCTGACGCACTCAAGATGTCTTGGGAGAAGTTCCAAGAGCTGTTCAACGACAAGTACTTTTCCGAAAGTATTCGTCACATGAAGGAGGTGGAATTCATCAAGTTGGAGCAAAACAATATGACCGTGTCGCAATACGAGGCTAAATTTGCGGAGTTATCCCGGTTTGCATCCCATTTGGTTGATAATGAGGAGCGAATGACGCGAATGTTTCTAAGAGGTTTGAAACCCGATATATGTCAATACCTCATTTCTCATAAACTTTGTTTATATACAGATGTTGTGAATAGGGCTCAGTTATTGGAGCGCGATAATGAGTCAGCACAACCAAAAGATAACGACCAACAATAAGATAATAATCGTATCGGTGGCAACGGCCATCGGAATAATGATAACCATCGTTGGGGAAATTATCATGCCAAGAATGGTAACCACTTCAGTGGTAATCATGGCCAATATAATAGAAGTGGAAATTTCAAGAAGAGAAGATTCAACAATGATGGAAAGACAGCAACACCAGCACCTGTTAAGGAAGGAGAATGACCGCCGGTCGTATGTTACAAATGCAGAGGGGAGGGACACATCAGTCCAAACTGCGTGATGCAGTCCAAAGCATGTTACAATTATGGAAAAGAAGGTCACCTAGCCCAATTTTAATGTGCACCAAAGTCAAGTCCAGCTGGGACGGTGCCACCAAAGGCGGATACGGACAAAATAAAGTTTATGGTTTCAGGAAGAGCATTTTTTGTGACTTCTCAAAAAGCGAGTGACCCGAACGAATTTAGCACGGGTTAGTTAATTATAAATTCTTGCGAAGTCTATACCAGTTCTACCCATTATTTTATCTCTCTTGCTTGCGCTCAACGTTTAAATTTAACTCTAGAGAAGTTAGACTTTGACTTATCGATTGAAACTTCGTTAGGAGAAACCTTCATTTTATGTGTTATCCAAGTCTTGGATGAGAGTCACAGTTTTTAAATGATATTTCTATCGTTAATAAATTTCTTGACGTATTCTTGATGACTTCTTAGCCTACCCCTAGAGCGTGAAATCGAATTTTATATTGACCCCAGTATAAAACCCATTTTTAAAACCCTCAAATATTTCTTTACTTAAAATGAACGTATCATGCGCCAAAGACGTTGGCTCGAGCTGTTGATGATTACGATCGTACCATTCAATACCATCGTGGAAAAGCGAACGTGGTAGCTGACGTATTGAGTAGAAGATCGTATGCGTTTAAGAGTGCGATGTTGGTAACATAAAGACCCATTTCGTATAACTTACAAATGATTAAGATAGAGTTAAAGACTCTAGGGACCCACGTGAAGATAACGAATATACGAGTAGAATCGACTTTAATCGATAAAGCTAAAGGCCGCTCAAGCTACACACCCGGGGCTGATGAATGTGAAGAAGAAGGTTCAAGAGGGCGTTATTCTAGAAGCAAGAATTGATGAAGAGAGGAAGTCTCAACCCTCGATTTAATTGGTCCATTTGAAATACTTGATCGAGTAGGAACTGTGGCCTATAGACTCGTTTTACCGCCAAGTATGTCGCGTGTTCATAACATTTTTTTTACGTATCGATGTTACGTAAATATGTGGACGACTAGAACCACATTATTGAATTAGAACTAGATGAGATAGCAGAAGATTTAACGTATGAGGAGATACGTGTTAAAATCTTGGATAAGAATGATTGTATTCAACACTCAAAGGTTATACCTCAAGAGTTAGAATCTGAAATGAAGTCAAGGTATCCTCATCATACCAGGTACGTACGTAAATTTCGAGGGCGAAATTTCATAAGGAGAGGAGATTGTGAGACCCCAAAATTTATGAATAAAGATTTAAATTTCTCGATATATTTTTTTTAATATTATGGTGTGGATTTGATATAATGTTATAGTTGTGGGTAATATTTACAAATTTTGCAAAGTAAGCAAGTGGTTATATAATATTCGATTGGTCGAAGAATATTCTTTTTTTCGGGAATATCCGTACGACAGCACAATCATTGGTGGACCCCAAAACGGAAGTATTATCGTAGTTAAAAAATGACAGAATTATCTATTTATAAAAATAACGGTGAAAGTGGTACCGTTAAAACTGTTGAACAACCTTCAGTAAAAAGTACAAGAATATGGCATGGTTGCATAAGAAGCACACGACATTGATTATTGATGCTTACATAAGAAGTCACTCAGTTATACTTAATTATTGCTACAGTAATTGCTGCATCATATCTCTTATATTATTGATTCAATTATTGTCATAGTATCATCTGCATAATATGTTATATTATTAAATCAATAATTGAGACGACAAAGTTATTCATATTATTAAATTTCAATATTTACAATGTTTAGAAGTTCTGTCAAGGAGAGATTTGGTCATCTAATTGCGCGCCAATAAAGAGAAATCCTTATCGAAAAGCCCCCTCTTTCCTGGGAATGACCTGGTTGTTAAAAATTGTGAATTATAATATTATTGATGAATAAGTTCGTGTTGATTAAAGATGAAATTGATAGTTCCATTGTGTTGGAATTATTAGTGTTAGTGAAAATCGACATTTATTCCGATGATAATTGATGTCTGGGGTTATATTGATAAATCGGGTAATTAATCGGATAAATGAGCAATTAATTGTTACTAATTCACATGCTTATATAACTATTTATTCACATGTGTGTACTATTGAATCACATTCTTGTACTATTAGGGGAGTTGGTGCAAGATTGATAATACTTGCATGACTAAGTTAAAAATGGAGGTATAGATGGAGGTACTATACTGTAATTCGTATTTTCACATGATTATAACTATTGATTCACATTATTTACTATTAGGGGAGGTGGTGCAAGTTTGATAATACTTGCAGGACTAAATTAAAAATGAAAGAAAAATTGGAGGTATTGTACTGTAATATTTCGAGCCCCCAAAACGTGCAATTATCAAAACTATATTTTCCTATAAATAGAAGTTTATTCTTCCTTCATTTCTCACCAATTCACTAAAGCTTTAGAGCAATTATTATAGAGAGAAATTATAGAGAGAAAGAAGAAGAGAAGTCTGCTACCTCACTATTCTAATATCCAGTTTCTTCTAAGGTAAGGGATATTATTATTAGAGAAAGGGGTATTATTTCTTTCATCTTCATGAAGAGAGCTATTGTTATTCCATTCTTTATTATTATGTTGGAATAACCTGTCTATGCAAAGTACCGCATACATGGTGAAATTCTTCTGTTATTCCATTCTTTATTATTCAGTTGGAATATCCTGCCTGTGCATATTATGCATGACCTGGTTCCATTATTTATTATTCTGTTGGAATAACCTATCTGTGCGGTCTATCGCATGCATGGTAAAATTCTTCTGTTATTCTGTTATTTATTATTCTGTTGGAATATCTTGTCTGTGCGGTTTACGCATGACCTGGTTTTATTCTTTATTATTCTGTTGGAATATCTTGTCTGTGCGGTTTACGTATGACCTGGTTCCATTCTTTATTATTTTGTTGAGAATAACCTGTCTGTGCAGTCTCTTTCATGCATGATGAATTCTTCTGTTATTCCATTCTTTATTATTCTGTTGGAATAACCTGTCTATGTGGATTACCGCATGTATGGTGAATGATCCTTTGTATTCATATGAATAATATTTTCATTCAAAAGGGGTTTCTGCTAGGGGTAGTTTCGTAATTTTTCTGACCCTAAAAAATTCTGGAAAAATTTGAAATGATAATTTGATGAGTTTTCTAGATTGTGTCCAAAAATGGTGATTTTTGGATGTATAGATTAAGAGTTATGGATTTTATGGGAAAAGACTATTTTAAAAGTAAACCCTTATAAATCTTTGTGGTTAACTCCAAAATTGGTGAAATTTTTATTGGGAGTACATGTATATAACAGTAGTATACCCTGTAAATTTCTAAATTTTTGGACAAAAGTACAATTTATGATAAATGTCTAAATATTTGGCAGTTTTGGCCATATGAAAAATAGTAAATGAATTTTAAAAATTCTGAGAAAAATATATGTTCAATATGGGACTATATTATGCTAAATCCCATAAATGAATAATTTTTGTGACTGATTTAGTATTTTTCATAAAAATAGACTAGTTATGAGTAAATGAATTAAATATGTTATGTGAAGTAACAAAAATTTAGAAAATAGGATTTTATGGCTTGGGAATCCTATATAGGGTATGCCAGATTTTTTATGAGGATTTGATCATTGGTGATGAAATATTATGAGTATGACATTTTGAATGATTAAATGCATTATTTGGTAAAGTGTAAATAATTGAAATAAATTATTTAAAAGTTTAAGAAGTGATTAAAATATTGTTATAATATTAATAATATTAGATTATGAATTTATTAAGTGATTGATAATATTTAGATAAATTTAAAGTTTTAATATTTACCACTATTCTCATTAAATAGTATGATAATAAATGTAATGAGGACTCCATTGAGTGTGGATATTGTCTAGATGACAATATTCTTATTAAAACTCTTAGATTATGTTTTGTCAGTATTTTACACATCGTATAATTAAGTTGTATTTTGAATTTTGTACCATGTATTTGGCGACTTCGAGATGGGTGATGTATGTGACGCCCACAAAATAGGTATACATCACCCATCTTGAGTCGCCAAATACATGGTACAAAATTCAAATACAAACTAATAATACAACAAATGTAAAATACTACAAAACACATGCCATGAGTTTAAATACAAATATTGTCTTCTAGACAATATCCATTCTCAAATAGAGTCCTCATTACATTTATTGTCACACTTTTTAATGTAATAGTGAGGACTACTAATACTATCATCCGGACCGCCACTCCATTCCCCGACTAGTCCTTGCCACGTTCTCATTTCAAGAGAACAAAAAGAAAGAAAGGGTGAGCTCAACTAGCCCAACAAGAAATATTATGACTAAGATAATGCAAAATAAATTATCATTAGCCTTCAACAATGTTAAACTGATAAAATACAATAGACATCAAGTTTAACTGCAGCGGGTCAAGCAATCCATTAAAAGAGTCAAGTAGAGTAAAATCTACTATCTTTTATGATTTAAAAAGTTTTTCATCACTTTTATCGTTGAGACTCAGCTTAATAATTAATCCACATCATCCCTGCACTACGACCAAGGATATTCATTAGTGGTCACGACCACAAATTCCATGCACTACACGGGCGAAGGATATTTGTGTATTCATCAATAATCAAATGATCATGCCAACAATCGTCCATCAATGCACTACTACCAATGAGGACTTTTACCATATCACTTGTTACATTACGGTCATGATTATACCGAATAATCCCTGGTCATAATCATACCAAGTCCATCTGTAAGACCCCAGCTTTTATAAATAAAGATGATTTTTCTATAAATATTATTTTTGAATATTATGGAATAAATTTGATATAAAGTTATAGTTGTGGGTAATATTTATAAATTTTGCAAAGTAAGCAAGTTGTTATAAAATATTCGTTTGGTTGGGAATATTCTTTTTGTTCGGGAATATTCGTGACGACGGCTCAATCATTGGTGGACCCCATTAATGGAAGTATTGTCGTAGTTAGAAAACGACAAAAAATTATCTTTCTATAAAAATAACTACGGAGGTGTTACTGTTAAAACTGTTGAACTACCCGTTGGTAAAAGTATAATAATACGCTGTGGTTGCATAAGTAGCACTACAGATTGATTATTGATGCTTACGTAAGAAGTCACTTAGCTATACTCAATTATTGCTACGATAATTCTTTGCATCATATCTCTTATATTATTGATTCAATTATTGTCACAGTATCATGTGTATAATATGTTATATTATTAATTGAGACGACAAGTTATAAATGATTAATAATTGTTGAAAGATTAAAAATGTGTTGATTAAAAATAAAATGATTTGTGGTAATATTTATTCAATCCTTGATGTATATAAAGAGTCTGTTATGAGACGTTTGTGGTAAGTTTGATTATTTTATGGGGGGCCCATATGTCATCATCTAAGAGTCTCTTCATCAATAGTAATTACCTTTGTGAATAGTAATTACCTTTGTGAATAGTAATTACCTTCGTCAATAGTATTTACCTTCGTCAATAGTAATTACCTTCTTCAATAGTATTTACCTTCGTCAATAGTATTTACCTTCGTCAATAGTAATTACCTTCTTCAATAGTATTACCTTCGTCAATAGTAATTACCCCTTCGCAAATAGTAGTTGTCCCTTCAATATTACCAAGAGTTAACTGCCTCTTCGATGTTCCAAAGGTTAATTACCCCTTCGCAAATAGTAGTTGTCTCTTCAATATTACCAAGAGTCATTTTGACCCTTCGTTAAGACCAAGAGCCACCCTTAGTTTTTCTATAAATAGAAAGCTCATTCCTTCATTATTTCTTACGAATTCATTGAAACTCTAGAGAGAGAAACTATAGAGAGAAAGAAGAAAAGTATTATGCTACTTCACTTTTCCACAATATTCAGTTCTTCTAAGGTAGGGAATATTATTTGTTGTACTCGTAAAGGGTGTTATTCTTTCTTATTCATGAAGAGAACTGTTGTTATTCCATTGCTTATTATTCTATTGGAATAACCTCAGATACTGCTGCTTACCCTATACTTGGTGACATTCTTCTATTATTCTCGCTGGAACATCCATGCGTGTGTTTTACAATTTAACTGGTTCCGCTTTTATTATTATTCTCGCTGAACATCCTCGTCATGTGTGTTTTACACCTTTGACTCGGTTTCGCTCTTTATTATTATTACGCTGGAACATCCTGCTCATGTGTTTTACACCTTGCCCGGTTCCGCTCTTTATTATTATTCTGTGGAACATCCTCGTCATGCAATGCGTTTCGCCGCACTCGGTTCCGTTATTTATTATTCTTGGATTAACTCGCTTGCAAGCGCGGCCTATCGCGTGCACGGTGATTTCTTTTGTTATTCCATTCTTTATTATACCCAATAAGGTTAAAACTTTGACTTCTATACTCCATGAAATTAGTAGAATATCCTCGATATTTGCGTTTCATCCAAAGATCTTTCATGGAAATATTCTTCCGATCATTCTTGAATTTTACTCTACAAAACAAAGATTATCATGTTGACAATTTGACGTTAATAATTCCCCGGATAAAATAATTCTTGAACTTGTTTTATTGAATTCTTATATCATTGTCATCATCCTCATGTTTATATTATGTTGAAAGTCATCGTGGCTTCAGTAGTGCATAGATGGACTTGGTATGATTATGACCAAAGACTATTCGGTGTAATCATGACCGTAATGTTACAAAAAGGAAAAAGGGTGAGCTCAACTAGCCCAAGAAGAATATTATGACTAAGATAATATACAAAAAATTATCGTTAGTCTTCAACAGGAAAAATCTAATAGAATACAATAGACAACAAGTTTTAAATCAATATTCGCAATGAAAAATAATAATTCATTAGAAGAGTTAAGTAGAGAATGCAAACTACTATCTTCTATGTATGAATTTAAAAGTTCATCGCTCATCTTTTATCCCCAGTAACATCAATCAATATATATACGGAATCAAATATTCATCTTTGCACTACGTGCCAAAGATATATTCATCATTTAATGTTCATCTAAACACTGCGCTCATCTTTGCACTACTGGGCAAAGATATTTATCGAAAATCATTCATCTTCGCACTACAGCCAAAGATATTCAATAATATCATCATTTAAGACCGAGGATGATGAAAAATATTTTTAAAGAAACGAATCCAAAGAAAAAAAAAACGACAAGGATTAAAGATTAATGATTCAGACTTTGTTTTATCCATGTCCAACAATACCTCAAAAATAATCATAGTGGTGTTAAATTCAAGAATGATCAAAACATGGATACAATCAAAGCTAGTATCCGAATAGATATTTTGGACAAAAAGGAAAATTTTTATTTTTGATGAATAAAGCCGTATTCGTGAATAAGATCAGATATCGTGAATAAAGTATCGATATCGTGAATAAGTAACCATGACACTAAAAGTTTCAAATTTGATTAAAAGTTCAGATCAATACTTCTCAATAATGATATTAGAATAAATAATATTATTAAACAAATAATATCCCTTACCTCGAAAGATCAAGATTTCTAAATTGAAACACCGGATATAAAGCTATGACTTGAACTTGCAATCCGATATAGCAATACTCAAAATACTCACAAGAATACGCTCGATAATATAGAGAGAGAAAACTTCAGCTTCTAAATGTAATTTTTAATTCTAACCTAAGCACCCTATTTATAGGAAAATGCTTAGAATTCAAAAGCGAGAAAATTTAATATAATATTAATATATAAATTAAATTTTCCTACGCTTAACCTTCCAAGAACTGAATTCAGCTCATTAACCACACTTGTGTAACACACCATAATGAAAAAAACGTTTTTTGTATTTTAAAATATTTTAAACTTCAAAAATCAATTATTTCGAGCTTCTTGAACTTCAATAATTCACAATAAATAGCCCTTTTGTCGTAAAAATTCAAACTCGCGACTTTTTTTAGGAAATTTAATTCTCTACAACTTTACAGAAGAAATTTTTCCAAATTCCAAATGAAATTGACCAAAAATCCACAAACCAAGCGATTTTACGGTATAATCAAATTTCAATCCAAGAAATGGGGTCCACCGACACATAAAACATGCTTTAAATATTTTTGGTAACAAAAATATTCCTCCTCCACATATACTCATATATCCCACATTCATCGTAAAAATATCATCATTATTATATTATTAAAATATAATAATATATTTAAATGAATTATTTTATCAAAAAAGATAAAATTTCAATTTTCAACAATTGTCACATTAAAAATTTTCTCCATCTATATCCACATAAAATCAATATTTTCCTCATCATATGAATCAATAATTAATTATTCACAAATAATATTATAGAATCACAATATTGACAACCGTGCGGCTTCCTGAAAGAGGGGCTTTCCAATAAGAATTTCTCCTTCTTGGGCGCGCATTAGGTGACCAAACCTCTCCTTGACGAACTTTCTGAACATTGCCAATAATGTTATCTAATAATATTATTCGGATAATATGAATTATTGCTTCGATAATAAAAAATAACGTGTAATGACAATTATCAAAACAACAAAGAATATAAAATATCAACGCAAAGAATTATTAAATCAATAAAATAATCGAATAAGAATTCATCGTAACCATTATTGAGTAGTGCCTTCTTACGTAAGAATCAATAATTGGTGCAATACTGCAGCTACCACTATGTTTTAACCGCCGAGTATTTTTAACGAAGATAATCTGTAATAACTACGCCAGTTATTTTTAAACAACTTATATTTGTCATTTTCTTCATCCAATCGCTTTTCAAGTTATGGGGCCCACAAAAGATCTGGCAGGTCGTCCGTGCATTTAATAATCCCCGACAAAGAAGAATATTCCACGACCAAACGAATATTCCCCGACAACAATGAATATTTTATAACCACTTGCTTATTTTGAAATATTTGCGTATTTTACCCATAACTATCCACATTAATCAAATCAACCCTTACTATTTCAAAATAATAAATAGAAAATTAAATTTCATTAATAATAAGTTGGGGTCTTACAACCTCCCTCCTTATGAAATTTCGTCCTCGAAATCGACGTGACGTGCACAGTGTTTTCAAAAGGTGAGGATACCTCGCTTTCATTTCCGCTTTCAATTCCCGTGTCATTTCCTCTATAAAGCATGATTCCTCCACAAAACTTTAACTTGTGGTATGACCTTTCAAGCGTAGGACATGCTCCTTCCTATCCAAGATCTTGACAGTACCTCCTCATACATTAAGTCTTCTGCTATCTCTCGTCCTGGTTCTAACTCTATAACGTGGTTCGGGTCTTTCATATTTTTACGGAAGTACGGATATGTGAAACACATTATGAACACGAGACATACTCGGAGGTAACGCGAGTCTATAGCTACATTTCCAACTCGGTCAAGAATTTGAAATGGACCAATAAATCGTGGATTGAGCTTTCCTCTCTCCCAAATCTTGTAACTCCTTCCACGGAGCAACTCGCAACAATACATGATCCCCTATACTAAATTCCACGTCCTTTCGATGAAGATCCGCATAACTTTTTATCGATCTTGTGCCATTTGTATACGCTTGTCGAATCATTTGGATCTTTTCCGTAGTCATACGTACCAACTCGGGTCCCAACAATGTTGCTTCACCCACTTCGTCCCCAACATACCGGAGAGCGACATTTTCGTCCCATATAATGCTTCAATGGAGCCACACCTATACTTGCTCGATAACTCGTTGTTGTAGGAGAATTCCACCAATGGTAAATACTTATCCCAACCGCCTTTGAAGTCTAGGGGCACGAGTCTTAATAGATCTTCAAGAGTTTGAATAGTCCTCTAATTGTCAAAATCGGTTTGAGGATGGTATGCCGAATCAATCGTAAATCGGTGCCCATAGCTTTTTTGCAAGCAAACCCAAAATCTTGAAGTGAATCTTGGGTCACGATCCAAAACTATGGATACTCGGCATGCCATGCAACCTCACAATCTCATTTACATATATACTAGCAAGACGTTCAAGGAATAAGTCTCCGTGATCGGCAAGAAATGAATGAGCAGCACTTGGTTAATCTATCAACAATAACCCAAATAGCATTGATGCCTTGAAAAACCGTAGGAAGACCCGTGAACGAAATCCATGGTAATGTGTTCCCACTTCCATTTCGAATCTCAAGTGGTTGCAACGGACCCTTAGGTACTAGATGCCCCGCCTTTACACGTTGACAAGTTAAACACGTTAAGATAAACTTTGCAATCTCTCTCTTCATATTGTTCCACCAAAATGTATGTCGAACATCACGATACATTATGGTACTTCCGTGATGGATTGCAAATGGTGTATTGTATTGCTCCATCATAATCTTGTACTTCAAATCGTAGTCGTTATGGACACAAAGTCTAGAGTGGACTCAAGTATTCCTTCTTCATCAATTCTCGCTCGAATAACACCTTCTTGTACTTTCTTCTTACATACGCATCATTTCCGGCCTGTGGCTTGAGCAACCTTAACTTTTCTAATAAAGTTGGCTCTACGCGATACTTGACATCATCGCACTCATTCCTCGCATATGATCTTCTACTCAACGCGTCGCCTACCACGCTCGCTTTTCCAAGATGGTATTGAATAGTGTGGTCGTAGTCTTTCAATAGCTCGAGCCAACGTCGCCGCCGCGTGTTGAGTTCTTTTTTGAGTGAAGAAATATTTAAGGCTTTTATGGTCCGAATATATCTCCACTTTCTCCCCATATAGATAGTGCCTCCATATCTTTAAGCTGAAACGATCGGCGCCAACTCTAGATCATGAGTAGGATAATTTCTCTCATATTCTTTAAGTTGTGTCACAAGCATAAAGCTATGAATTTCCCACGTTGCATGAGAACACATCCTAACCTTTTGCTCAAACATCATCAGAAGATAACAAATCCATCCGAACTAGATGGTATTGTTAGAACACAGTCTTAAAATGAGTCTCCTCTCGAGCTCTTGGAAACTCTTCTCGCATTCCTCGCTCCATACGAATTTTATATCTTTCCGAGTCACCGAGTTAATCTGAGTAGCGATTCGAGAAAATCCTTCCACAAATCTCCGAGATAATAACCAAATTAAGCCCGTAAAGCTACGTGATTTCTTGATCCGCGACTTTGGTTGCTCCCAACTTTGTATTGCTTCAATCTTCGCCGGGTCCACGGATACTCCATGTTTTGACACCACGTGTGTAAGACCCCAACTTATTATTAATGAAATTTAATTTTCTCTATTTATTATTTTGAAATAGTAAGGGTTGATGTGATTAATGTGGATAGTTAGGGGTAAAATACGCAAATATTTCAAAATAAGCAAGTGGTTATAAAATATTCATTGTTGTCGGAGAATATTCGTTTGGTCGTGGAATATTCAAATCGCTTGTGGAATATTCGCATTGCGGCAAGCAGCCCATGTGTGGGCCCCATAACTTGAAAAGCGATTGGATGAAGAAAACGACAAATATAAGTTGTTTAAAAATAACGACGTAGTTGTTACCAATTAATCTTGTTAAAATACTTTCGGTGGTTAAAACACGAAGTAGACACCAGTATTGCACCAATTATTGATTCTTACGTAGAAGGCACTACTCAATAATGGTTACGTGAATTACTTATTCAAAGATTTTATTGAGTTAATAATTGTCATATTGATATTTTATATTGTTGTTGTTTCAATAATTGTCATTACACGGATTTTTTCTTTATCGAAGCAATAATTCATATTATCCTAATAATATTATTAGATAACATTATTGGCAATGTCTAGAAAGTTACGTCAAGGAGAGGTTTGGTCACCTAATCAAGCCAAGAAGTAAGAAATTTTATTGAAAGCCCCTCTTCCCTGAACCGCCTCGTCATCAATATTGTGATTCTATAATATTATTTGTGAATAATTAATTATTGATTCATATGATGAGAAAAATATTGATTTTATGTGGATATAGATGGAGAAAATTTTAATGTGACAATTGTTGAAAATTGAAATTTTATCTTTTTGATAAAATAATTCATTTAAATATATTATTATATTTTAATAATATAATAATGATGATATTTTTACGATGAATGTCCGGGATATATGAGTATATGTGGAGGAGGAATATTTTTTTCTAATTACCAAAAATATTTAAAGCATGTTTTATGTGCTTTGGTGGACCCCATTTCTTGAATTTTGATTTATTGTTAGATTATTCCTTTCATTTGATTATAATCAAATTTAGAACTTTCCATGCTCTGGAGTTACTATTCATGAGTAAATGAGTTATCGCCGAAAGTCTATTCATTTTTTTTTTTGGATTTTTTTTTCGTTCCGTTGAAGACTAACGGTAATTTGTTCAGATATTATCTTAGTCATAATATTCTTTATCGAGCTAGTTGAGCTCACCCTTTTCCTTTTTGTTCCATTTTTCTCGTGAGGCGAGAATATAGCGATAGAGTACGAAGCCTACTTAACTCTTCTAACGTTTAATTATTATTTCCGGTATGGAATGAAGGTTCTAGAGAGAGTCGTTTAGTAGTCCTCACCATTTTGTAAAATAATGTATCAATAAATGTGATGAGGATTTATTTGAGTATAGATATTGTCTAGAAGATGATATTTGTATTTAAACTCACAGCTTTCTTGTTGTAATAATAAAGTTGTAGTTGTTTCTGCACTATGTATTGACAACTCGTAATGGGTGATGTATACCTATTTTGGGGGCGCCACGGTTGGTATCGAGCTTAGGGATATGATCTCCATGCGAGATCGGGAATAGAACTAGGAGGGAGAGACGAGTAAATCCTTCGCTAGTGTGTCCTACCTAAGCTTATTTGTTAGTTGGTCAAGATATATAGGGATATTATGTGATATATTGATTTCCTTAATTAACCCTTGTTTTATGACGGTATTTGAGAATGTCGAACGAGAATATTAACAATGGAAATGAGACCGTGGAGACGCTGTACTCACCAACGAGGAGAACGTGCAACAGTCAGCAATGTTCCTCCCGTGAACAACACCATTGAAAGCGATGATGAACGAGGGATGTTTAGAAGTTTTTTGCGCTTCATGCAAAATCGACATTTGGAGACTCGTGTTCAAAATACGGGAAGAAATGATAGCAATTCACGGGTTGTCACAAATGCAAGCGCTTCAAAGAGTTGGGACCACCAGAATTTAAGGGAAGCCGAGATCCGATCATGGCGGAAACATGGGTCAAGCAAATTACCAAGATATTCGATGTCTTGGGATGCACGGAGGAATGAAGGTTCCATTCGCCACCTTTATGTTCCGTGGCGAAGCGACCATCGGTGGGAGTTCTGCGTGGCGTACTCCATCCAAACCGCACTCAAAGATGTCTTGGGATACGTTTGAAGCTATTTAATGACAAATACTTTCCGAAAGTGTTCGTCATATGAAGGAAGTGGAGTTTATTAGATTAGAGCAGAACAACACGACGCGGTGTCAAAGACGAGGCAAAGTTTGCGAGTTATCCGTGTTCAGACCTCATTTGGTGGAGAATGAGGAACGATGACGCGGATGTTTCTTAGAGGTTTGAAACCCAGATACGTCAAGATTTCATTTCTCATAAATTTTCTCTCTATTCGATGATGTTGTAAATGTGGCTCAATTATTAGAAGATAGATAACGTAGTACGGTCAACCGAGGGACCACAACCGTGATCGTACTCGTAGATAACAATCAACAATGTAATAATGATAACCAAATGGAGAAAGAAACAGACGGACAAAAAATGGTAACCACTCTGGTGGTAATCATAGCCATGAAAATAGAAGAAGCGAGTCGAGAGAGATTTTAAAAAGAGGAGATTTAACAACGACCGTGTGAAGACGCATGCGGTCACGTAAATAACGGGTTCTAAGGGAGGAGAACGACCACCCATTATATGCTACAAATGCGGAAAAGAGGGACATATCACCAAACCGCCCACAACAGCCTCAAGGTATGCTATAATTGTGGAAAGGAAGGACATATCGCCGAGATTGTACGAGAAGCGAAACCTAGTTCAATGGGGACGGTGACTCAAAAGATCGTCCCCGAAAAGTCAAAGTCAACGATTCCGGAAGAGCGTTTGTTGTGGTTGGTCAAATGCGAGAAACCCAAACGAGGTGATCACGGTAAGCTATTTATAAATTCTTGCGAAGTTTATACCTTACTTGAATCTGGGTGCTACCCATTCATTTATCTCTCCCGCATGTGCTCAACGCTTAAACTTGACTCGGAGAAATTAGACTTTGACTATCTCTGTGGAAACTCCGTTAGAGAAACTTTCATCACATCCACATCGCTTATAAATCTTGTTTGATTCAAGTTGGCACCATCACCTTACCGTTGACCTTATCTCTTTAAAGATACTTGCTTTTGATGTGATTTTAGGGATTGATTGGTTAACTACTCATCATGCCAAAATTGATTGTTTTCGTAAGGTTGTTAGTTTTCATATTCCTAACCAACCCTGTTGTATGCGAATTCAAGCAACTAAACCATTAAAATCAATCATCGCTATATCTAATCATAAAGCTATTCGCTTATTGAAAAACGGATGTCAAGCTTTCTTAGCCCATGTTATGGATTTGAATAAAGACACGCCAAATTTGAATAATATTCCCTGTTGTTATTGACTTTCCCGACGATTTCCAAGAACTTCCTTGCCTACCCCGTAACGTGAAGTTGAATTCTTTATTGATCTTGAACTCAGTACAAAGCCCATTTCTAAAACCCTATATCGAATGGCTCCTATTGAACTTCGTGGAGTTAAAGGTCCAACTACGTGAATTGTTGGACATCGGTTTCATTCGGCCCTAAGACATCTCCTCGGGGTGCTCTGCTTTATTCGTAAAGAAGAAAGACGGGAGTATGCGACTTTGTATTGACTATCGGGAATTGAACCATGTCACCATCAAGAATAGGTATCCTCTACCTCGTATTGATGACTTGTTTGACCAAATGCAGTGGGGCACAATTCTTTTCAAAAATCGATCTTCGCTCGGATATCATCACCAAGATTAGAATTGAGGATATTCCAAAGACCGCCTTTAGAACTCCTGGTAGACGGGCATTATGAATTCTTAGTCATGTCTTCTTCGACCGACTAATGCTCCCGCGCTTTCATGGATATGATGAACCAAGTATTCAAGGAATATTTGGATCAGTTTTGTTGTTGTCTTTATTGATGACATCCTTATATATTCCAAAAGTCGTGAAGATCATGAGCACCATTTGAAGTCGGTACTCCAAAGGCTTCGTGAAAACAAACTATATGCCAAATTGAAGAAATGCGAGTTCGCTTGAGAAGTAGCATTCCTTGGGCACGTGGTGTCAAAACATGGAGTATCTGTTGATCCGTGCCAAGATTGAAGCAATACAAAGTTTAGAGCAACCAAGTCGGTGATCAAGACGTAGCTTTTTGGGCTTAAATTGGTTATTATCGGAGATTCGTGGAAGGGTTTTCTCGAATCGCTACTCCATTAACTCAACTAACTCCGGAAGGATACAAAATTCGTTTGGAGCGAAGAATGCGTGAAAAGTTTCCAAGAGCTTAAGAGGAGACTTATTTCTAAGACTGTTCTAACAATACCATCCGGTTCGGATGGATTTGTTATCTATAAGCGATGCTTCGTGCAAAGGGTTAGGATGTGTTCTCATGCAACGTGGGAAAGTCATAGCCTATGCCTCGCGACAACTTAAAGAGTATGAGAGGAATTATCCTACTCATGATCTAGAGTTAGCGGCAGTCGTTTTCGTATAAAGATATACGGAGACACTATCTATATGGGGAGAAAATGGAGATATATTCGCACCATAAAAGCCTTAAATATTTCTTCACTCAAAAAGAACTCAACACGCTAAGCCGTGACGTTGGCTCGAGCTATTGAAAGACTACGACCACACTATTCAATACCATCCCGAAAAGCGAACGTGGTAGTGACGACGCGTTGAGTAGAAGATCATATGCGAACGAGTGCGATGATGTCAAGTATACGCGTAGAGCCAACTTTAATAGAAAAAGTTAAGGTTGCTCGAGCCCCGTACCCGTAGTCGATGCGTATGAAGAAGAAAGTACAAGAAGGAGCTATTCCTAAGCGAGAATTGATGAAGAAGGAATACTTGAGTCCACTCTAGACTTTGTGGTTCCTAACGACTGATTTGAAGTACAAGATTATGATGGAGGCACACAATACACCATTTGCAATCCATCCTCGAAGTACTAAAATGTATCGTGATCTTCGACATACATTTTGGTGGAACAATATGAAGAGAGAGATTGCAAAGTTTATCTCGATGTGTTTAACTTGTCAACGGCGTGTAAAAGCGGAGCATCTAGTACCTAAGGGTCCGCAGCAACCACTTGAGATTCCGAAATGGAAGTGGGAACACATTACCATGGATTTCATTCACGGGTCTTCCTACGGTTTCTCAAGGCATCAATGCTATTTGGGTTATTGTTGATAGATTAACCAAGTCTCGCTTTCATTTCTTGCCGACACGGAGACTTATTCCTTGAACGCCTTGCTAGTATGACGTGAATGAAATTGTGAGGTTGCATGGCATGCTCAGTATCCATAGTTTCGGATCGTGACCCAAGATTCACTTCAAGATTTTGGGTTAGCTTGCAAAAAAGCTATGGGCACGGATTTGCGATTTAGTTCGCATACCATCCCCAAACAGACGGACAATCGAGAGGACTATTCAAACTCTTGAAGATTTATTAAGACTCGTGTCCTGAGACTTCAAGGGCGCTTGGGATAAGTATTTACCATTGGTGGAATTCTCCTACAACAACAATTATCGAGCAAGTATAGGTGTGGCTCCATTTGAAGCATTATATGGACGAAAGTGTCGCTTCTCCAATATGTTGGGATGAGGTGGGTGAAGCAACATTGTTGGGACCCGAAAGTTAAATGCGTATGACTCACCGAAAAGATCCAAATGATTCGACAACGATACAAACCAAGACAAGATCGACAAAAGAGTTATGCGGATCTTCATCGAAAGGACGTGGAATTTAGTGTAGGGGATCATGTATTATTGCGAGTTGCTCCATCAAGGGAGTTACAAGATTTGGGAAGAGAGAAAGCTCAATCCACGATTTATTGGTCCATTTCAAATTCTTGACCGAATAGGAAATGTAGCCTATAGACTTCGCGTTACCTCCGAGTATGTCTCGTGTTCATAATGTGTTTCACATATCCGTATTTCGTAAATATGTGAAAGACCCGAACCACGTTATAGAATTAGAACCGGATTTAAATAGTAGAAGACTTAACGTATGAGGAGGTACTGTCAAGATCTTGGATAGAAAGGAGCATGTCCTACGCAAGAAAGGTCATACCACAAGTTAAAGTTTTGTGGAGGAATCATGCTATAGAGGAAATGACCGGGAATTGAAAACGAAATGAAAGCGAGGTATCCTCACCTTTTGAAACACTGTGCGTGACGTCAATTTCGAGAGGACGAAATTTCATAAGGAGGGAGGTCAGTAAGACCCCAACTTATTATTAATGAAATTTAATTTTCTATTTATTATTTTGAAATAGTAAGGGTTGATGTGATTAATGTGGATAGTTAGGGGTAAAATACGCAAATATTTCAAACAAGCAAGTGGTTTTAAAATATTCATTGTTGACGGGGAATATTCGTTTGGTCGTGGAATATTTTTACTGTCGGGGAATATTCGTACGACGGCGCAGCCTTATGTGGGCCCCATAACGGAAAGCGATTGGATGAAAAAAAGCGACAAATATAAGTTGTTTAAAAATAACGACGTAGTTGTTACTGATAATCTTGTTAAAATACTCTGCGGTTAAAAACAAAAACGATTACCAGTATTGCACCAATTATTGATTCTTACGTAAGAAGGCACTACTCAATAATGGTTACGATAATTACTGCTCAAGATTTTATCGAGTTAATAATTGCTGCGTTGATATTTTATATTGTTGTTGTTTCAATAATTGTCATTACACAAGATTTTTATTATCGAAGCAATAATTCATATTATCCTAATAATATTATTAGATAACATTATTGGCAATGTCTAGAAAGTTCTCATCTAAGGAGAGGTTTGGTCACCTAATCAAGGCTACAAGTAGAAGAAGAAATTCTTATTGAAAGCCCCTCTTCCTCGAACCGCACTTGTCATTAATATTGTGATTCTCAGAATATTATTTGTGAATAATTAATTATTGATTCATATGATGAGAAAAATATTGATTTTATGTGGATATAGATGGAGAAAATTTTTATTGTGACAATTGTTGAAAATTGAAATTTTATCTTTTCTCGATAAAATAATTCATTTAAATATATTATTATATTTTAATAATATAATAATGGTGATATTTTTACAACGAATGTGGGATATATGAGTATACGAAGAGGAGGAGTATTTTTGTTGCAATAAATATTTAAAACATGTTAAACATGCTCATGGGACCCCATTTATCGACCGAAATTTGATTATAAATTGTAAAATCGCCTGCTTTGTGGATTTCGGTCAATTTCTATTTGGAATTTGAAAAACTTTCTTCTGCAAAGTTGTAGAGAATTGAATTTCCTAAATAAACTCATGAGATTCGAATTTTCTGATGAAAGGGCTATTTATTATGAATTATTGAAGTTCAAATTCCTAATAATTGATTTTTGGAGTTTAAAATATTTTTTTGTAAGAAAAACGTTTTTTGTTGTAATTGAGTGGCTCACATGTGTTATAAATGATCTGAAATCAGATTTCTAAGGTGGGCTTGAATATTTTTAAGAAATATTATTATTTTATTAAATTTTACTCGCTTTGGTGTTCTAAGCATTTTCCTATAAATAGGTGATTAGGTTAGAATTGAAAATCACACCGTAAACTCAAGTTTTCTCTCTATATTATCGAGCGTATTCTTGTGAGTATTTTGAGTATACTTTGAGTATTGTTAGACGGTACAAAGTTCCTTCAAAGACTATACCCTTGTTATTCCAAATTTGTAATACTAATCTTTCGAGGTAAGGGATGTTATTTTCTTCTCAAATGATATTATTTCTTCAATATCATTATGTTGAAATATTGGTTGGAACTTTTATCAAATTTGGAACTTTTCCATGCTCGGGTTACTATTCATGAGTTACTATTCACGAGTTACTATTCATGAGTTACTATTCACGAGTTACTATTCACGAAAGTACTATTCATGGAAGCGCGTGAAGATGTTTTTTATGGAATTTCTTTCTTTTGGTGTCGAGTTACTATTCACGATACTAAGACTATTCACGTATAATGACACTATTCATAGAAAAATGAAATTTCTTCTTCTTTCAAAAATATCTATTCGGATACTAGCTTTGATTGTATCCATGTTTTTTGATCATTCTTGAATTTTACACCACTATGTGATTATTTTTGAGGTATTTTTGGACGTGGATAAAACAAAGTACGAATCCTTAATCCTTAATCCTTGTCATTTTGTTTCACCGGATTCGCTTTTTTAAAAATATTTTTCATCATCCTCGGTCTTAAATGATGATATTATTGAATATCTTTGGCCCAGAGTGCAAAGATGAATGATTTCTGAAGAATATCTTTGGTAGTAGTGCAAAGATGAACAGTGTTTAGATGAACATGACCAATCGATGAATATCTTTGGCCCAGAGTGCAAAGATGAATATTTGATTCCGTATGTATATTGATTGATGTTACGAGGATAAAAGATAGATGATGAACTTTTAAATTCATACATAGAAGATAGTAGTTTGCATTCTCTACTTAACTCTTCTAATGAATTATTATTTCACGCGAATATTGATTTAAAATTTGTTGTCTATTGTATTCTATTAGATTTTTCCTGTTGAAGACTAACGATAATTTGTTGTATATTATCTTAGTCATAATATTCTTTATCGAAGCTAGTTGAGCTCACCCTTTCCTTTTTGTTCCATTTTTCTCGGGAGGCGAGAATATAAATGAAAATGCAGTGCCTGTGGTATGGAATGAAGGTTCTAGAGAGAGTTTTTAGTAGTCCTCACCATTTTGTAAAATAATGTATCAATAAATGTGATGAGGATTTATTTGAGTATAGATATTGTCTGCAAAGATAATATTTGTATTTAAACTCACAGCTTTCTTGTTGTAATAATAAAGTTGTAGTTGTTTCGCACTATGTATTGACAACTCGTAATGGGTGATGTATACCTATTTTGGGGCGCTTCCTTAACGCGGCCCAAGAAATGCTACTTCCTCGCCGAACTCGCATTTCTTTAAGTTGGCATATAATTTGTTTTCACGAAGCCTTTGGAGTACCACTTTTCAAATGGTGCTCATGATCTTCATGACTTTTGGAATATATGAGGATGTCATCAATAAAGACAACAAATGCTAATCCGATCCAAATATTCCTCAATACTCGGTTCATCATATCCATGAAAGTCGCAGGAGCATTAGTCAATCCAAAAGACATGACTAAGAATTCATAATGCTCGTCATCGAAGTTCTAAAGGTAGTCTTTGAATATCCTCGCCTCTAATCTTCAAATGATGATATCCAAAACGAAGATCGATCTTTGAAAAAAATTGTGCCCTCTTGAATCGGGTCAAACAAGTCATCAATACGAGGTAGAGGATACCTATTCTTGATGGTGACATGGTTCAATTCCCGATAGTCAATACAAAGTTGCATACTCCCGCCTTTTCTTCTTTACTTAATAAAACAGAGCACCCCAAGGAGATGTACTAAGTCGAATAAAACCGATGTCCAACAATTCAGTAGTTGGACCTTTAACTCCTGAAATTCAATAGAGCCATTCGATATGGGGTTTTAGAAAAGGGCTTTATACAGTGTTCAAGATCAATAAAGAATTCAACTTCACGCTCGGGGTAGATCAGGGAAGTTCTTCAGAAATACGTCGTGAAAGTCAATAACAACAGAATATTATTCAAATTTGACGTGTCTTTATTCAAATCCATAACATGGGCTAAGAAAGCTTGACATCCGCTTTTCAATAAACGAATAGCTTTATGATTAGATATGACAAATGATTGATTTTAATGGTTTAGTTGCTTGAATTGCATACAACAAGTTGGTTAGAATATATGAAAACTAACAACCTTACGAAAACAATCAATTTTGGCATGATGAGTAGTTAACCAATCAATCCCTAAAATCACATCAAAAGCAAGTATCTTTAAAGAGATAAGGTCAACAGTAAGGTGATGGTGCCAACTTGAATCAAACAAGATTTATAAATGAAGGGATGTGATGAAAGTTTCTCTAACGGAGTTTCCACAGATAGGTCAAAGTCTAATTTCTCCGAGTCAAGTTTAAACGCTGAGCACAAGCGGGAGAGATAAATGAATGGGTAGCACCCCAGATTCAGTAAGGTATAAACTTCGCAAGAATTTATAAATAGTTTACCCGTGATCACCTCGTTTGGGTTCTCGATTTTGACCACCACAACAAACGCTTCTTCCAGAACCGCTGACTTTGACTTTTTTCGGGATATCTTTTGAGTCACCGTCCCTCACCGAACTAGGTTTCGCTTCAGACATAATCTCGAGCGATATGTCCTTCCTTTCCACAATTATAGCATACCTTGAATTGTGGGCGCTTTGGATCGATATGTCCCTCTTTCCCGCATTTATAAGATATGACCGGTGGTCGTTTCTCCTCCCTTAGAACCGATTCTTTACAAGACTGCTGCCTTCACATGGTCGTTGTTAAATCTCCTCTTTTTAAAATCTCCTCCCGACTCGCTTCTTCTATTTTCATGGCTATGATTACCACCGAGTGGTTACCATTTTTGTCCGCTTTTTTCTTTCTCCGCTAGTTATCGTTGTTTTGTTGATCGCTATCTCCTAGATTATCCTCGGTTGTGGTCCCTCGGTTGACCGTACTTGTTATCTCGCTTCTAATAATTGAGCCTCATTTACAACATCCGAATAGAGAGAAATTTATGAGAAATGAGATATTGTCGATCGCCGGGTTTGAACCTCTCGTAAAACATCCGCCATACACGCTCCTCATTCTCCACCAAATGAGGCGAAACTCGGATAACTCTGCAAACTTTGCATCGTATCGAGACACCGGCCATGTTATTCGCTCCAGTCTAATAAACTCCACTTCCTTCATATGACGAACACTTTCGTGAAAGTATTTGTCATTAAATAGTTTCTAAAATGTCTCCCAAGACATCGCCGAGTCTACGGTTGGATGGGTACGCTTCACGCATTTCCACCAAGAAGTCTCCGCCTCGCCACTTTTAACATAAAGGTGGCGAATGTAACCTTCTGTTCTCCGTGCATCCCAAGACATCGAATATCTTGGTAATTTGTTTGACCCATGTTTCCGCCATAATCGGATCCGGCTTTCCCTTAAATTCGTGGTCCCAACTCTTTCGAACTGCTTTCATTGTGACAACCCGTGAATTGCTATCATTTCCTCCTATATTTTGAACACGAGTCTCCTCGTGCGATTTTGTATGAACCGCAAAAAAAAGCTTCTAAACATCCCCTCGCT
Source organism: Panax quinquefolius (assembly GCA_020205615.1). Taxonomy (NCBI): domain Eukaryota; kingdom Viridiplantae; phylum Streptophyta; class Magnoliopsida; order Apiales; family Araliaceae; genus Panax; species Panax quinquefolius. The sequence goes on from CM035152.1 coordinate 165,759,335, forward strand.
CATCATCTCGCTTTCGGGGTGTTGTTCACAGGGAGGAACATTGTCACTGTTGCACGCTTCTCTCTCAAGTGGTGAGTATAAAGCGCCTCCACGGTCCTCATTTCCATTGTTAATATTCTCACGACATTCTCAAATACTTCGTCATAAAACAAGGGTTAATTAAGGAAATCAATATATCACATAATATCCCTATATATCGACCAACTAATAAATAAGCTTAGGTAGACACACTAGCGAAGGATTTACTCGCCTCTCCTCCTAGTTCTATTCCCCGATCTCCGCCAGAGATCATATCCCTAAGCTCGATACCAACCGTGACGCCCCCAAAATAGGTATACATCACCCATTCTCGAGTTGTCAATACATGGTATGTAAATAACTACAACTTTATTATTACAACAAGAAACTCGTGAGTTTGAATACAAATATTATCTTCTAGACAATATCTATACTCAAATAAATCCTCATCACATTTATTGATACATTATTTTAAAAATTGGTGAGGACTACTAAACAACTCTCTAGAACCTTCATTCCATACCCCGACTGCATCGCTTATATTCTCTCATCCTAAGAAGAAAAATGGAACAAAAAGGAAAAGGGTGAGCTCAACTAGCCCAAGAAAGAATATTATGACTAAGATAATATACAACAAATTATCGTTAGTCTTCAACAGGAAAAAATCTAATAGAATACAATAGACAACAAGTTTTAAATCAATATTCGCAGTGAAATAATAATTCATTAGAAGAGTTAAGTAGAGAATGCAAACTACTATCTTCTATGTATGAATTTAAAAGTTCATCGCTCATCTTTTATCCCCGTAACATCAATCAATATATATCCGAATCAAATATTCATCATCGCACTACAGCCAAAGATATTCATCACTTGGTCATGTTCATCTAAACACTGCTCATCTTTGCACTACGGGCCAAAGATATTTATCGAAATCATTCATCTTCGCAATACAAAGCCAAAGATATTCAATAATATCATCATTTAAGACCGAGGATGATGAAAAATATTTTTAAAGAAACGAATCTCGTGAAAACAAAAATGACAAGGATTAAGGATTAAGGATTCGTATTTTGTTTTTATCCATGTCCAAAAATACCTCAAAAATAATCATAGTGGTGTAAAATTCAAGAATGATCAAAACATGGATACAATCAAAGCTAATATCCGTAATAGATATTTTGACGAAAAAGGAAAATTTTTATTTTTCGATGAATAAAGGTCGATTTCGTGAATAAAGATCAGATATCGTGAATAAAGTTCGATATACGTGAATAAGAACCTCGACACTAAAAGTTCCAAATTTGATTAAAAAGTTCAGATCAATACTTCGACATAATGATATTAGAATAAATAATATCATTAAAAAAAAAATAATATCCTTACCTCGAAAGATCAAGATTTAACCAAAACACCTGATATAAAGCATATGACTTGAACTTGCACCGTATAGCAATACTCAAAATATACTCAAAATACTCACAAGAATACGCCGATAATATAGAGAGAGAAAACTTCGCTTCGGTGTAATTTTTAATTCTAACCTAAGCACTCTATTTATAGGAAAATCGCTAATAATACCAAAGCGAGTAAAATTTAATATAATATTAATATATAAATTAAATTTTCCTACACCAACCTTCCAAGAACTGAATTCAGCTCATTCAACACACATGTGTAACACACCATAATGAAAAAACTTTTTGTTATTTAAAATATTTTAAACTTCAAAAATCAATTATTTCTAAGTTTCTAACTTCAATAATTCACAATAAATAGCCCTTTTGTCGTAAAATTCAAAACTCGCGATTTTTTATAGGAAATTCAATTCTCTACAACTTTACAGAAGAAAGTTTTTCCAAATTCCAAACAGAAATTGACCGAAATTCACAAACGGGCGATTTTACAGGCTATAATCAAATTTTAGTCAAGAAATGGGGTCCACCGACATACAAAAATATGCTTTAAATATTTTTTGGTAACAAAATACTTCTCCTCCACATATACTCATATATCCCACATTCATCGTAAAAATATCATCATTATTATATTATTAAAATATTATAATATATTTAAATGAATTATTTTATCAAAAAAGATAAAATTTCAATTTTCAACAATTGTCACATTAAAAATTTTCTCCATCTATATCCACATAAAATCAATATTTTCCTCATCATATGAATCAATAATTAATTATTCACAAATAATATTACAAAATCATAATATTGACAACCGTGCGCTTCCTGTGAAGAGGGGCTTTCAAATAAGAATTTCTCCTCATCTTGCGCAATTAATTAGGTGACCAAACCTCTCCTTAGATGTAACTTTCTAGACATTGCCAATAATGTTATCTAATAATATTATTCAGATAATATGAATTATTGCTTCGATAATGAAAAATAATGCGTAATGACAATTATCAAACAACAAAGAATATAAAATATCAACGCAATAATTATTAAATCAATAAAATAATCGAATAATTCTTTATCGTAACCATTATTGAGTAGTGCATTTCTTACGTAAGAATCAATAATTGGTGCAATACTGCGCTTCTTGTGTTTTAACCACCGAGTATTTTTAACAAAGATAATCTGTAATAACTACGCCGTTATTTTTAAACAACTTATATTTGTCGTTTTCTTCATCCAATCATTTTCCTTTATGGGGCCCACAAAAGACTACGACGTCGTACGAATATTCCCCGACAGCAAGAATATTCCACGACCAAACGAATATTCCCCGACAACAATGAATATTTTATAACCACTTGCTTATTTTGAAATATTTGCGTATTTTACCCATAACTATCCACATTAATCAAATCAACCCTTACTATTTCAAAATAATAAATAGAGAAAATTAAATTTCATTAATAATAAGTTGGGGTCTTATAACACCCATCTCATTTTCTCCCACCATATACTCAATACACACATATACTTCCATACGTATACTCTTCCATTTCCAAAATCATTTTCCCAACACATATGGGCCCCACATGTGGCCCCCCATATGTGGGCCCCACCTTTAAAATTTTTTTACCGATTATTTTGAAAAATGGGTAAATAGGAATCCATAAAATAAGCAGACTTCATAAAAAAATCACCTTAATAATTTTAACAACATTTATCATCTTTATTATAATTCACAATATTAATCGACTGTGTCGTTCCTGTGAAAGAGGGGCTTCCAATAAGGATTTCTCCTTTATCATGCGCATAATTAGGTGACCAAACCTCTCATTGGCGTAACTTCTAGACATCGTTAATATTACAATTTATAATATTAATAACTCCGTCATTTCAATTATTGATTTAATAATATATAAAATATCGATAATAATTGAATCAAATAACGTGAGATACTACGCAACAATTACTATAGCAATAATTGAATAAAACCGAAAGTGACTTTTCACGTAAGCATTAATAATCAATACTGTGTGCTACTTATGCAACCACGCCAGACATCAGATTTTTACTACCGAAAGTAGTTCAACAAGATAATTAACGGTAAAACTCCCGCCGTTATTTTCAATAAAATATTTTTGTCGCTTTCAATCCCGGCTAATAATTACATTGTGGAGTCCACCAATGATTGTCTTGAGTCGCATTTAATATTCCCCACACAAAAAGAATATTCCCCGACCAATCGAATATAATACAACAACTTGCAAAATTTATAAATACTACCCACAACTATAACATTATATCAAATCCACTCCATAATATTTAAAAAAATATTTCGAAAAATTTAAATCTTTATTCATAAAATCTGGGGTCTCACAATGTATACCTGTTTTGGGGGCGTCACAGAATATTTGATTCAAGATGTATATTGATTGATGTTACAGGGATAAAATATTGATGATGGACTTTTAAATTCATAGATGATAGTATATTTCATTCTCTACTTAACTCTTCTAATGTAAAACCCCAACTTATTATTTAATGAAATTAAATTTCCTCTATTTATTATCTTGAAATAGTAAGGGTTGATTTGATTAATGTGGTAAGTTATGGGTAAAATGCGCAATTATTTCAAACAAGCAAGTGGTTTTAAAATTTTCATTGTTGACGGGGAATATTCGTTTGGTCGTGGAATATTTTTACTGTCGGAGAATATTCGTATTTACCTGCAAGAAATTTTGTGTGGGCCCCATAACTGAAAGCGATTGGATGAAAAAAACGACAAGTATAAGTTGTTTATAAATAACTTGCAGTAGTTGTTCACAGATTATCTTCGTTAAAATACTTTGCGGTTAAAACACAAGAAGACACCAGTATTGCACCAATTATTGATTCTTACGTAAAGGCACTACTCTCAATAATTGTTATACAAGAATTATTCTGCTCAAAGATTTTATTTTATTGATTCAATAATTCTTTGCGTTGATATTTTATATTATCGTTGTTTTAATAATTATCATTGCATAGTATTTTCTATTATCTAGAGCAATAATTCATATTATCCTAATAATATTATTAGATAACATTATTGGCAATGTCTAGAAAGTTCTCGCTACAAGGAGAGGTTTGGTCATCTAATCATACATACTAATAAGGAGAGATCCTTATTGAAAAGCCCTCTCTTTCGGGGAACTACCCGGGTCACAAGAATGTGATTCTCGTAATATTATTTGTGAATAATTAATTATTAATTTATATGATGAGGAAAATATTTATTTTATGTGGATATAGATGGAGAAAATTTTTTAATGTGACAATTGTTGAAAATTAATATTTGATCTTTTTCTAATAAAATAATTCATTTAAATATATTATTTTAATAATGGTGATATTTTTATAAAGAATGTGGGATATATGAGTATATAAGGAGGAAGAGTATTTTTTTGGCATTAAATGATTAACACATGTTTTGTGTGTCGGTAGACCCCAATTCTTGACCGAAATTTGATTATAGCCTGTAAAATCGCCCGTTTGTGGATTTCAGTCAATTTCTGTTTGGAATTTGGAAAAAAAATTCTTCTGCAAAGTTGTAGATAATGAAATTTCCTATGGAAAACACACGTGGATCAAATTTTTCGGATAAAAGAGCTATTTATTATGAATTATTGAAGTTCCGTAGTTCCGAAATAATTGATTTTTGAAAGTTTTAATTATTTTTAATTACAAAAACGTGTTTTTTTTTCTTGGTGGGCTGCATTAAACACGCTGCAAGGTGGTCAATTCAGATTCAAGAGGTGGGCTTGACAATTTTGTAAATATAATAATATTATAATAAATTTTCTGCTTTGGTGTTCTAAGCATTTTTCTATAAATAGGTGCTTAGGTTAAATTGAAAATCACACCGTAAACTAAAGATTTCTTTCTCTTTCTCTCAATATATTGAAGCGTATTCTTGTGAGTATTTTAATACTTTGAAAGTGTTGCTATACTACGCAAGTTCAAGTCATAACCTATATCCTGTGTTTCAACTAGAAGTACTATCTTTTCGAGGTAAGGGATGTTATTTTCTTTTTAAATGATATTATTTTCTTCAATATCATTATGCCAAATATTAGTTTGAACTTTTAATCGATTTGGAACTTTTAGTGTAATTGGTTACTTATTCACGATACTCAAGACTATTCACGATACTCAAGACTATTTACAGAAAAATTAAATTTTCGTTTTTGTCCAAAATATCTATTGTGGATACTAGCTTTGATTGTATCCATGTTTTGATCATTCTTGAATTTTACTTCACTATGATTATTTATGAAGTATTTTTGAACTCAGATTGTTTAAAGTACGAATCCATAATACTTGTTCTTTTGTTTCACTGGATTCGTTTTTTTTAAAATATTTTTCATCATCCTCAGTCCTAAATGATGATATTATTGAATATCTTTGGCCTGTAGTGCAAAGATAAATGATTTTATAATGAATATCTTTGGCCCGTAGTGCAAAGATGAACAGGTGTTGAGATGAACATGACCAACTGATGAATATCTTTGGCCTGTAGTGCAAAGATGAAAATTTGATTCAAGATGAATATTGATTGATGTTACAGGGATAAAATATTGACGATGGACTTTTAAATTCATAAATAATAGTAGATTTCATTCTCTACGTAACTCTTCTATGAATTATTATTTTCGTTGCGAATATTGATCTGAAACTTGTTGTCTATTGTATTTTATCAGATTTTTTTCCTTGTTGAAGACTAACGATAATTTGTTCTATATTATCTTAGTCATAATATTCTTTACTGGGCTAGTTGAGCTCACCCTTTTCCTTTTTGTTCTATTTTTCTTCTCGGAGGCGCGAGAATGTAGCGAGTACTTAGTCGGGTATGGAATGATGATTCTAGAAGTTGTTTGGTAGTCCTCACAATTTTTGTAAAATAATGTATCAATAATTGTGATGAGGATTTATTTGGGTATGGATATTGTCTAGAAGACAATATTTGTATTTAAACTCACAGTTTTTATGATGTATTAATAAAGTTGTAGTTGTTTACAGACCATGTTATCGACGACCTAAAATGGTTGATGTATACCTATTTTGGGGGCGCCACAATTAATATCGTAGCTTAGGGATATGATCTCCCATGAGATCGGGAATAGAACTAAGAGGGGAGAGACGAGTAAAATACTTCGCTAGTGTGTCTTACCTAAGCTTATTTGTTGGTTGGTGGTATAGGGGTATTATGTGATTTGTTAATCTGTTTAATTAACCCTTATTTTATGGCAGTTTTTAAGAATGGCAACTGAGAACGTTAACAGTGGAGTAAATGAGATCGTGGAAACGCCTATACTCACCAATGAGGAGAACGTGCAACAGGCTGGCAATGTTCCTCCTATGAACAACACCACTGATCAGACGATGAACGACGCAATGTTTAAAAGCTTTTTGCAGCTCTTACAAAAATCGCATTTAGGAGACTCGTGTTCAAAATACAGTGGAGAAATGGTAATAACACACGGTTTGTCACAATGCAAGCGCTTCAAGGAGTTGGGACCACCGTAATTCTGGAAAGCGGATCCGATTAAGGCGAGACGTGGGTTAAACAAATTGCCAAGATATTCGATGTCTTGGGATGCACGGAGGAATGTAAGGTTCTATTCGCCACCTTTATGTTCAGAATGAGGCGACATCGTGGGAATCTTTGAAGCGTACCATCCAAATTCGCACTCAACATGTCTTTGGGAGACGTTTGAAACTGCTCAATGACAAGTATTTTCCTGAAAGTATTCGTAATATGAAGGAAGTGGATTTTATTAGACTAGAACAAAATAACATGACGGTGTCCCAAAGACGAGGCTTAAGTTCATGGAGTTATCCAGTTTCACCTCATTTGGTGGAGAATGAGGAACGATGACGCGGATGTTTCGAGAGGTTTGAAACCCCAGATACGCCGAAGATCTCATTTCTCATAAATTTTCTCTCTATTCAGATGTTGTCAACAGGGCTCAATTGTTAGAGCGAGATAACGAATACGTTCAACCGAGGGACCACAACCAGGATCATACCGGAGATAGCAATCAACAAAACAATGATAACCAGCGGAGAAAGAAAAAGACGGACAAAAATGGTAACCACTCTGGTGGTAATCATGGCCATAAGAATAGAAGAAGCGAGTCGGGGGGAGATTTTAAAAAGAGGAGATTTAACAATGACAATGCGAAGACGTCAGCACCAGCAGTAACTAGTTCTAAGGGAGGAGAACGACCACCGGTCGTATGCTATAAATGCAGGAAAGAGGGACATATCAGCCCAAACTGCCCACAACAGTTCAAGGTATGCTATAATTATGGAAAGAAAGAACATATCGCTCGAGATTGTACGGTAGCGAAACCAAGTCCAGCGGGGATGGTGACTCAAAAGATCGTCCCGTAAAAAGTCAAAGTCAATCGGTTCTCGGAAGAGCGTTTGTTGTGACCGGTCAAAATGCGAGGAACCCAAACGAGGTGATCAAGGGTAAGCTATTTATAAATTCTTACGAAGTTTATACCTTACTAGATACCGGCATTACCCATTCATTTATCTCTCCTCGCCAGTGCTCAACGTTTAAACTTGACTCCGGAGAAATTAGACTTTGATTTATCTGTGGAGACTCCATTAGGAGAAACTTTCATCACATCCACTGTTTATAAATTTTGTTTGATTCAAGTTAGCACCATCGCCTTACCTGTTGACCTTATCTCTTTAAAGATAATTGTTTTTGATGTGATTTTAGGGATTGATTGGTTAACTACTCATCATGCCAAAATTGATTATTTTCGTAAGGTTGTTAGTTTTCATATTCCTAACCAACCTGTTGTACGAATTCAAGCAACTAAGCCACTAAAATCAATCGTTGTCATATCAAGTCATAAAGCTATTCGTTTATTGAAAAACGGATGTCAAGCTTTCTTAGCCCATGTTATGGATTTGAATAAAGACACGTCAGATTTGAATAATATTCCTGTTGTTATTGATTTTCCTGACGTATTTCCTGAAGAACTTCCTGCTCACCCCGAATGTGAAGTTGAATTCTTTATTGATCTTGAACCCGTACAAAGCCCATTTCTAAAATCCCATATCGAATGACTCCTATTGAACTTCAGAGTTAAAGATCCAACTACGTGGTTGTTGGACATCGGTTTCATTCGGCCCCAGTACATCTCCTTGGGGTGCTCCTGCTTTATTTGTAAAGAAGAAAGACGGGAGTATGCGACTTTGTATTGACTATCTGAATTGAACCATGTCACCATCAAGAATAGGTATCCATTACCTCGTATTGATGACCTGTTTGACCGATTCAAAGGAGCACAATTCTTTTCAAAGATCGATCTTCGCTTACGATATCATTAATCAAGATTAGAATCGAGGATATTCCAAAGACCGCCTTCGAACTTGCGATGCATTATTATGAATTCTTAGTCATGTCTTTTGGATTGACTAATGCTCCTGCGGCTTTCATGGATATGATGAGTCGAGTATTCAAGGACTATTTAGATCGGTTCCTTGTTGTCTTTATTGCTGACATTCTCATATATTCCAGAAGCCGTGATGATCATGAGCACCATTTGAAGCTAGTACTCCAAAGGCTTCGTGAAAATAATTTATATGCTAAGTTGAAGAAATGCGAGTTCTGGCTTGAGGAAGTAACATTCCTTGGGCATGTGGTGTCTAAACATGGAGTATCTGTCGACCCGGCGAAGATTGAAGCAATACAAAGTTGGGAGCATCCGAAGTCGATGACCGAATTACGTAGCTTTCTGGGCCTAGCTGGTTATTATTGGAGATTCGTGGAAGGGTTTTCTCGAATCGCTACTCCATTAACTCAGCTAACTCGGAAGGATACAAAATTCATTTGGAGCGAGGAATGCGAGAAGAGTTTCCAAGAAATTAAGAGGAGACTTATTTCGGCACCTGTTCTAACAATACCATTTGGTTCGGATGGATTTGTTATCTATAGCGATGCTTCGGGCAAAGGGTTAGGATGTGTTCTCATGCAACGTGGGAAAGTCATAGCCTATGCCTCACGACAACTTAAAGAATATGAGAGGAATTATCCTACTCATGATCTAGAGTTAGCGGCAATGCCTTCGCTTAAAGATCTGGAGGAACTATCTATATGGGGAGAAAGTGGAGATATATTCAGACCATAAAAGCCTCAAATATTTCTTCACTCAAAAGGAACTCAACATGCGGCAATGACGTTGGCTCGAGTTGTTGAAAGATTACGACCACACTATTCAATATCATCCTGGAAAAGCGAACGTGGTAGCTGACGCGTTGAGTAGAAGATCATATGCAGGAACGAGTGCGATGTTGTCAAGTATATATATAGAGCCAACTTTAATAGAAAAAGTTAAGGTTGCTCAAGCCACATCCCCGGAGCTGATACATATGAAGAAGAAAGTGCAAGAAGGTGTTATTCCAGAAGCAAGAATTGATGAAGAAGGAATACTTCGAGTCCACTCCAGACTTTGTGTTCCTAACAACTCTGATTTGAAGTACAAGATTATGATGGAGGCACACAATACACCATTTGCGATCCATCTTGGAAGTACCAAAATGTATCGTGATCTTCGACATACATTTTGGTGGAACAATATGAAGAGAGAGATTGCAAAGTTTATCTCGACGTGTTTAACTTGTCAACGTGTAAAGGCGGAGCATCAAGTACCTAAGGGTCCATTGCAACCACTTGAGATTCTGAAATAGAAGTGGGAACATATTACCATGGATTTTGTTACGGGTCTTCCCACGGTTTCTCAAGGCATAAATGCTATATGGGTTATTGTTGATAGATTAACCAAGTCTGCTCATTTTTTGCCGATACGGGAGACTTATTCCCTTGAATGTCTTGCTCATATATATGTAAATGAGATTGTGAGATTGCATGGCATGCCAGTATCCATAGTTTCAGATCGTGACCCAAGATTCACTTCAAGATTTTGGGTTAGCTTGCAAAAAGCTATGGGCGCAGTTTTACGTTTGATTTAAGCATACCATCCTCAAACCAGACGGACAATCGGAGAGGACTATTCAAACACTTGAAGATCTATTAAGACTCAGTGTCCTAGACTTCAAAGGGAGTTGGGATAAGTATTTACCAATGGTGGAATTCTCCTACAACAACAGTTATCAGGCAAGTATAGGTGTGGCCCCATTTGAAGCATTGTATCGACGAAAGTGTCGCTCTCCAATATGTTGGGATGAGGTGGGTGAAGCAACATTGTTGGGACCCGATTTGGTAAGTATGACTACGAAAAAGATCCAAATGATTCGACAACGTATACAAACGGCACAGGATCGAAAAAAGAGTTATGCGGATCTTCATCGAAAGGACGTGGAATTTAGTATTAAGGATCATGTATTATTGCGAGTTGCTCCATGGAAGGGAGTTACAAGATTTGGGAAGAGAGGAAAGCTCAATCCATGATTTATTGGTCCATTTCAAATTCTTAACCGAGTAGGTAATGTAGCCTATAGACTCGCGTTACCTCCGAGTATGTCTCATGTTCATAATGTGTTTCACATATCTGTGCTTCGTAAGTATGTGAAAGATCCGAACCACGTTATTGAGTTAGAACCGGACGAGATAGCCGAAGACTTAACGTATGAAGAGGTACCTGTCAAAATCTTGGATAGGAAGGAGCATGTCCTACGCATAAAGGTCATACCACAAGTTAAAGTTTTGTGGAGGAACCATGCTATAGAGGAAATAACCTGGGAGTTGGAAACGGAAATGAAAGCGAGGTATCCTCACCTTTTCGAAACACCAGGTACGTACGTCAATTTCGAGGACGAAATTTCATAAGGAGAGGAGGTTGTAAGACCCCAACTTATTATTTAATAAAATTAAATTTCCTCTATTTATTATCTTGAAATAGTAAGGGTTGATTTGATTAATGTGGTAAGTTATGGGTAAAATGCGCAATTATTTCAAACAAGCAAGTGGTTTTAAAATATTCATTATTGACAGGGAATATTCGTTTGGTCGTGGAATATTTTTACTGTCGGAGAATATTCGATGCACTGTAGCGACCTTTGTGTGGGGCCCATAACTTGAAAGCGATTGGATGAAGAAAACGACAAGTATAAGTTGTTTATAAATAACTGCACAGTAGTTATTCTTCATTAATATCTGTTAAAATACTCTTGTAGTTAAAACACAAGAAGACACCTGCGGTATTGCACCAATTATTGATTCTTACGTAAAAGGCACTACTCAATAATTATTACGAATTATTGCTTATTCGAGATTTTATTTTATTGATTCAATAATTGCAAGGCGTTGATATTTTATATTATTGTTGTTTTAATAATTGTCATCATTGCACAAAGATTTTCTATTATCGGAGCAATAATTCATATTATCTGAATAATATTATTAGATAATATTATTGGCAATGTCTAGAAAGTTCTGCTTCACAGGAGAGGTTTGGTCATCTAATTGCAAGGCCATAAGGAGAGATCCTTATTGGAAAGCCCTCTTTCTGGGACCGTGCCCTTTGTCGATAATGTGATTCTGTAATATTATTTGTGAATAATTAATTATTAATTTATATAATGAGGAAAATAGTGATTTTAAGCGGATATAGATGGAGAAAATTTTTTAATGTGACAATTGTTGAAAATTAATATTTTATCTTTTTCTGATAAAATAATTCATTTAAATATATTATTTTAATAATGGTGATATTTTTACAATGAATGTGGGATATATGAGTATATGAGGAGGAAGAGTATTTTGTATCATTAAATGATTAACACATATTTTGTGTGCTCGGTAGACCCCATTCTTGATCAAATTTGATTATAAAACGTAAAATCGCCTGCTTTGTGGATTTCGGTCAATTTTTGTTTGGAATTTAGAAAAACTTTCTTCTGCAAAGTTGTAGAGAATGAAATTTCCTATGGAAAGGACATGTGGTTTGAATTTTTCTGATAAAAGAGCTATTTATTATGAATTATTGAAGTTCTGTAGTTCTGAAATAATTGATTTTTGAAAGTTTTAATTATTTTTAATTACAAAAACGTTTTTTTGCTTGATGGGCTGCATTAAATGTAAGACCCCAACTTATTATTTAATGAAATTAAATTTCCTCTATTTATTATCTTGAAATAGTAAGGGTTGATTTGATTAATGTGGTAAGTTATGGGTAAAATGCGAAATTATTTCAAACAAGCAAGTGGTTTTAAAATATTCATTATTGACGGGGAATATTCGTTTGGTCGTGGAATATTCTTACTATTGGGAAATATTCGTACGACGGCACAGCCTTGTGTGGGCCCCATAACAAAAAGCGATCGGATGAAGAAAACGACAATAATAAGTTGGTTATAAATAACGGCGTAGTTATTCACGATTATCTTGTTGGAATACCGGTGGTTAAAACACAAGAAGACATGCAGTATTACACCAATTATTGATTCTTACGTAAGAAGGCACTACTCAATAATTGTTACAGTAATTATTATTCAGTATTTTATTCTATTGATTCAATAATTGTTGCGTTGATATTTTATATTACTGTTGTTTTAATAATTGTCATTGCACAGTATTTTCTATTATCGGAACAATAATTCATATTATATGAATAATATTATTAGATAACATTATTAGCAATGTCTAGAAAGTTCTATCTAAGGAGAGGTTTGGTCATCTAATTGCTACCAAGATGAGAGAGATCCTTATTGGAAAACCCCTTTTCCTGAACCGCCTCGTGTCGATAATGTGATTACATAATATTATTTGTGAATAATTAATTATTAATTTATATGATGAGGAAAATATTGATTTTATGCGGATATAGATGGAGAAATTTTTTTAATGTGACAATTGTTGAAAATTAATATTTTATCTTTTTCTAATAAAATAATTCATTTAAATATATTATTTTAATAATGGTGATATTTTTATAAAGAATGTGGGATATATGAGTATATGAGGAGGAAGAGCATTTTGTGGCATTAAATGATTAACACATATTTTGTGTGTCAGTGAGACCCCATTACGGACCGAAATTTGATTATAAACTTGTAAAATCGCTTCGTTTGTGGATTTCATCAATTTTTGTTTGGAATTTGGAAAAACTTTCTTCTGCAAAGTTGTAGAGAATGAAATTTCATATGGAAAGGACATCTGGTTCGAATTTTTCTGATAAAAGGGCTATTTATTATGAATTATTGAAGTTCCATAGTTCCGAAATAATTGATTTTTGAAAGTTTTAATTATTTTTAATTACAAAAATCGTTTTTTTTTGCTTGGTGGACTGCATTAAACATGTGCAAGGTGGTTGAATTCAGATTCAAGAGGCGTGCTTGACAATTTTGTAAATATAATAATATTATATTAAATTTTCTGCTTTGGTGTTCTAAGCATTTTCCTATAAATAGGTGCTTGGGTTAAAATTGAAAATCACACCGTAAACCGAAATCTTCTCTCTCTCTCTCTCGATATCTTGAAAGCGTATTCTTGTGAGTATTTTAATACTTTGAGTGTTGCTATACTGCTGCAAGTTCAAGTCATAGCCTATATCCTGTGTTTCAACTAAAGTCTTATCTTTTCGAGGTAAGGGATGTTATTTTCTTTTTAAATGATATTATTTTCTTCAATATCATTATCTTAATATTAGTTTGAACTTTTAATCAAATTTGGAACTTTTAGTGTCGGGGTTACTATTCACGTATACGGCACTATTCACGTATACGACACTATTCACAAAAAAATTAAATTTTTGTTTTTCGTCCAAAATATCTATTGTGAATTCTAGCTTTGATTGTATCCATGTTTTGATCATTCTTGAATTTTACTCCACTATGATTATTTATAAGGTATTTTTGGACATGAAATAGCTGAAATACGAATCCTTTATATTTATTCTTTTGTTTCACTGGATTCGTTTCCTTTAAAATATTTTTCATCATCCTCACCCTAAAATGATGATATTCTTGAATATCTTTGGCACAGAGTGCAAAGATAAATAATTTTATAATGAATATCTTTGACCGTAGTGCAAAGATGAACAAGTGTTGAGATGAACATGACCGATCGATGAATACTTTGGCTCAGTAGTGCAAAGATGAATATTTGATTCAAGATGTATATTGATTGATGTTACTGGGGATAAAATATTGACGATGGACTTTTAAATTCATAGATAATAGTAGATTTCATTCTCTCACGTAACTCTTCTATGAATTATTATTTCCAATCGCGAATATTGATCCAAAACTTGTTGTTTATTGTATTTTATCGATTTTTTCCTATCAAGACTAACGATAATTTTTTCTATATTATCTTAGTCATAATATTCTTTATCGGGCTAGTTGAGCTCACCTTTTTCTTTTTCTTCTATTTTTCTTCTCGTGGGAGGCGAGAATGTAATGCGGTACTTAGTGTGGGGTATGGAATGATGATTCTAGAAGTTGTTTAGTAGTCCTCACCATTTTTGTAAAATAATGTATTAATAATTGTGATGGGAATTTATTTGGGTATGGATATTGTCTAGAAGACAATATTTGTATTTAAACTCAAAGTTTTTATGATGTATTAATAAAGTTGTAGTTGTTTCTGTACCATGTTATTGACGACCTAAAATGGGTGATGTATACCTATTTTGGGGGCATCACATCTAATGAATTGTTATTTTCACTGCAGTTGTTGATCTAAAATTTATTGTCTATTATATTCTATTAGATTTTTCCTTGTTGAAAACTAAGTATAATTTGATGTATATTATCTTAGTCATAATATTCTTTACTGGGCTAGTTGAGCTCACCCTTTTTCTTTTTGTTCCATTTTACTTCTCAGGAAGTGAGAACATAGTAGAACCAAATCGGGGTATAGAGTAACTTCCCTGAAGCAGTTTTTTAGCGATCCTCACAATTTTTATAAAATAAATGCATCAATAATTATAATGAGGACTTTATCCGGGTGTGAATATTATACAAGAAGATAATATTTGTATTTAAACCCACAAAGATGTGTTGTCGTATTTTGCCACGATAATTGTAATAATAAAGTTGTAGTTATTTTCTGTATCATGTATTTGGCGACTCAGAATGGGTGATGTATACCTATTTTGGGGGCGTCACAAACTATACTATTAGTAATATAATTTTAGAAATAAACACTATTTTTTGTTAATAATATTTTATTAGTCCATAAAACCAAAATAAAATACTATAATAACATTCATTAAATTGATTATTGACCAATTTGTAAAAGAAAAAAAATTAAAAAAATTTGTAAACAACTAAAAATTTTTACAATAGTAAAACAATATGGATATTAAATGTATTTTTTAAATGTTTATGAGAGTAGGTAGGTAAAAATATCATTTAACACTATTACTTATTGATTCAGTTATAATTTTCTGGATGGAACGTTCAGGCACATTTAGAGTTTAAAAATTATAAAACAAATGACCTGAATGATTTAATCAATTAGATTCTGACTTATTTAGACTCATTCAAATATTAACAAACAATTCCTTAATTTATCAAATTCAATTGGTTAAGTTGTAATAAACGAGTTCAAGTTGGGGTTGAAATTGAATTAAAATTAAACCATCTGAATTTGACTAATTTATTACAGGATACGACTTTTTGTTTTATTTTTATATCATACAAATATATTAAAATTGTAATTATGTTATAAATGATAAGAAAAAAAATTAAAATAAGATTAATTGAAATTGCAATTTTTTCAAACAATATAGTAGCTAAAAAAATAAGATGTTCAATTATATCAATAATTAGTGAACATCATATGTGTCACATTTGGCCTTTATTAGTTTATATGATTATAATGTCATCCTCGTCATAGGTGAGCGAGAGATATTGGTTAATGGACTAAAACTGAAACGCTCATGGAGCGAACGATCCAAAGGGTATAATCACTTAATTCATTGTTTAGATACAATAAATATGTGTGTAAATCCCACGTCCCGTATTATATGTCTTAATTTTATTTTTAGAATGTTCCACAATAAATGTGCTATTTTTATATTTATAACTACTGTTATCTTATTTTTCCACTTATCCCATCATAATCTTTTTACTCAACTTTTGTTGAGAATTAAAGAAATGAAAAAAAGTTTATATTGGGAATTGATGAACTATTATATCATTTTTTCTCTCATATTACCATTATAACATGTCTTCTATTTAATGATTTTGACTTTTTTTTTCTCTATTCATTTTAACTTTTAGTATTTATTGGGAATAATGAATAATAAAAAGAATGATCTAGAAAACTAATTCACATGGGAAGGAGTAATACTTTATACAAAAGTGAAGAAATACTTCAATTAATAAGGACTACATCCATTCAATAATAATAGTCAACTTCATGTACATAAATTAAGAAAATCATTTAATACTACTCTCTTTGTCCCTTAATATAAGATGTTTTAGAAAAGTTTTTTTGTCCCTTAATATAAGTCGTTTGAGAATTTTAAGTAAACATTAATTGCTTAGTTTCCAATATTACTCCAAGTATTAAATATAATTTTGGTTCTCTCACTATATTTTGTCCAATAAATAACACTCTCTTTTTCTAATACAAGTGCAATATAGACATTTGATATTATATTTAATACTATACAATCATTTCTGTAATACTACTGCACAATTCTAAAAAGACTTATATCAAGGTACGGAGGGAGTATCATTTAATAATTAAAATTTGTATAAAATTTCATCACTATCCTTTTATGGGAAGTTGAAAACTACTAAAACAAGGAACAAATTTTCTTGGGACAATGAGAGAAGGTAAGGGTGACAAAGGAAAATAAATAATTTATTCTCCTAAAAAGTTGTAAACTGACAAATAAATTGAAACAATTTTTTTCGAGAGCAGATCCCCTGTCCTCTTGTGTCCCTCCACTTAAATTTTGACACCTAGTCTTTTACTTAACACTAATTAATTCTAAAATTAAATAAAAATACATGTGTCAAAATTTAAGTGGGGGGACACAAGGGGGACAGGGAATTTGGGGACAGAGGATCTGCTCTCATTTTTTTCTTCTAAAAAGTCAATTATTATAGAATGGAGGTAGTAATTCAAATGGACAATTTAGGCATATAAATATATGTATTATTAATCATCGTGTTGAAACCAATTAGGACTTTTATTTCGAGACGAATGGACTATTAATTCTTACTCCCTCCATTCTTTAATATAAGTCGTTTTAAAGTTGCGCACAAATATTAAAAAAATGATTGTATAATATTAAGTATAATATCAATTATTTATGTTGCCCTTATATTAAAAAAGAATGTTATTTATTGGGCAAAAAACATTGAAAGAACCAAAGTTATATTTATTACTTGGGGTAATATTGGAAAATAAGTAATTAATGATTACTTGAAATTCTCAAACGACTTATATTAAAGAATAAAAATAATTCTCTAAAATAACTTATATTAAGGAATGGATAGAGTATTTAATATATGTAAGTTACACTTAATTGGATATAAGAGGAGAGAGCTGAAAATCACATAAGCAAAAATAATTTTTCTACGAGTCGTTAGAAGTCACTTGTGAAACTTCAAAAGTTTGTAGTTATATATTTGGTACTCGTGATAGTGTAGTCTAAATTATCACTACGAGTATTGTTCGTAAAGCACGTAATTCTAACTGTTCGTTGTTGTGGGCATACGCTTCAAGAGATAACAATTTTTTTTAATTTTTTGATTTATATTCACTACATGTATGCTCAATTTTATTACAACAATAATAATTAAGAATTTAAATAATACTAATTAATAATTTAATAATTATCTTTTCAAAGTCAAAAACCTAATAATCTTATAAATCTTTCAATTATTTAGAATCAAAAATCGAACAATGAAGAAAAATGAAGGATATCAACTTGGATACATATCATACCTTGAGAGAATTGGGGTCAAACAATGTGCTTGTAGTATTCATTTTTCAATCCACTCTCGTCAAAGATGAGCCTGCTAAACTAGTAGAGTATGCACCTATAATTTCACACCAACAAATTATAAAATCTTCTATACTAACTCAAAAATATTTTGCTTGATAAATTTATGTCTATATTAAATATTGACTTATGTGATAATATAGAAGAGGAGAGAATAAAGAATGGATTCACACACTATTATTTTATAGAAAATGGCATAGCTTACGATTTTATGTATCGACTCTCTTTTGTTGTTAGTTTTGTGAGTGAAATATTTTGATCACATATATAATATGACGGACCAACTTATAATCCTATTCAATCTCAATTACTGATATAAATCACAATTGTATTTGTGTAGAAAATTATTCTCACATGGCTCTTATTTTATCTTATCGTTTAGGGTTTCATGTTAATTAATCGCAATCCAAACTTAAAATAAATTATTTTTCAATAAAAAAAGGGAGAAGGTTCAAAAATACTCCTGAATTTTATTGCGATATCTACCGAGCACCCTATACTTTTTTATTGTCCAAAAGTACCCTTAACGTTATATTTTTTGGGTCGCTCGTGCCCCTGCCGTTAACAGAAGACAAACGGGGTTAAAATTAGCTAACGTGGCAGACATATGGAGGCTTAAAGGGAGAAAGTTTAAAAATGCCCCTGACACATGTAAATATGCCATTTAATCAAAACAAAAAATATTAAAATTCAAAATAAAAAAAGCATAACACATTTACATCATTTAATCAAAATACGAAAATTCAAATTATTTTGTTAACTAATCAAAACAACTAATTAAATAAAATAAGTTATATAACACATTTATATCATTTAATCAAAATATTAAAACGTTAATATTTTTTATATAAAAATATAAAAATATTTTATTTATTTTTTAAAAAAAAGTTAATTTTTTGATATTAAAAATATTAAAAAACTGTAAGACCCCAATTTATTATAAATGAAATTGAATTTCCTCTAATTATTATTTTGAAATAGTAAGGGTTGATTTGATTATTGTGGTTAGTTATGGATAAAATGCGCAAATATTTTAAATAAGCAAGTGGTTATAAAATATTCATTGTTGTCGGGGAATATTCGTTTGGTCGTGGAATATTCTTGCTGTCGGGAAATATTAGTACGATGGCGCAGACTTGTGTGGGTCCCATAACGGAAAGCGATTGGATGAAGAAAACGACAAGTATAAGTTGTTTATAAATAACGACGTAGTTATTACCGTTAATACTGTTGAAATACTCGGTGGTTAAAACACAGTAGCACACGATATTACACCAATTATTGATTCTTACGTAAGAATGCATTACTCAATAATTATTACAATAATTACTATTCAATATTTTATTTTATTGATTCAATAATTGCTACGTTGATATTTTATATTATTGTTATTTCAATAATTGTCACTACACAAGATTTTTTCATTATCGGATCAATAATTCATATTATTTGAATAATATTATTAGATAGCATTATTGACAATGTCTAGAAAGTTACATCAAGGAGAGGTTTGGTCACCTAATTGCTTGTAGTAAGGAAAAATCCTTATTGAAAAGCCCCCACTTTCCCTTTAACTACCACGGTTGTCGAGATTGTGATTACGTAATATTATTTGTGAATAATTAATTATTGATTTATATGATAAGAAAAATATTCATTTTATGTGGATATAGATGGAGAAAATTTTTAATGTAACAATTGTTAAAAATTGATATTTTATCTTTTCTCGATAAAATAATTTATTTAAATATATTATTATATTATAATAATATAATAATGGTGATATTTTACAATGAATGTGTGATATATGAATATATGAGGAGAAAGAGTATTTTTGTTACAAAAACTATTTAAAACATGTTTTTCATGTTTGTGGACCCCATTTCTTGACTGAAATTGGATTATAGCCTGTAAAATCGTCTGTATGTGGATTTCGGTCAACGTCTGCTTGGAATTTGGAAAAACTTAAAACTACAAAGTTGTAGAGAATTGAATTTCCTATGAAATGGACATAAGATTTGAATTTTTCTGATAAAATGGCTATTTATTATGAATTATTGAAGTTCTAGAATAATTGATTTTTGAAGTTTTAGTTATTTTTTAAAAGAAAAACGTTTTTAAAAAGTTGGTGGGCCCCACTTGTAAGACCCCAAATTATTAATAAATGAAATTTATTTTTCTCTATTTATTATTTTGAAATAGTAAGGGTTGATTTGATTAATGTGGATAGTTATGGGTAAAATCACGCAAATATTTTGAATAAGCAGTGGTTATAAAATATTCATTATCGCCGGGAATATTCGTTTGGTCGTGGAATATTCGTCTTCGTCGGGGAATATTAAATGACGACGGCGTAGTCTTTTGGGGCCCCATAACGAAAGCGATTGGATGAAGAAAACGACAAATATAAGTTGTTTATAAATAACGGCGTAGTTATTCTGGTGATTAATCTTTGTTGGAATACCCGTTGGTTAAAACACATTAATCTGCAGCGTTGTTGAATCGGTAGCTACAGTATTGCACCAATTATTGATTCTTCACGTGAGAAGACACTACTCAATAATTATTACAGTAATTATCTTTATTGATATTTTATTGATTTAATAATTGATCGTTGATATTTTATATTCTTGTTGTTTGATAATTGTCATTACACAATTTTTCATTATCGAGACAATAATTCATATTATCCTAATAATATTATTAGAAAACATTATTGGCAATGTCTAGAAAGTTACGTCTAAGGAGAGGTTTGGTCACCTAATTGCGGCTACCAAGTAAGGAGAGATCCTTATTGGAAAGCCCTCTTTTCTGAGAACTACCGGTTGCAAGACTTATGATTCTGTAATATTATTTATGAATTATTAATTATTGATTTATATGATGAGGAAAATATTGATTTTATGTGGATATAGATGGAGAAAATTTTTAATGTGACAATTGTTAAAAATTAATATTTTATCTTTTCGATAAAATAATTCATTTAAATATATTATTTTAATAATATATTAACGGTGATATTTTTATAATGAATGTGGGATATATGAGTATATGAGGAGGAAGAGTATTTTGTGGCATTAAATGATTAACACATGTTTTGTGTGTGATGGACCCCATTTATTGATCGAAATTTGATTATAACACAATAAAATCGCCTGGATTTATGGATTTTGGTTAATTTTTGTTTGGAATTTGGAAAAACTTCCTTCTGCAAAGTTGTAGATAATGGAATTTCCTATAAAAGTCGTGAGATTCGAATTTTCCGATTAAAGGGCTATTTATTATGAATTATTTAAGTTCAAGCTTCAAATAATTGATTTTTGGAAGTTTTAATTATGTTTTTAAGAAAAACGTTTTTATATGTTGTAGGCATATTTAACATGTGCATGGTGGCTGAATTCAGATTCAAGATGTGGGCGTATGAATTTTGTTTATATATAATATTATTATATTCAATTTTCTGCTTTGGTGTTCTAAGCGATTTCCTATAAATAGGTCTTGGGTTAGAATTGAAAATCACACCGTAAATCTGAAGTTTTCTCTCTATATTATCGAGTTTATTCTTGTGAGTATTTTGAGTATACTTTGAGTATTGCTATATCGGTCTGCAAGTTCAAGTCATAAACTTTATATCCCAAGGTGTTTAACTAGAAGTAATGTCTTTCGAGGTAAGGGATATTATTATTTTCGTAATGATATTATTTCTTCAATATCATTATGCTAAAATATTGATCTGAAGTTTTTATCAAATTTAGAACTTTTGGTGTCGAATGTAACTATTCACGTGATCTGACTATTCACGATACTTGATGATTATTCACGAATACACACTATTCATCTAAAAATAAAAATTTTCTTTTCGCCTAAAATATCTATTGTGGATACTAGCTTTGATTGTATCCATGTTTTGATCATTCTTGAATTTTACTTGATATGATTATTTATGAAGTATTTTGAACTCGGATTGTTTAAAAGTACTTAATCCATAATACTTGTTCTTTTGTTTCACCGGATTCGCTTTTCTTTAAAATATTTTTCATCATCCTCGATCCTAAATGATGATATTATTGAATATCTTTGGCCCGTAGTGCAAAGATGAATGATTTCTTGATGAATATCTTTGGCCCATAGTGCGAAGATGAACAGTGTTGAGATGAACACGACCGATCGATGAATATCTTTGGCAGTAGTGCGAAGATGAATATTTGATTCCGATATATATTGATTGATGTTACGAGGATAAAATATCGACGATGAACTTTTAAATTCATATATAGAAGATAGTAGTTTGCATTCTCTACTTAACTCTTCTAATGAATTGTTGTTTCATTGCGATTGTTGATTTAAAACCCGTTGTCTATTGTATTCTATTAGATTTTTCCCTCATTGGAGACTAACGATAATTTGTTGTATATTATCCTAGTCATAATATTCTTTCTTCGGGCTAGTTGAGCTCACCCTTTTCCTTGTTGTTCCATTTTTCTTCTCGTGAGATGAGAATGTAGCGAAATCTTAGTCGGGTATGGAATAAAGGTTCTGAGAGAGTTGTTTAGTAGTCCTCACCATTTTGTAAAATAATGTATCAATAATTGTGATGAGGATTTATTTGGGTATGTATATTGTCTGAAGACAATAATTGTATTTAAACTCACAAGATATATGTTGTCGTATTTTGCATTTAACAAATGTATTAATAAAGTTGTAGTTATTTCGCATACAATGTATTTGGCGACTCGTGAATGGGTTGGATGGAATGGACCTATTTTGGGGGGCGTCACACCACTAACATGGAAAATGAGTTGAGATCATTGTCTAGGTGATGCGTGAAAATTATATATATATATATATATATATATATATATATATATATATTAATATTTTATTAAATTTTCAGTTTTGGTGCTCTAAACATTTTCCTATAAATAGGGTGTTTAGGTTAAAATTGAAAATCACACCAGAAACCAAAGATTTCTCTCTCTATATTATCGAGCGTATTCTTGTGAGTATTTTGATACTTTGAGTGTTATTATACGGTGCAAGTTCCTTCAGCATTATATCCAGTATTCCAGTCAGAAGTACTATCTTTTTGGAGGTAAGGGATGTTATTTTTTTTATAAATGATATTATTTCTTTCAATATCATTATGCCAAAATATTGGTAAGATTTTTCTTGTGAAATTCTTGTCTTTTAGTGTCGAGGTTACTATTCACGTAAATGATACTATTCACGTATACGGCACTATTCACAGAAAAATTAAATTTTCATTTTTTGTCCAAAATATTTATTATAGATACTAGCTTTTATTGTATCCATGTTTTGATCATTCTTAAATTTTACTCTACTATGGTTATTTATGAAGTATTTTTGAACTTTGATTGTTTAAAGTACGAATCCTTAATATTTGTTCTTTTGTTTCACTGGATTCGTTTTCTTTAAAATATTTTTCATCATCCTCAGTCCTAAATGATGATATAACTGAATATCTTTGGCATGTAGTGCAAAGATGAATGATTTTCTATTAAATATCTTTGGCCTGTAGTGCAAAGATAAATAGATGTTAAGATGAAATGACCAACTGATGAATATCTTTGGCCTATAGTGCAAAGATGAATATTTGATTCAAGATGTATATTGATTGATGTTACAGGGATAAAATATTGATGATAAACTTTTAAATTCATAGAAGAAATTAGATTTCATTCTCTACGTAACTCTTCTAATGAATTATTATTTCCGCTGCGAATATTGATTTAAAACTTGTTGTCTATTGTATTCTATCAGATTTTTCCCTATTGAGGACTAACGATAATTTGTTCTATGTTATCTTAGTCATAATATTTGTGACACCCCCAAAATAGGTATACATCACCCATTTTGAGTCGTCAATAACATGGTACAGAAACAACTACAACTTTATTAATACAACCCATAAACTGTGAGTTTAAATACAAATATTGTCATCTAGACAATATACATACCTAACTAAGTCCTCATTACAATTATTGATACAATACTTTACAAAATGGTGAGGACTACTAAAACAACCGCTGAACCTTCATTCCAGACTCTCGACTAAGTACTCGCTACATTCTCGCCTCCCGAAAAGAAAAATGGAACAAAAGGAAAAGGGTGAGCTCAACTAGCCCAAGAAAAGAATACTATGTCTAAGATAATATAGAACAAATTATCGTTAGTCTTCAACGAGGAAAAATCGGATAAAATACTGATAGACAACAAGTTTCGATCAATATTCATGCAATGAAAATAATAATTCATAGAAGAGTTACGTAGAGAATGAAATCTACTACTATCTATGAATTTAAAAGTCCATTATCAATATTTTATCCTCAGAACATCAATCAATATACATCTTGAATCAAATATTCATCTTTGCACTACGCCCAAAGATATTCATCATCGGCCATGTTCATCTCAACACTGCTCATCTTTGCACTACGGCCAAAGATATTCATTATAAAATTATTTATCTTTGCACTACGTGCCAAAGATATTCAAATAATATCATCATTTAGGACCGAGGATGATGAAAAATATTTTAAAGGAAACGAATCCAAATTAAACAAAAGAATAAATATCAAGGATTCAGATTTTAAATTATTTCATGTCCAAAAATACCTCATAAATAATCATAGTGGAGTAAAATTCAAGAATGATCAAAATATGGATACAATCAAAGCTAGTATCCACAATAGATATTTTGACTTAAAAACAAAAATTTAATTTTTCCGTGAATAGTGTTGATTCAGTGAATAATGTCGATACGTGAATAATGCCGATATCGTGAATAAGAACTTGAACACAAAAACTTCTAAATTTGATTAAAAGTTCAAACCAATATTTCTAAGATAATGATATTGAAGAAAATAATATCATTTAAAAAGAAAATAACATCCCTTACCTCGAAAAGATAAGACTTAGTTGAAACACCTGGATATATGCTATGACTTGAACTTGCACTTATATAAGAACACTCAAAGTATTAAAATACTCACAAGAATACGCCAAAGATATCGAGAGAGAAAGAGAGAGAAAGAGAGAAGATTTTAGTTTACGTGTGATTTTCAATTCTAACCCAAGCACCTATTTATAGAAAATGCTTAGAACACCAAAGCGAAAAATTTAATATAATATTATTATATTTAAAAATTGTCAAGCCCACCTCTTGAATCAATTCACCACCTTGCACATGTTTAATGCAACCCACCAAGCAAAAAAAAAATGTTTTTGTAATTAAAAATAATTAAAACTTTCAAAATCAATTATTTCGAATTACGGAACTTCAATAATTCATAATAAATAGCCCTTTTGTCAGAAAAATTCAAACCCCATGTCCTTTTTATAGGAAATTTCATTCTCAACAACTTTGCAGAAGAAAGTTTTTCCAAATTCCAAACAGAAATTGACCGAAATCCACAAACGGACGATTTTACAGGCTATAATCAAATTTCGGTCAAGAATTGGGGTCTACCGACACACAAAACATGTGTTAATCATTTAATACCACAAAAATACTCTTCCTCCTCATATACTCATATATCTCACATTCATTGTAAAAATATCACCATCAATATATTATTAAAATAATATATTTAATTGAATTATTTTATCAGAAAAAGATAAAATATTAATTTTCAATAAGGATCTCTCCTTACTGGCACGCAATTAGATGACCAAATCTCTCCTTAGACAGAACTTTCTAGACATTGCCAATAATGTTATCTAATAATATTATTAAGATAATATGAATTATTGCTCCGATAATAGAAAATACTAATTATTAAAACTATAGTAATATAAAATATCAACGCAACAATTATTGAATCAATAAAATAAAATACTGAATAATAATTACTATAACAATTATTGAGTAGCGCCTTTCTACGTAAGAATCAATAATTGGTGTAATCTGGTGTCTTTATCATGTTTTAAACCACCGGGTATTCCAACAAAGATAATTCTGTAATAACTACGCCGTTATTTATAACCAACTTATTCTTGTGCTTTCTTCATCCAATCGCTTTTCAGTTATGGGGCCCACACAAGGTCAAGCGCCGTCGTTTAATATTCCCCGACAGTAAGAATATTCCACGACCAAACGAATATTTCCCGTCAACAATGAATATTTTAAAACCACTTGCTTGTTTGAAATAATTTCACATTTTACCCATAACTTACCACATTAATCAAATCAACCCTTACTATTTCAAGATAATAAATAGAGGAAATTTAATTTCATTAAATAATAAGTTGGGGTCTTACAACCTCCCCTCCTTATGAAATTTCGTCCTCGAAATTGATGTGCGATACACAGTGTTTGAAAAGTGAGGATACCTCGCTTTCATTTCTGTTTCCAACTCCCAGGTCATTTCCTCTATAGCATGGTTCCTCCACAAAACTTTAACTTGTGGTATGACCTTTGTGCGTAGGACATGCTCCTTCCTATCCAAGATCTTGACAGGTACCTCTTCGTACGTTAAGTCTTCGGCTATCTCGTCTGGTTCTAACTCAATAACGTGGTTCGGGTCTTTCACATATTTACGAAGTATAGATATGTGAAACACATTATGAACACGAGACATACTCGGAGGTAAAGCGAGTTTATAGGCTACATTACCTACTCGGTCAAGAATTTGAAATGGACTAATAAATCGTGGATTGAGCTTTCCTCTCTTCCCGAATTTTGTAACTCCCTTCCATGGAGCAACTCGCAACAATACATGATCCCCTATACTAAATTCCACGTCCTTTCGATGAAGATCCGCATAACTCTTTTGTCGATCTTGTGCCGTTTGTATACGTTGTCGAATCATTTGGATCTTTTAAAGTGATCATACGTACTAACTCGGGTCCCAACAATGTTGCTTCACCCACTTCATCCCAACATCTTTGGAG
The DNA here is from genome assembly GCA_020205615.1 of Panax quinquefolius. Classification (NCBI taxonomy): domain Eukaryota; kingdom Viridiplantae; phylum Streptophyta; class Magnoliopsida; order Apiales; family Araliaceae; genus Panax; species Panax quinquefolius. The sequence goes on from CM035152.1 coordinate 165,786,672, forward strand.
AGCGACACTTTCGTCCATACAATGCTTCAAATGGGGCCACACCAATGCTTGTCATTCGATAAGCTTTGTTATTATAGGAGAATTCCACCATGGTAAATACTTATCCCAACTCCTTTGAAGTCTAGGACACGAGTCTTAATAAATCTTCAAGAGTTTGAATAGTCCTCTCGATTGTCCGTCCGTTTGAGGATGGTATGCCGAACTAAATCGTAAATCCGTGCCCATAGCTTTTTGCAAGCTAACCCAAAATCTTGAAGTAAATCTTGGGTCACGATCCAAAACTGTGGATACTGGCATGCCATGCAATCTCACAATCTCATTTACATACATATGAACAAGACGTTCAAGGGAATAAGTCTCCCGTATCGGTAAGAAATGAGCAGACTTGGTTAATCTATCAACAATAACCCAAATAACATCGATGCCTTGAGAAACCATAGGAAGACCCGTAACAAAATCCATGGTAATGTGTTCCCACTTCTATTTCAGAATCTCAAGTGGTTGCAATGGACTCTTAGGTACTTGATGCTTCGCCTTTACACGTTGACAAGTTAAACACGTCGAGATAAACTTTGCAATCTCTCTCTTCATATTGTTCCACCAAAATGTATGTCGAAGATCACGATACATTTTGGTACTTCCAGATGGATCGCAAATGGTGTATTGTGCCTCCATCATAATCTTGTACTTCAAATCAGAGTCGTTAGGAACACAAAGTCTGGAGTGGACTCGAAGTATTCCTTCTTCATCGATTCTCGCTTCCGGAATAGCACCTTCTTGTACTTTCTTCTTTATACGCATCAGCTCCGGGTTGGTGGCTTGAGCAACCTTAACTTTTTCTATTAAAGTTGGATCTATGCATATACTTGACATTATCACACTCGTTCCTGCATATGATCTTCTACTCAATGCGTCAGCTACCACGTTCACTTTTCCAGGATGGTATTGAATAGTGTGGTCGTAATCTTTCAACAACTCGAGCCAACGTTGTTGTCACATGTTGAGTTCCTTTTGAGTGAAGAAATATTTGAGGCTTTTATGGTCTGAATATATCTTCACTTTCTCCCCATATAGATAGTGCCTCCAGATCTTTAACGCGAAGACGACTGCTGCCAACTCTAGATCATGAGTAGGATAATTCCTCTCATATTCTTTAAGTTGTCGCGAGGCATAGGCTATGACTTTCCCACACTGCATGAGAACACATCCTAACCCTTTTGCCCGGAAGCATCATTTGTAGATAACAAATCCATCCGAACTAGATGGTATTGTTAGAACAGTCTTAAAATAAGTCTCCTCTTAAGTTCTTGGAAACTCTTCTCGCATTCCTCGCTCCAACGAATTTTGTATCTTTCCGAGTTAGGCGAGTTAATGGAGTAGCGATTCAAGAAAACCCTTCCACGAATCTCCAATAATAACCAACCAGGCCCGTAAAGCTACGTGCTTGATCGCCACTTCTTGGTTGCTCTAACTTTGTATTGCTTCAATCTTCGCCGTCAGCAACAGATACTCCATGTTTTGACACCACGTGCCCAAGAAATGCTACTTCCTCAAGCCGAACTCGCATTTCTTCAACTTGGCATATAATTTGTTTTCACGAAGCCTTTGGAGTACCAAATTTCAAATGGTGCTCATGATCTTCACGACTTTTAGAATATATGAGAATGTCATCAATAAAGACAACAACGAACTGATCCAAATAGTCCTTGAATACTCGGTTCATCATATCCATAAAAGCCGTAGGAGCATTAGTCAATCCAAAAGACATGACTAAGAATTCATAATGCCCGCATCTGAGTTCTAAAGGCGGTCTTTGAATATCCTCGATTCTAATCTTCAACCGATGATATCCGAACGAAGATCGATCTTTGAAAAGAATTGTGCTCCTTGCAACTGGTCAAACAGGTCATCAATACGAGGTAGCGGATGCCTATTCTTGATGGTAACATGGTTTAATTCTCGATAATCGATATAAAGTCGCATACTCCGTCTTTTTCTTCTTTACGAATAAAACAGAGCACCCAAGAGGAGATGTCTTGGGGCCAGATGAAACCGATGTCCAACAACTCCACGTAGTTGGACCTTTAACTCCCCGAAGTTCAATAGAGCAATTCGATATGGGTTTTAGAAAGGGCTTTGTACAAGTTCAAGATCAATAAAGAATTCAACTTCACGTTACGGGGTGGGGCTGGAAGTTCTTGAAAAATACGTCCGGAAAATCAATAACAACAGAATATTATTCAAATCCGACGTGTCTTTATTCAAATCCATAACATGGGCTAAGAAAGCGTGGCATCTGCTTTTTCAATAAACGAATAGCTTTATGACTTGATATGACAAATGATTGATTTTAGTGGCTTAGTTTGCTTGAATTACATATACAACGGGTTGGTTAGGAATATGAAAACTAACAACCTTACGAAAATAATCAATTTTGGCATGATGAGTAGTTAACCAATCAATCCCTAAAATCACATCAAAAGCAAGTATCTTTAAAGAGATAAGGTCAATGTGTAAGGTGATGGTGCCAACTTGAATCAAACAAGAATTATAAATAGTGGATGTGATGAAAGTTTCTCTAATCTGAGTCTCCATGAGATAAATTAAAGTCTAATTTCTCCTGAGTCAAGTTTAAACGTTGAGCACAAGCGGGAGAGATAAATGAATGGGTAGCACCCCCAGATTCTAGTAAGGTATAAACTTGTGAAGAATTTATAAATAGCTTACCCGTGATCACCTCGTTTGGGTTCCTCGCATTTTTGACCAAATCACAACAAACGCTTCTTCCAGAACCGCTGACTTTGACTTTTACGGGACGATCTTTTGAGTCACCATCCCTCACTGGACTTGGTTTCGCTCTGCGTACAATCTCGGCGATATGTCCTTCCTTTCCACAATTATAGCATACCTTGAATCTGTTGTGGGCGGTTTGGGTGATATGTCACTCTTTCCGAATTTATAGCATATATGACCGGGGTGGTCGTTCTCCTCCTTAGAACCGATTCTTTCTTTGGTCTTTGCGTCTTCGCATTGTCATTGTTAAATCTCCTCTTTTAAAATCACCCCCACTCGCTTCTTCTATTCTCATGGCCGTGATTACCACTTCCAGAGTGGTTACCAATTTTGTCCGTCTTTTTCTTTCTCCATTGGTTATCATTATTTTGTCGATCGCTATCTCCTAGATGATCCTCGGTTGTGGTCCCTCGGTTGAACGTATTTTCGTTATCTCGCTTCTAACAATTGAGCCTGTGTGACAACATCTCGGTAGAGAGAAAATTTATGAGAAATGAGATCTTGACGTATCTTGGGTTTTAAACCTCTCGAAACATCCGCGTCATATGTTCCTCATTCTCCACCAAATGAGGTGCAAAACTCAATAACTCCGCTGAACTTCGCCTCGTCTTTGGGACACCATCATGTTATTTTGTTCTAGTCTAATAAACTCCACTTCCTTCATATGAGGAATACTTTCGGAAAGTACTTGTCGGTTGAATGTTTGAAACATCTCCCAAGACATGTTGAAATGCATTTGGATGGTACGCTTCACGATTCCCACCAAGAATCACCATTCATTCGGAACATAAAGGTGGCGAATGGAACCTTCTGTTCTTCCGTGCATCCCAAGATATCTAATATCTTGGTAATTTGTTTAACCCACATCTCCGCCTTAATCGGATCCGCTTTCCCACTGCAGTGGTCCCAACTTGAATCGCTTGCCAGTGACAAATCGTATGCGCTATTATCATTTCTACACATATTTTGTGCACAAGTCTCCCTCGTCTGATTTTGCATGAACTGCAAAAAACTTTTAAACATCCCGTCATTCATCATCTTCTCAGTGGCGTTGTTCACAGGAGGAACATTGTCGGCCTGCTGTACGTTATCCTCATTGGTGAGTCTGAGCGTCTCCACGATCTCATTTACTCCATCATTAACATTCTCGATCGATATTCTCAAATCGCCATAAAACAAGGGTTAATTAAGAAATCAACATATCACATAATATCCCTATATATCGACCAACTAACAAATAAGCTTAGGTAGGACACACTAGCGAAGGATTTACTCGCCTCTCCTTCCTAGTTCTATTCCCGATCTCCGCCAGAGAGATCATATCCCTAAGCTCGATACCAACCGTGGCGCCCCCAAAATAGGTATACATCACCCATTCGAGTTGTCAATAACATGGTACATAAATAACTACAACTTTATTAATACAACCCATAAACCGTGAGTTTAAATACAAATATTGTCATCTAGACAATATACATACCCAACTAAGTCCTCATTACAATTATTGATACAATACTTTACAAAATGGTGAGAACTACTAAAACAACTTCCTAGAACCTTCATTCCGCACTCGACTAAGTACTGCTTACATTCTCGCCTCCCGAGAAGAAAAAATGGAACAAAAAGGAAAAGGGTGAGCTCAACTAGCCCAAGAAAGAATATTATGACTAAGATAATATGACAAATTATCGTTAGTCTTCAACAGGAAAAATTTGATAAAATCTGATAGTATAATAAGTTTCGGATCAATATTCGCAATGAAATAATAATTCATAGAAGAGTTACGTAGAGAATGAAATCAACTACTATCTATGAATTTAAAAGTCCATCATCAATATTTTATCCCTGTAACATCAATCAATATACATCTTGAATCAAATATTCATCTTTGCACTACAGGCCAAAGATATTCATCAGTCGGTCATGTTCATCTCAACACCTGTTCATCTTTGCACTACGAGCCAAAGATATTCATTATGAAATTATTTATCTTTGCATTACAGACCAAAGATATTCAGTAATATCATTATTTAGGACTGAGGATGATGAAAAATATTTTAAAGGAAACGAATCCAGTGAAACAAAAGAATAAATATCAAGGATTCGTATTTCAGCTATTTCATGTCCAAAAATACCTCATAAATAATCATAGTGGAGTAAAATTCAAGAATGATCAAAACATGGATACAATCAAAGCTAGTATCCATAATAGATATTTTGGACGAAAAACAAAAATTTAATTTTTACTAAATAATAATGTCATTATCGTGAATAGTAACCCCGATACAAAAAGTTCTAAATTTGATTAAAAGTTCAAACTAATATTTCGGTATAATGATATTGAAGAAAATAATATCATTTAAAAAGAAAATAACATCCCTTACCTCGAAAGATATAGATTTCTAAATGAAACACCTGATATATAGCTATGACTTGAACTTGCACCGTATATAGCAAAACTCAAAGTATTAAAATACTCACAAGAATACGCTTCGAGATATTGAGAGAGAAAGAGAGCGATTTGATTTCACTTCGTGTGATTTTCAATTCTAACCTAAGCACCCTATTTATAGGAAAATGCTTAGAACAAATTAAAGAGAAAATTTAATATAATATTATTATATTTACAAAATTGTCAAACCCACCTCTTGAATCAATTCACCACCCTTGCACATGTTTAATGCAGCCCACCAAGCAAAAAAAAACGTTTGTGTAATTAAAAATAATTAAAACTTTCAAAATCAATTATTTTGGAACTACGAACTTCAATAATTCATAATAAATAGCCCTTTTGTCAGAAAAATTCAAAACACATGTTCTTTCTATAGGAAATTTCATTCTCTACAACTTTACAGAAGAAAGTTTTCCCAAATTCCAAAATGTAAATTGACCAAAATTCATAAACAGGCGATTTTTACAAGCTATAATCAAATTTCTACAAGAATGGGGTCTACCGACACACAAATATGTGTTAATCATTTAATGTAACAAAAATACTCTTCCTCCTCATATACTCATATATCTCACATTCATTATAAAAATATCACCATCAATATATTATTAAAATAATATATTTAATTGAATTATTTTATCAGAAAAAGATAAAATATTAATTTTCAACAATTGTCACATTAAAAAAATTTCTCCATCTATATCCACATAAAATCAATATTTTCCTCATCATATAAATCAATAATTAATTATTCACAAATAATATTACAGAATCACATTACTGACAACCAGGCAGTTCCCAAGAAAGAGGGGATTTTCCAATAAGGATCTCTCCTTACTGGCGCACAATTAGATTACCAAACCTCTCCTTAGACAGAAATTTCTAGACATTGCCAATAATGTTATCTAATAATATTATTCGCTTAATATGAATTATTGTCTGATAATAGAAAATCTTGTGTAGTGACAATTATTAAAATAATAGTAATATAAAATATCAACGCAAGAATTATTGAATCAATAAAATAAAATCTTGAATAAGAATTACTATAACAATTATTGAGTAAATGCCTTCCTACGTAAGAATCAATAATTGGTGTAATCTGGTGTCTTCTTGTGTTTTAACCCACCGGGTATTCAAACAACATATTAATGGTAACAACTCTGTGAATTATTTATAACCAACTTATTCTTGTAGCTTTTTTCATCCAATCGCTTTTTTTATGAGGCCCACAAAGGTAGCTTTGCGTCGTATTTAATATTCTCCGACAAAGAAGAATATTTCACGACGAAAACGAATATTCCCCGTCAACAATGAATATTTTAAAACCACTTGCTTGTTTGAAATAATTTCGCATTTTACCCATAACTTACCACATTAATCAAATCAACCCTTACTATTTCAAGATAATAAATAGAGAAAATTTAATTTTATTAAATAATAAGTTGGGGTCTTACAATATTCTTTATTGGGCTAGTTGAACTCACCCTTTTCTTTTTTGTTTCATTTTTCTTCTTAGGAGGCGAGAATGTAGCGAGTATTAGTCGGGGTATGAAATGAATGTTCTAGAAAGTCGTTTTGTAGTCCTCACTATTTTGTAAAATAGTGTATCAATGATTGTAATGATGACTTATTTGAGTGTTGATATTGTCTAGAAGACAATATTTATTTTTAAACTCACAGTTTATGTGTTGTCGTATTTTGCACGACAATTATATTAATAAAGTTGTAGTTCTTTCTATACCATGTATTTGGCAACTTAGAATAGGTGTTGTATACCTATTTGGGGGCGTCATAAAAACGTTAATATTTTTTGATATATAAAAAAACGTTAATATTTTATTAATATTTTTTGATATTAAAAAATGTTAATATTTTAAAAATATTAAATTTTTTGATATGAGGTTAATATTGAAACGTTAATATTTTTTGATATAAAAATATAAAAATATTTTAATTTTTTAAATAAACGTTAATTTTTGATATTAAAAATATAAACGTTAATATTTTTTGATATTAAAAACTTTAATATTTTATTAATATTTTTGATATTAAAAACATTAATATTTTAAAATATTAAATTTTTTTGATATGAGTTTAATATTAAAACGTTAATATTTTTGATATAAAAATATTAAAATATTTTTTTTTAAAACACGTTAATTTTTTTATTAAAAATATTAAAAATGTTATTTTAAAATAATTTTAGTAATTTAAAATCTTTATATCAATTAGTATTTAGTATTATGATTTTAGTATTTTAATAATGTAATTTGAATTTTTGTTGTTTTGATTAATTAACAAAATAATTTGAATTTTAGTATTTTATTATTTTTAATTTGATTTTTTTAGTATTTTAGTATTTTTTAATTAGTATTTTAGTATTTTTTAATTAGTATTTTAGTTTTTTAATTAGTATTTGATGTAAATATGTTATATTTTGAATTTTAGTATTTTAATTAAATGATGTAAATATGTTATACAACTTGTTTTTTTTAATTAATTGTTTTGATTAGTTAACAAAATAATTTGAATTTTAGTATTTTGATTAAATGATGTAAATATGTTATGCTTTTTTTTTTTGAATTTTAGTATTTTTTTTTTTTGATTAAATGACATATTTACATGTGTCAGGGGTATTTTTGAACTTTCTCCTTTTAAGCCTCCATGTGTCTGCCACGTTAGCCAATTTTAACTCCATTTGTCTTCTGTTAAGGGGCACGGGCGACCCAAAAAATATAACGTTAAGGGTACTTTTGGACAAAAAAATATATAGGGTGCTCGATAGACATCGCGGTAAAAATTAGGGGCATTTTTGAACTTTCTCCCATAAAAAAAATATAAATTAGTGATTGAATTATGTTCCAACTCTATTTGTTCCGAGAAAATCTAGGAGTCTTGATTGTATATATCGATTCAATTTGTCAATTAAATTATTTTTTGTTAAGATAAATGATACTCTATCCGTTTTAAAATATAAGATCAAGTTTGATTTTTCCAGTTAAATAGGAGATATTTTCAAACTCAAACTTGATAGGATATATTTAACTTTTGAATACAATAAATTTATATAAAACTATACTTTTTTAAACAATTATAATTTTTATAGTTGTATTATCTAAATTTAAATAAATTTATATTAATTTTAAACTTTAAAATATTTGAAATTGACTATAAAAATGATAATATATATTTAGAATGAATGATGTATTCTGTACATTCAAAACTCCTTAATTTTCTCATATAAAACACAAAATTAACAAATTTCCTATCAATCCCAAAAGATTGATAGATAATTATCCTATAAAATTATACTCAAGCTTGATAGAATAAAGCTAACTATTAAAAGTCATCTACTATTGACCATATCTTGACCAAGGATATACATGTCAATAAATATATAAATATGTAACAAAGTTGAATTACGACTAAAGTGAAAATTTATGTGATAAGATAAAATAAATTAAGATGAGATCATTCTTAATTATTATATTTTTCATGTATGCATATACGACAAGGTTATAATTCGGCGAAAAACTTTCGTAATACATCGCAAGACTCACTAACTAATTAAAAAAGTCATGCTATGTATTGAAATAAATTTGTGTCGAATTACAATTGCAAAATATATCACTACTTAAAATTAGATAAAATTATAACAGGGTTACACATTTCTTTAAAAGAATTACCACTAATATCTAGTAACGTAACTGATTATCAAAATATCGACATAAACATTTATAATATATAATATTATTTTCCAATTAAAATGTACGTTAAAGTTAGCATAAATAGCAGAAAAATATATTAAGGACATAAGAATGTTGATATGCTCGAATCGAATCGATCCGGACTTTGTCAAACTCGAATACTGTTAGTCGAACTCGAACATGTTCGACTAACATGATCGAACCAACACTCATTAGAGAGTTCAATCGTTAGTTGTTCGCAAACTGTTCACGAATATAATTGAGTTCGCAAACATGAACAATTCACGTTCACGAATACATGCTCGTTTACGTTCGCAAATATTTTTACGAACCACTTGAATCGATCTTAGATCGAACTACTTGAATCGATCTTGAACCAAACTCGAACTTCTCGAACCGAATTGTTCGCGAACACAGACGAACCGAATCACATGGTTCGCGAACATGTTTGATTGAGCAATCAAACGTGAAATCATATGCGAACTTGATTCGACAAGACACCAAACTCAAATTCGAACTGAACCGAATCGACTCGTGAACGGTTGGATTCGTTTGCAGGCTTAAATGTCCAAGACCCTAATGGTCCTACTGCTCCAATCTAGAAAATTATACTCCCCTATATTTCACAATAAAAAATTTTTTTGCACCTATTTCCCTGTAAAAAGAATCCTTTAATAAATTTGTCACCATAATAAGGGGAGGGATTGCACAAGTGAAATACGAGGGACGATATTGTAATGTAATGTATAATGCACGGATAGGTTTATTATTTGACCAAAAAGAAAATGCAGCTAGATAGGGTTTACAATCTCCAGTAGAACACAAACAAAAACAGTTAAACCCACACGGTCACTGTCTTCCACCATATCTTCCGTTTTGTCGCCGACCCAAAACTCGTCTCTCGTGCAACTCAAATCGTGAGCTAATACAAACCCAGAAATGAAAATGCAATGAAGATGTTGCTTTGACGGTAATTAAGGTATGTTCTCAGAACTTTATGGTTGAATGTGAGCTAAATGTTTTCTTACAGATTTAACGTAATTTGGGTGTTAACCCGGAATAAGGTCATATACTTTCTGGTGTATGCTTTTGTTGCTTCATCAAGTCACTGGAATCGAGCTTAGCTTTTTTTTAGATTTTGAAACAATGGGCATGTGGTCTAATTTGGAGCCTTTAACATTGTGTTGAAAATTTCATGTAAGAAGAAGCATTTTGATAAGGCTCAGGAAATCTTGGATTGAATGTGGGGTCAGGGTTTAACGCTGGATTGTATCCAGTTATCAAATTGTCATCAATGGGTTTGCCAAGAGTGCTAAGTAATGGGATGCGGTTAGGTTGTACGTGATGTGTTATAATATTCTAATTAATGGGGTTTCAAGTAAGGAGATTTGGTGGCAGCTAATAAGGTGTAGAAGAAGTTGATTTTAAAGGTCATCTTTTTACGCTAATGTTGGTACTTATACTGTTATGATTACTGGTTTGTGCTAGTGCGAGAAAATTAATGTGAGAGTTTGTAGATATGGAATAGGTCCGATAGGATAATTCAGAATGAGCATGAACTTTTACCCGTTCAACTGGAGCACAACTAGACTTTCATTGTTTTCACTTGAACCTGAGTCTTAGGGTGAATTTATTTACATATAGTAGTTAGATACATGGATTATGCTTGTCGGGGTGGAGAGGGGTGTTATGTGTTGCAGCTATATTTGTCAATGATCAGTGGACATGTGTCCCAACTCTTGTAACCCACAAGACTTGTCATTTTTCACAAATCTAATGACTGCAAATAGTTATATGTTTGGTTTGGAGAGCATAAGTTTCTATCCACAGTTCAATTATACATACGGATAACTTTTCCATTAATGTATGAGCTGCTACTTTGCTCATCTGAATTCTGTTTGCTGCTTTATTCTTTTTTTGAGTTGTTTACTTGTTTCCTAAGGTATCGTCTGTATCTTGGCAGGTTTAATTTGATATGTTTGCAAATGCTGCCTGTTGTACAGAGACTTCTCAAAGTAATCTAGTTGGCGAAGAGGTAAGTTCCCAGAACTGACGTCATTAACTTTCATTCTCCAAAAATCAGTTCTACATTTGATATACTCAGTTCCGCTCTTTGCATGTTTAAAATTGCTAGAATTGTTTTTAGTATTTTGGAGTTACTAGTATGTATTTGCTCCCCTGTAAAATAATTCATCCAATCAATTTCACTATGCATGATTAGATGATTGACAAGTGACAAGTGACAAGTACGGATCTGCTACCCTGTAAAATTATTTTAATTAAAATGTTATATTTTGGATGTCTTGTTTGATGAAGTAACAATGAGACTTGAATATTTTACTATAATTTTGGCTGAAAAATAAACTACAAAATTATGTTAATTGTAAATACTACACAATATATATGTATTTCAGTTATTTCTTCTGTTTCTTTCTGTGCTTTTGAGATTCAGGTAACTGGTGATGCTAAAGTCCCGGCTCTTTCTCTTTTTTTTTTTAAAAAAAAAATTATTGATGAAGAAAAGACCCATGTAAAGCATCAGATACAACTGGTTTTTGGTGATTACAGATATATCACCTAAAACGGATGATGATGCAAAAGCAAAGAAGCCTGATTATATAGTCCCAAGTAATAAGATCTTGCTAGGGGTTATGCCTCACGCGATATTCATATTTGGTTATCAAAATTCATTTGCAGAGGACAAAAGATAAATACTGTATAAATATATGTTCTTAAGTTCATTAAGTCTTTTAACCTTAAAATATTAATAAATATCTCAACTCTTTGTTTGTTCCAGTATACTACTGGAAATGTAACATAGCCACATAGGCATCTGATTAAACAAGGATTTGGTGATTACAGAAATATCACCAAGTATGAATGATGATGCAAAAGCAAAGTAGCTTGATTTATCAGTCCCAAGTAGTAAAAATCTTTCTTGGGGTTATGTATCATGCTATATTCAAGTGAAGTGACTAAACAAAAAAAAGAAAAGAAAAAACAGAAAAGAAAATTAATATGAAGTGAAAAACTCTATAGTAAATATAGAATAAAACGGCAAGAAAAGTCATCACTCTTTCTCTTCCTCTGTTTTTGCTTCATGTGATTGTTCTGTTTCTGACAGCATGCTCTGCTCGTAGATGACTTGTGAAAGCACACCAACCAAAATTACCACAAAAATCGAACTTTGTGCCAATCAGATGATGAAGAGATCAAGGAGTCAACAATGCCAATGATAGCAGACCAACAAGTACAAGGTAAATTTCCTCCTAGTTTTTAATCCGGCGCTTTCCTTTGTAAGATCTCTAATCTTTTATAGCTCCACTGGACCACTTTTACCTTTTCTTTTTCAAAAGGTGAAGCCTCAGGTTCTTGAAGAGCATCCCTTTGTTTCTGCCCTCCTCAATTTAACTTTCTAACTCTGCTAATTTTTCTTTATTCTTCTCTATCTCCAGTTTGTTTGATTCTGCCGATTCTTCAAAGCAAAAATGAAAAACTGGATTATCACCGGAAGGAAAATTTCTGATGGAACCTTGTTTCTGTATGCATTGGTGAATAAGAAGTTGAACAGACCCTGGCATAGGTTTCATCCAATTCTTTGAGAGCATTTTCTCCTATCTGATCAAATTCTGCGTTGGCTTCTTTAGCAAACTGTGTTAGATAGCTTGACCGCTCATCAAAGTAAATCACTGAGGCGAACTATTTGAGTTTGAACCATTGCAATTTTGGCAAGCATCTCCAGTTTCTGGAATCCCCTTAAGGTGGTTGGGGGATCTGAATTAGACCCATTAAATTTGCAGAAGATAGAGTTGCTCCTCTTGGTGAGTCCTCTTTGCGGAAAAGAACATGTTTGGTGGGATTAAAGTGAGTTTGTATAGTTCTAATGGCAATCACCATTTCTGTTTGCTTTTTAGACACAAGTGATCTCTACTTAGAAGATCCAAGAATTTTGAGCCAATTATTTGATGTACATTATCTCTTCCAAAAATATCAATATAAATTACAGTATAATTTCAATAAATCCAATAATGTGGCCAGAAATTTTATTCAGTGAGTGCCAAAATAAACAGTACTAGTTAATTATACTTGAAATTAAGAAAAATGTGAAGTCAAAATTTGGAAGAAAATTGTATACTAGCATTCATGGACAATTCTTTGATAATACTATTGTAGAAGAAAAAGTGTTTCAGATGTCTAGAACTGTTATTACATTCAATTGTATACTAGTCTTAACAGAAAAAGTTTAGGAGAGGATAGAGATAGGAGAAATAGTAATTTTTCATTCCACTTCTCTCCCTTTAGTTTCTATCTGATAGGAAGCTAATAGAGGTATCCAAGGGGTTACTTTTTTGGCCATTACTCTTCCATTTCCTCTTCATCAAGACTCTAGACTCGCAAGTCACAACTCACAAGCAAGAAATATATATAGAAAGTTGCGAAGAGGAGCATTTACTCCATGCTTTGAATAATGAAGTATAACAAATGCTAGGAGATAAAACTAATTCTTGTTGATATAAACACATAATTAACATAAGGAAATTCATTGTAGTTGTTCACGAGTAACCATCAAATATCATAAGCCATATATAGCAACCTTTTGAATCAACGACAACTAAAACATTATAAATGGTAGTCTCAATGAGATTCCCCATTGGCCTTCTTATATTTGTACCACTTGGCAATCCATAAATACACAAGAAAGTTTATAAAGCTGAGGATAGCCAAAAGCCAGTAGAAATAGTCGAGATGGCCCATGTTCAAATTTTCTGGAATCCAACCAAGCTTCCCATGCCCTGTGGTCACTGCGGTCACAACTGTAACAAGAAGAGTGCTCAAGTAATTCCCCAACGCTATGGTTGTAAGAGATAGGGCTGAGCACAAGCTCCTCATTGCATCAGGTGCCTGATCATAGTAGAACTCCAGCTGTCCGATAAAAGTGAAGACTTCTGCACACCCGACCAGAAAATATTGTGGGACTTGCCAGAAAATTGTAATGGGAATAGTCTTGAGATCATAGTAGTTATGCGACCTCACATAGTCGAGACGAATGACCTCTAAAGTCCCGGCAACAAGCATGGCAACTATGGAAAGGACGAGACCAATGCCCATTCTTTGGAGCTGACTGAAGCCCCGTTCGTGGCCAGTGTACTTTCTCGCTATGGGGATGATGAACCGGTCATAGACAGGAGCCCAGAAGAGGACACTGAGAGTATCGAAGAGGGAAAGGGATGCTGAAGGAATTTTGAAGTGCGGACCAATGTGTTGGTCCATGGTATTCCTTAATAGAACAAACATGGTGCTCATTTGACTGTATACAGTTGCAAAAACTATTCCAGATGCCCACACAGGGAGCAACCTGATAATAGACTTCAGCTCCTCCACTTGAGTCACGGTGCATAGTCTCCATGGATTCACCGAGCCCTTGACATAGTCACTATCAGTTTGCACAGCAGCTTTGTCAAGACATCTGGAACTCAACATATTCAATTAGTTTAGTTAGTCAATAAGAGAAGGATCAATTTTTATATTTTTATGTCTCAATCAGAGGATCCATTCAATAACAAAGGACCAACTGGGTACTAGTTTGGAACTAGAATTGTTTTTGGACAGAAAAGTATACCAAGTAAGTGTTTCCAGGAGTTTTGGATATGAGTTTCAGAATTACAAGAGCGTAATATGTGCATTTAACGATAATCATACATACTGAAAGAGAGACTGGCAATGACTACTATTTAGCTTAACAAGGACATAGGGGCTGTCACACAGCACTTATTGAGCTAGACATTGATATGTTAAATAAAGAACATTTAATTTCTATACAAATTGTAAGACATTCTTCTTGAATGCAATATGCATCACTCATTTACGTAGTTGTAATTATAGTTATATAGAATAAAACCAAATTCCTGCCATTGGAAATGCATATGGTTGAAGCGCTACAGATTCCAAAAGTTTGGCGTGAAGTGAGAACCAACTAGACCTAGACAGGATGAGGCTACCTAAATCCATCTCCTAAACACTTTTCTTTTTCTTTTTTTTTTAGACTTCAAAATAGTGAAAGGAATTTTTCCTCGAAAACATCTGATTTTGCTGGTTTATTAGATAGTGATCTGCAAGTCAAATAAATTACTCTACACTTGATACAAGGAGGACTAATAAAGAATGTAAAAATAGTTATAGCCAATTTTCAACTTAAATGTGTCATCAAGAAAACACTATAAGAAGTATTAGTCGAACTTCACAAGTTTATAGCAACATCTTAGTTTGTCAGGACAACTAGCACCAATATACTTACTTGAACTTTTCTGTATGCTCGAGCTTGCGGCTTCCTTCAATGTTTGATTCCTTGTCAGCGATTTCATAAAGAAGATACTTATCAGCAGGGACTTTTAAACTAGATTTTCTCAGAGATGCAACGAGCACCTGGGCAATCCGAGTCAAGGGGCTCCCTCCAGGTTTTTGGAGCCGGTATAAATAACTGCCTGAGAAGAAAAATGCAACTGCAATGGCCATTGATACTGTTGGAATTCCTAATCCCCAGCCCCAACCCACATTCATTTGTATCCAGACCAAAACTGAAGAGGCAATTAGTGCACCCACATTGATTGAAAAGTAGAACCAATTGAAAAAAGAACTCTTTTTTTTCCTCTCAGTTTCATCAGTTTCATCAAATTGATCTGCACCGAAGGACGAGACACATGGCTTGATACCACCAGTCCCTAAAGCAATTAAGTACAATGCTATAAAGCAGAATGCGGTTTGTGATGCTGTTGCACGGCAACTACCATTCTCACATGCTGGCTTTAGTCCATTGACAGAAGCCGATAATGTTAAGAGTGCCATTCCCTAAATCAAGAAATGGACTTGTTCAATTTCTGAATCAAACGTAACAAATCTGACAACATAAAGTATAAATGAATTTGTTAGAAGAATAGGGTAGACTGTCAAAAGGTCCTCAAAATCACATATAAGATAATTTCTTGTTTTAATTAAAGATGAGCCCTGGAAATAGATATTCTTCAGATTTTTGGAACTACGGAGTTTTTACTGAAACAAACGCTCAAATCAAGCCTTTTTCCAGAATGACATTTAACGCAATATGGAAGATAAGAGTTGGTTCATTTAACGCCCCAAGAAAAAGACAGGAGTTCAAAAGTAGCGTACAAGTCCCCAAAGTATATTCAGATCAAGAATATCACATCTCAGTGTAGAAATGAAAACATTTACTTACAATAACATAGATGATTGAGAAGCTAGCAATTGTCCAGTATCTGCCCAAGTATGCATCAGCTAGGAAGGCACCAATCAATGGAGTGATGTAGCATGTGCCCCCCCAATTTGTAACATTATTTGATGCAGTGACATTTCCTTGGTTGAGACGGTCTGTAAGATAGTTAACCAGATTGGTACTCATTCCATAGTATGCCAATCTCTCACAGCATTCAGTTCCTGCAAGAACGATTTTTTAAATATAGACATGATAAAAAAGACATAATACATCCCCCACCCAAAAGAGCCCATTGTGACTTCTTGAAGTCAATTAGCAAAATCCTAAAATTAAAAAAAATGATGTGACATGCAAGTTTTGAAAATAACAAATTTTATAATTAGTAACACTTTTATGCTGATTTACAATAATTCCAATTGTATGAACTAAATTAAATGTACTAATATCAACTTTAAATATAGGATTTGTTAAATTGACTTCAAAAAGGTCAAAAATCATACCAAGGATGAAATTGCATGCTTTCCAGTTCCCAGTTTTCTTCTTAATGGCAGGTTTCTTATGGATATCAAGGGTTCCATCGTTTGTATAGATATCGTCTTCTCCCATACCGCTGCTCCAGCTGAGCTATCTGCTTGCACTCTTTTGCCAAATTATAAATTTCAAAGGTTCACCTGCAAACTTAGCGGCTTAAATAAATAACAAAATCTACACTAAAAAATTCTAATCAAATGTAACACTGCACAATTGAGAATAGAATAACAGTCAAAGTTTAATCAAATGATTCTCCACACAACTGATAATGGTTGCCTCACAAAGTAAACAATTTTTTTTTCCTTCCCACTTAAGTAAACAAAATTACTTCCTCCCCTGTTTCATATTGATCAGTAACAATAAAGAATACCCACAGGAACCTCCAAAACAAATTTAAGATGTATATTTAAGATATATACAAGCAAACAAGATTTTAAGATAACAGGGGAAGTGCACAAAAAAGAGATAAGCATGCGTTAAAGCATCCAGGAATCCACTTTTAATTCCTGGTCAAAAAGGTGACAAACAAATAATAAAACAGAAAAAATAAACTCTAAACAGATTACTCTACTGATGTAATACTCAAAATCCGTATAAACAAATATGGATGGATTAAATATGCAATTAATCCAAACGATATACATAATATAATTATTTTTAAAAAAAAACCCATAAATATAAAATAGACATGTACTATATAATTAAAACAGAGCAATCTGATTACCCTTCACGCAATCATTCAGATTTCGTTTCAACGTTTACTTAGATCTGACAGGAACAGGAAATTAAACAAACACATTAAAAGATTGAAAGTAAAAAAGAAGGAAACTTGATGAATGCATGCAAAAAAAACCCAGATACCAACATTCAGAAAGATAAAGATTCAATCTTTATCGTGTTAATAGTATATATTACATGAAGAACACATGAATGATTGTATAATATTAGTGGATTAAAGCTGACAGATACCTTTCGAGAATCAAGGAAAAGAGGGATCCATCGGGTAATTAAGAACATTTGGGAATTAGTTTGTGATGGCAGTGATAGATAAAGAGTGTGAAAGCAAAACCAGTCCACATAAACAAACCCCGGCTGTTACTTCTGGATTCTGGTATATACACTCCATATATAAAGGGCAGAAACAGAGGATGAATCTGGTACGTATATCATATACTATTACACCCCTTTAATTCGTCCCAATTCAAGTTCATTTCTATTGGTTTACTTTATTGTAGTGTAGCTGTTTTTGGTTCAAATTTTATGATGATAAAATGAAATTAGCTGTCACAGTGATTTTCATGCTTGTTTTAGATAAAAATGTATATTTGCAGTACTCATAGTATCTTAAGATAATGGTTGAAATAATAACAAAAATTCTTTTATTAATTTTAATATATTAAAAATATATTATTAACAATATAATACAAAATTTATCATGCATAAAATAAGGTTTAATTGAGGCTATCGAACACAATTTCGAATCGAGCCCGAACAGTTTGAATTTTTCAAATTAATATGATATGAGCATCAATATAAAAAATTTTAATTTGAGTAAATTCGAGTAATTTATTGAATTTTAAAATTTTGAATTATTTATATTTCGAATTGAACCTCAAACTGAGTTATTTATTTTTGGCTAAAAATACTTACTTTTGTTGTAATGATTATAATATTTCATAAGCAAAGAATCTTTACATGAGATTACTTTATAAGACATATGATTTAATTAGAGATTATCATAATTAATTTACACTAATGAAATAAATGATAATCATATAATGGTATTCATATAATTTAAGGAATTTCTTAAGTGTTTATACAATATAATTTGATAATTACCCTTCTAGCACAACTTATGAATTTTGCTCATTTAAAACACAAATTGTACATAATCTTTTAAGATGTCAATATTTTGCACATGTCGAACCTTGAATTTTAATGTATTATATAATATATAAAGAACAACATATAATATTAATTACTAATATAAATAATAATCCATCTGTTTCTTTTTAATTGATATTTTAAGAGAAAATACAAAGATTAGCATATGCAATTAATATTTTATCTAAAATGAGTATAAAATCTCAATATTAGTTTTTATTTTTTTAGAAAAGATGAAAGATAAATAAATTAATATTTAATGTAGAGATAATATGATAAACTAAGTTATTAAGGACAAATTAAAATAAACAAATTTCACTCTTTAAAAAATAAAATAAAAAGAATGAAATGAGTAATTACTTATGTGTTCGTAATATTCATGAAGATTATATCAAAATAAAACATATGAATGTTGCAATCCGTTGAGCTTTAGGTAGTTAAAAATTGTGATTGTTGATGAATGTTTTCCTTTTCTGGTGAGATTTAATTAGTTTTTAATATTGTAATAGTGAATGATATATTTGATTACGAAATTAATATATTTTTTAAAAAAAAGAAAAAAAAAAGAAGGATAAATTTAGAAATTTCTTTCTTGGGTATGAAATGACCGATGGCTGCAAGCTCTTAATCAGTGTATAATATTGTTGATGACTTTTGGATCCGGTTAGCATGAAATTTAATTTTTAGTAAGTTGGTTAACCAATAGAATGTTGACACATATAGAACCTCGTCTGCGTGTCAACACTCTATTAGCCAATTGACCAACTTACCTAAAAATAAACTTCATGCTAACCAACATGACTTTCTAAACACACAGTACTACAATGATCTCATGTTTCTCGAACGGAATCTCCCTATTTCACTTACGTTGTTTGTTCGAATACCAAGAATTTCTTGTTTGTGTTTAACTCTACTTATTGAATACGGAATTATGAATATTTGATCAAATATGTTGAATCGTACAAGCCAACAATAACATTGGGCTCCTTAGGACCATATAAAACAAGATACTAAAATAATTTGAAGCAGAGGAACTTAATCAATCATGGGATGGATGGATCAACAGCTTTCTTATAAGTGTACCGCTTCGCCACCAAGAAATAGACTCCCAAATTGAGCACACTTAACACAGCCAAAAGCCAGAAGAAGTAATCAAGATGACCATAATTCAGATTATCAGGAATCCACCCCGGACCGCCGTTCCTAGTGCTCACGTCTGTAACAATGTTCACCAAAAACGTGCTCAAATAATTCCCTAGCGCGGCCGTTGTGAGGGACAAGGCTGAGCACAGGCTTCTCATGGCATCAGGAGCCTGCTCATAGAAAAATTCAAGCTGTCCGACAACTGTAAAAACTTCGGCACACCCAATAATGAAATACTGTGGGACTTGCCAAAATACGGACATGGGAATGTGCTTGTGTTCATAGTAGTTATGTTCCTTGACCATTTTTAGTCTCATTAGCTCTAAAGTTCCGGCAGATAACATAGCTAGGATAGAGATTATTAGCCCGATTCCAATCCGTTGCAGCTGTGTAAAACCATTTTTGTGACCGGTGAATCTCCTGGCAAAAGGGACTATGACACGGTCATAGACGGGAACCCAAAAGATGACACTGACAGTGTCGAAAAGGGATAGGGAGGCTGAAGGAATTTGGAATGAACTGCCCATTCTAAGGTTCATTGTGTTGCCTTGGAGGACGAATAGTGTGCCCATTTGACTGTACACCGCGCTAAAAACTATGCCTGTTGCCCATATAGGCAACAAGCCTATGATGGATTTGAGTTCTTCAATCTGCGTAACACTGCAGAGTCTCCATGGGTTGATGGAGTCTTTAATTCGATCCGATTGAGTCTCCACAGCTGCCTTATCAAGAAAACTAGTGCAAAATATATAGAATTTAGTTGTTACTAGTATCATGTTTTGTCTAACAACAAAATAAGGCTAAAATAAATCTAATATATTCAGACTGACTAACGCTGCATACACCTAATTTGTATTCGCTTATTATTTGACACAACGTCCAAAAATAGAAATGTACAAGAGCTAAACACACATATTAGAAAGTAAATTGGCAATTTGAGTACTCTTACATCAATTGGTTAGTGTGATCAAGTTTTCGACTTCCCTTAATAACAGATTCTTGGTCCGTTGTGGTTTCATAAAGAAGAAACTTGTCTTTAGGCACTAGAACACGTGATTTTCTGCAGGAGGCAACAATCACTTGAAAAATCCGGGTCAATGGACTCCCACCAGGCCTCTCACATTGCGATACAAACGTGTTCCCGAGAAGAAACTCACAACAGCAACAGCCATAGCCACAGCAGGGATACCAAAACCCCAGCCCCAGCCCACATTTGTTTGTATCCAAACAAGCACGGTAGCAGCAACAAGTGCACCAATGTTGATTGAAAAATAAAACCAGTTGAAAAATGAGCTCTTGCTTTTCTTCTCGGACTCGTCAGAATCATCGAACTGGTCTGCTCCATAGGATGACACACATGGCTTAATACCTCCTGTACCAAGAGCTATAAGGTAAAGTCCAACATAAAAAACACCAATTTTCATGCTTGTTGGATGGCACACATAATTGTCATCGCATGGCGGTCTTAGTCCGTGCACGGATGTCGATAATGTCAACAATGTCATCCCCTATAACAAATGACAGAAAAAACTTATATGTATTATAAAAAAATTAATGTCAGCAGTCAAGTACCTCCCGTACGTTTTCTAATACAGAAAATTTAGACTTACAAATACGTAGACGATTGAGAAAGCAGCAATTGTCCAATATCGTCCCAAATAGGCATCAGCTAGAAAGGCTCCAAGCAGGGGTGTTACGTAGCATGTACCGGACCAATTGGTAACATTACTAACTGCAACAACACTACTCTGATTAAGTTGGAACTTGAGATAATTCACTAAATTTGTGTTGATCCCATAGTATGCCAATCTTTCACAACATTCATTTCCTGTTCAAAGAAAAAAGGGAATTGTTAGACGACACT
The DNA here is from genome assembly GCA_020205615.1 of Panax quinquefolius. Lineage (NCBI taxonomy): Eukaryota > Viridiplantae > Streptophyta > Magnoliopsida > Apiales > Araliaceae > Panax > Panax quinquefolius. The sequence goes on from CM035152.1 coordinate 165,808,277, forward strand.
TGGATTTTATTTTTCTACATGATAGATTTAAGGGAAGGGGGGGGGGGGGGGGGGAAGAAGAGGAAGACAAACCAAGAATGTAAGGGCATGCTTTCCAAGTTCCAGTTTTGTTCTTGATGGCAGGATTGTTATGGAAATCAGTTGTTCCATCTTTGGTATATATATCTTCTTCTGCCATTTATGCTGCTTTACAAACTACAAGATTAGCTTTGATCAGACTCTGCTTAGTAGCATTCTTCTAATTGTCACTTTTAGCTCTCTTTCTCCAAGGAAGAAAAAAGCTCAATTTTGGATTGAGAGGAGAGGGACTGGGATTCCTAGACTCCAGAGCTTCTCACCTTATTTATATGTGAAGAAAGTGAATTAAACTCAAAAAAAAATTGAGATTTTTTTTTTGGGTAGGCACTTCTTAGTTAAGTTATGCATGGCACACAATTCAATCAAATCTTAAGTTCATTGATTAAATAGTGTCATTTTCAAGTAGTGGAGGTAAGGTTAAATGGTTAATACTCATATGAAAATGGCACGACTATTTCAATTGAGAAAAGTTTAGAGAAAGGAGCAAATAGATGTGGTATTTATTATTTATGTAAGAAACTTATATTTTTACATGTTAAAATCATAATTTCACACTAGTCTTTTTCATTCATTCACTATTAATCATGTTAAATTATTAATTTTTTATTTAAAAATATCAGTTATGTTTATATAAATATAAGTAAGGGTGTAAACGAATCTTGAATTCGGCTCAAATTCGAATTATATTTGAAAAATCCTACTCATATTCAATTTGACTCAAATATTTATTACTCGAATTCGATCCGACTCGACTCGAATATTTATTCAAATTACTCGCGAGCTTTAAATTCAAGCTCGAATTCGAGTCCCCACATAATAACTAGTTTTATAATAAATATAATTATAAATTGAATTTGTTATTTTACTTAGAAATGAAAAATATATTTATTATTACACTTTACAAATATAAAATCACAATTAAAATTAAAAACAAAAGAAAATAATAATTAATTATCCTAGTTTGATTTAAATTTGTATATATTATAAGAGAATGTATCGAACATCTAATCGAATATGTATTAACCGAGTATGCATCAAATCACAATTAATAATTCGAGTAGTTTGAATCTTAAACGAGTCGAGTATAATCTTACTCAGATTCTACTCATATTTTTATTCAAATTATTTTTAATGTTTAAATTTGAATCATATTATTAACGAATCTAAATTCCACTCGTATTTTTTTGAATTGAGTCCGAACTGTTTGGCTCGTTTACGGACTTAGACGTGAGCCCACTACCATCATTTTTATTTGGCAAATCTAACGATTTGGCCACTGAAGTTAGCACGTTTTTATTGAATACCCGATTGAACTTTTAATTTTTCAAATTAACTCACTGAACTAATATTTATTTTCAAATTGGGTCATTCCGTTAAAAAAAGTTGACAGACGTTAAGTTTTTATCTACGTGGCAAAAAAAATAAAAAATATTGCTTATGTGGCAAAAAAAAATCAAAAAACAGATTTTAAAAATAAAAAAATTAACATTTTAATGTTTTAAAAATAACAAAAACATAATAAAATAAAACTAATAAAAAAACGAAATTCAGTTTTAAATTTATTAATAATTATTTTTAATAAAAAAATGCAGTTTCTTTAATAAAAAAAAGCAGTTTTTAAAAAAAATAAATAAAAAGCATTTTTTAAAGAAACAAAAATAATTGCTTTATTTTTCTTAAAAAACTGCGTTTTATTATTAAAAAATAAAAAATGCAGTTTTTTTATTTTCTTAAAATAACGCAGTTTATTTTCTTAAAAAAAAAAAAAAAGCAATTTTATTAAAAATAAAAAACGCAGTTTATTTTTCTTAAAAAATAAAAAACGCTGTTTATTTTTATTAAAAAATAAAAAGCAGTTTTATTAAAAAAAAAAAAACATTTTTATTAAAAACGCAGTTTATTTTTCTTAAAAAAGTAAAAAGCAATTTTTATTAAAAATAAAAAATGCAGTTTTTTCTTAAAAAACGCACTTTATTTTTCTTAAAATAAAAATAAAAAGCGCAGTTTATTTTTCTTAAAAAAATTAAAAAAGCAGTTTTATTAAAAATAAAAAACGCTTTTATTAAAAAGCAGTTTTCATTATTGTTTCTTTAAAAATGTTTTTTTTTTTTTTATTATAAAATTCTATTTTTTTTAAAAACTGTTTTTCAAAAATTCTATTTTTAAAAAATCTGTTTTTAAAAAAATTATGTTTTTTAAAAAATTCTGTTTTGATATTTTAAAGATATTTTAATTTTTTGTTTTTGTTTTATTTTATTATGTTTTTGTTATTTTTAAAACTTTAAAATGTTAATTTTTTATTTTTAAATTTTATTTTTATTTTTTGTCACATAAATAATATTTTTAATTTTTTTGCCACGTCAACACTATTTAACATAAAAACTTAATGTCCAGAAGACCCCAGCTTTTTATAAATAAAGATGAATTTTCTATAAATATTATTTTTTGAATATTATGGAATAATTTGATATAATGTTATAGTTGTGGGTAATATTTATAAATTTTGCAAAAGTATACTGATGTGTTATATTATATTCGATTGGTCGGGGAATATTCGGTTTAGCGAGGAATATTCGTAAATAATTTCAATCATTGGTGGACCCCACAACGAAATTATTATCGGATTGAGAAAAAAGACAAAATATTTTATTGAAATAACTAGCGGAAGTTTTACTGGTTGATCTTGTTGAACTACTCGGTAGTAAAAAGACAAGAATATGTCGTGGTTGCGTAGTAGCTTTACCACGGTATTGATTATTGATCTTTATGTGAGAAGTCACTTAGTTTGATTCCATTATTGTCGATTAATAATATGAATTATTATAAGCGATAATGACGTTTTGTTTTATTAAGTATTATTAACGTAATAAAAAGCGAACATCTTTTATATAAAATGAATCTTTTATTAAAGTTATTTTATAAATAAAATATATTATATTTTATTATGCGTAGTGTTTTCGTAGTGTTTTTGCATAGTGTTTGCATAGTAAAATGTTTTTATATAAATAGAATATATTATATTTTATTTAAAAGATTTTTCTTTAAACATGGATGATCAGTCAGATTAAAGTAAATCAATCTGGGCCGCTTTCATGGATTAAATTCTATCATTCCATTTTCCTATAAATAGAAGCTCATTCCTTCATTATTTTCTTACGAATTCATTTGAAACTCTAGAGAGAAAATTATAGAGAGAAGCTATAGAGAAAGTTATAGAAAAGAAGAAGAGTATTACGCTACTTCATTACTTCTATATTCGGTTCTTTTTTACGGTAGGGGTGTTATTCTTTCTTCTTGAAGAGAACTTCATTATTCCATTCACTATTATTACATTGGAATAACTTTTGTAAAAGTGGCGTACCCTATACATAACTTTTATGATCTGTGGCGATACCTATACTTGGTGAAATCTTATGTTATTCCATTGCTTATTTATTACATTGGAATAACTTTTGTATCTGTGATTTACCTATACTTGGTGACATTCTTTTATTATTACATTGGAACATCCTCATGCATGTGTTTTACACGGACTGGTTAAATTTTATTATTACTCGGTTGGAACATCACGTCATGTGTTTTACACCCACTTCCAGTTCCGTCTTTATCATTCTCGTTGGAATATCCTATCATGTGTTTTTACACCCGGATGCAGTTCCATCTTTATTATTACATTGGAACATCACAGTAAATTGTGAATTTCACACGACACAGTTCCGTTATTATTATTCATTGGAATAACTTTCATCATCATCAATCTGCGCATGTGGTGATTTCTTTTGTTATTCCATTCTTTATTATACCCAAGTTGGTTAAAACTTTGACTTCTATACTCCATGAAATTAGTAGAATATCCTTGATATTTGCGTTTCATCCAATATCTTTTCACGGAAATATTCTTGATCATTCTTGAATTTTACTCTACAAAGCGATGTCGTGTTGACAATTTGGGCGTTAATAATTCTGGATAAAATAATTCTTGAACTTGTTTTATTGAATTCTTATATCATTGTCATCATCCTCGTTTTTTATTTTTTTTTTAAAGTCATCTACGTGGCTGTAAGCATGGATGGACTTGGTATGATTATGACGAGAGGATTATTCGCGTAATCATGGTAGTAATGTTACAAATGATGTGATTAAAAATCCTCGATTAATGTAGTAGTGCATTGATGGACGATTGTTGGCATGATCATGACCATTAATGAATACACTGACTATTCTTGGCCGTAGTGCGAGAATAATTGTGATCGTGATACTAAGAATATCCTTGGCCAGTAGTGCGCAGGGTGATTCGATGATGTGGATTATTTATTAAAGTTTGAGTCTCACTATAACGATGATGAAAAACCTTTTAAAATCATAAAAGATAGTAGATTTTATTTTCTACTTGACTCTTTTAATGGATTGCGATATTCATTGCCATTAAACTTGGTTGTCTATTGTATTTTATCGGGTTTAACATTGTTGAAGACTATTGATAATTTATTTTGCATTATCTTGATCATAATATTTCTTCTTGGGCTAGTTGAGCTCACCCTTTCTTTTCATTTTATTCTCTTGAAATGAGAATATAGGCTGGACGAGTCGGGAAGCAGTGATGGTCCGAAGATAGCATTAGTAGTCCTCACTATTACGTGAAATAGTGTGATAATAATTGTAATGAGGACTTTTTGTTTGAGTTTGTATAATATCTAGTAGACGATATTTGTATTTAAACTCACGATTTATGTCGTATTGTACCTGCAGTTATGTTAATAAGTTGTATTTAAATTACATATCATGTAAGTGGCGACCCAAGATGGGTGATGTATACCTAATTTTGGGGGCGTCACGGTTAATATCAAAGCTAAGGATATGATCCTCAGCTAAGATGTGAGAAAAAGTACTAGGAGGGAGAGAGGGGAATACCTTCGCTAGTATGACCTACCTAAGTTTTTGTGCTATTTTATTGGTCGGTCAGAATATAAAGGTAATTGTTAAATGTCAATTAATCTTTTGTTTTGTGGCAGTATCTGAAAATGACATCTGAGAATGTTGAGAATAGCAATGGAGCCGAATGCGATCGTTGATTCACCACATATCAATAATCGAGGATAATAATGCATCGGGAAGGCGACAATCCTCATGCAAAACAACAACAACACCTTGACCAAATGATGAATGATCAAATGTTCGGAGGCTTTATGCAATTTATCTGGCAATGAAAGGCGACTCTGTCCCAAAACGTGGGGTGGAAACACGGAAAACTCTCTGCGGTCCTTGCATTAAACAATTCAAGGAGCTGGGACCACCGGAGTTTAAGGGAGAGCAAAAACCACTTGGCGGAAGCATGGATAAAGCAGACACAAGATATTTGATGTCTTGGGATGCTCCGAGGAGCAAAAGTTCCCTTCTTAGCCTTTATATGTTGCGCGGGAGAGGCGATCTTGGTGGGAATCGGTAAAAGCGTACTCGACTTCTTTGTCTTGAAGATATCTTGGGAGAAGTTCGGGAGTTTGAACGACAAATACTTTCACGAAAGTATTCGCCATACATGAAGGAGGTGGAGTTTATCAAGTTGGAACAAAACAATATGGCCAGTGTCGCGATACGAGGCAAAATTTGCGGAGTTATCACGGTTCATATCCCACTGGTGGATAATGAAGAAGAATGGCGCGAATGTTTTAAGAGGTTTGAAGTCGGAGATCGTCGACATCTTATTTCTCATAAACTGTGTTTTGTATTCGGATGTTGTAAATAGGGCTCGATTAGTGGAAGCGCGATAACGAAAGTCAACGTGACTAAAAGAGAAGCGGTAAGCAAGTTATAATACCGGTGAGAGTAGTCATCGAGCGGTGACAACAAGCGTGGAGGAATCAACATGCGGATATAGGTAACCACTTGGTGGTAATCGGGGCCAAAAAACAATAGAATGGACATTTCAAGAAAGCGGAGATTCAACAATGATGGAAAGATCGCGTCGACCAAAGACCCGTTGTTAAGGAAGGAGAAAGACCACCTATCATATGCTTCAAATGGAGAAGAGGACACATCGATCCGAGCTGTGCCATCTTAGTCCAAAGCATGTTATAATTGTGGAAGAGAAGGTCACTTAGCTCGATTTTGTGCGTTTCTGAAGACAAATTCAACTAGGATGGAGGCACCAAAGTAGTCGAAAAAGTCAAAACCAAGTGGTCTGAGGAGAGCGTTTGTTGTGACCTCCCGGAGAGCAAGGAACCCGAATGAGGTCATCACGGGTAAGCTTATCATAAACTCTAATGAAGTCTACACTTTATTTGATACCGGTTCTACCCATTCTTTTATTTCTCCTACTTGCGCTCATCGATTAAATTTGACTCCGGAGAAATTAGACTTTGACTTATCTGTGGAAACTCCGTTGGGAGAAACCTTCATTACATCCACATTGTTATAAGTCTTGTTTGGTTCAAATCGGTACCCTCACATTACTGTCGATCTTATTTCATTAAAATACTTGCATTTGACGTGATTCTAGGGATTTATTGGTTAACTACTTATCATGCAAAAATTGATTGTTTTCGTAAGGTTGTTAGCTTTCATATTCCTAATCAACCTATTATGCGAATTCAAACGACCAAACCATTAAAATCAATCACGGTCATCTCAAGCCATAAAAGCTATTCGTTTATTGAAAAATGGATGTCAAGCTTTCTTAGCTCATGTCACGATTTAAACAAAAATAAATATCGGTTTTGAGCGATATTTCTATTGTTAATAAATTTCTGACGTATTCCCAGAAGAACTTCACCTTTACCCCAGGCGTGAAATTGAATTTTGTATCGACCTTGAACTTCGGTACAAAACCTATTTCCAAAGCCCCATATCGAATGGCTCTATTGAACTTGAGGAGTTAAAGACCCAACTGCGAGGAATTGTTAGACATTGGCTTTATTAAACTGGTACTTCTCCTTGGGGTGCTCTGTTACATTCGTGTGAAGAAGAAAGATGGGAGTATCGACTTTGTATTGATTATCGGGAGTTGAATCATGTCACCATCAAAAATAGGTATCCATTGCCACGTATTGATGACTGTTTGACCCGATTCTGAGGAGCCAAATTCTTTTCAAAGATTGATCTTCGTTCCGGATATCACCAATTGAAGATTAGAATCGTGACATTCCAAAGCGACTTTGAGAACTTCGATGCGGGCATTATGAATTCCTAGTCATGTCCTTTGGATTGACTAATGCTCCTAACGCCTTCATGGATATGATGAGCCAAGTATTCAAGGAATATTTAGATCACTTTGTGGTCGTCTTTATTGATGACATCCTTATTTATTCCAAAAGCATTAAGATCATGAAAGCAACACTTGAGGTTTGACACTCCAAAAGCCGTGAATATAAGCTTTATGCGAAGTTGAAGAAATCGAGTTACGGCTCAAGAAGTAGCATTCCTTGGGCACGTGGTATCAAGTCATGGAATATCATTGACCCAAAGAAGATTGAAGCTATTCAAAGCTAGAACAACCTAAATCGATGATAGAAGTGCGTAGCTTTCTCGGTTTAGCTGGTTATTATCGGAGATTCGTGGAAGGATTTTCTCGATTCTGCTACTCCATTGACTCGGTGACTCGAAAAGATACAAAGTTCGGTTGGAGCCGAAGAATGTGAGAAGAGTTTTCAAGAACTTCGAAGAGACTTATTTCAAGCACTGTTACGACAATACCATTTGGCTCGGAGGATTTGTCATCTACTGGTGATGCTTGAGCAAAAGGGTTGGGATGTGTTCTTATGCAACATGAAAAGTTATAGCTTTATGCCTCATGACAACTCAAAGAATATGAGAGGAATTATCCTACTCATGATCTGAGGTTAGCGGTTTGTTATCTTCACTTAAAATTTGGAGGCATTACTTGTATGGGGAGAAAGTGGAGATCTTTCACGGATCATAAAAGCCTCAAATATTTCTTCACTCAAAAGGAACTCAACATCGACAACGACGTTGGCTTGAACTGTTGAAAGATTATGATCATACCATCCAATACCATCCCGGAAAAGCGAGCGTGGTAGGCGATGCATTGAGTAGAAGATCGTATATCAAAATCTGAGTGCGTTATTGTCAACACAAAGGCCCATTTTGTGTGACTTGCAAAGGATGGAGATAGAGTTAAAGACTCGAGGGACGTGTGATGATAGCAAATATCTGAGTAGAGCAGACTTTAATCGATAAAGTTAAAGTTTGCTCAAGCTACGGACACAGGAGTGATCGCGTATGAAAAAAGAAAGTGCAAGAGGGTGCTATATTAGGAAGCGAAGAATCGATGAAGAAGGAATACTTGAGTCAACTCCGGACTTTGTGTTCTAACGACCACGATTTAAAGTATAATATCATGATGGAGCGCATGACACACCATTTGCAATCCATCTGGGGAGTACCAAATGTATCATGATATTAAATCATACATTTTGGTGGAGCAATATGAAAGAGGAGATAAATATTTGTTTATCTCAAGGTGTCTAACTTGTCAGCGAGTTAAAGCGAGCATCAAGTACCAAAAGGTCCATTGCAACCACTTGAAATTCCGAATGGAAGTGGGAGCACATTACCATGGATTTAAGTTCTGGGTCTTCCTAAGGTTTCTCAAGGCATTGATCGATTTGGGTCATTGTTGATAGATTGACCAAGTCCGCTCATTTCTTCTGAAATCGAGAAACTTATACACTTGAACGTCTTGCTCGTATGTACATAAACGAGATTGTAAGATCGCATGGTATGCCGGTATCCATAGTTTCGATCGAGACCCAAGATTCACTTCAAGATTTTGGGTTAGTTTGCAAAAAAGCTATGGAGCGCGGACTTACACGATTTAGCTTTCGGCATATCATCCTCGAGACGGACGGACGATCGGAAGGGACTATTCAAACTCTTGAAGATCTATTAAGACTACGTGTTCTTGATTTCAAGGGGAGTTGGGACAAGTTTTTACCATTAGTGGAGTTTTCCTACAACAACAGTTATCAAGCAAGTATTGGCATGGCTCCATTCAAGCGTTGTATGGAAGAAAGTGTCGTTCTCGGTATCTTTGGGATGAGGTGGGTGAAGCAACGTTGTTGACCGGAGTTGATACGTATGACTACGGAAAAGATTCAAACGATCCGACAGCGTATAAAAAACCTCACAAAATCGACAAAAGAGTTATCTTGATCTTCATCGAAAGAACGTGGAATTGATATAGGAGATCATGTGTGTTGTTAAAAGTTGCTCCATGGAAAGGAGTTACAAGATTTGGAAAGAGAGGAAACTTAATCCTCGATTCATCGGTCCATTTTAATCCTCGATCGAGTAGGGCGTGGCCTATAGACTAAACTTTTCTGCTGAAATATGTCTCGTGTTCATAACGTTTTTCACGTATCCATATTACGTAAATATGTGAAAGACCGAACCATATTATTGAGTTAGAAACCAGGACGAAATAGCGGAAGATTTGACGTATGAAGAGGTTCTGTTCAAATTTTGGATAAGAAGGAACATATTCTACGCTCGAGGTTATACCTCAAGTCGAAAGTTTTGTGGAGGAACCACGATGTTGAGGAAATGACTTGGGAGTTAGAATCTGAAATGAAATCAAGGTATCCTTACCTCTTGACATACCAGTCGTACCCCAATTTCGAGGGCTAAATTTCATAAGAAGGGAGTTGTAAGACCCAGCTTTTTATAAATAAAGATGAATTTTCTATAAATATTATTTTTGAATATTATGGAATAATTTGATATAATGTTATAGTTGTGGGTAATATTTATAAATTTTGCAAAGTATCTGATGGTTATATTATATTCGATTGGTTGGGGAATATTCGGTTTAGCGAGGAATATTCGTGCAATAACTACAATCATTGGTGGACCCCACAAAAATTATTGTCGGATTGAGAAAAGACAAAATATTTTATTGAAATAACGGTGGAAGTTTTACTGGTTGATCTTGTTGAACTACTCGGTAGTAAAAAGTCGATGATGTCGATGTGGTTGCGTAAGAGCAGCGCACTATTGATTATTGATCTTTGTGTGAAGTCACTTAGTTTGATTCCATTATTATCGATTAATAATATGAATTATTATAATGATAATGACGTTTTGTTTTATTAGTATTATTAACGTAATAAAAGCGAAACATCTTTTATATAAAATGAAATACTTTATTAAAGTTATTTTATAAATAAAATATATTATATTTTATTATCGTAGTGTTTTTGTATAGTGTTTTTAGCGTAGTGTTTGCATAGTAAAATGTTTTTATATAAATAGAATATATTATATTTTATTTAAAAGATTTTTCTTTAAACATGGATGGTCGATTAAAGTAAATCAATCTGGACCGTTCATGGATTAATTCTTATGCATTCCATTTTCCTATAAATAAAGCTCATTCCTTCATTATTTTCTTTACTTAATTCATTGAAACTCTGAGAGAAAATTATAGAGAAAGCTATAGAGAAAGTTATAGAAAGAAGAAGAGTATTCGCTTTACTTCATTACTTCTATATTCAGTTCTTTTTTACAGTGAGGGTGTTATTCTTTTTCTTGAAGAGAACTTACATTATTCCATTCACTATTATTCTGTTGGAATAACTTTTAGTAAAAGTAATACCTATACATAACTTTGTATCATGCAGCACCCTATACTTGGTGAAATCCTTATGTTATTCCATTGCTTATTTATTACATTGGAATAACTTTGATACGCGGCATTTTACCTATACTTGGTGACATTCTTTTATTATTCTCATTTGGAACATCCACATGCTGTGTGTTTTACAATCGACCGTTCCGCTTTTTATTATTCATTGGAACATCCTGTGCATGTGTTTTACAGGACTGGTTCCGTCTTTATCATTACATTGGAATATCCTATCGTGTGTTTTACACCGGATCCGGTTCCATCTTTATTATTACATTGGAACATCACAGCCGATTGTGAATTTCACGACTTTGGTTTCCAGATTATTATTATTACATTGGAATAACTTTGTCATCTGATCTGCATGCGTGGTGATTTCTTTTGTTATTCCATTCTTTATTATACCCAAATAATTAAAACTTTGACTTCTATACTCCATGAAATTAGTAGAATATCCTTGATATTTGCGTTTCATCCAAAGATCTTTTCACGGAAATATTCTTCGATCATTCTTGAATTTTACTCTACAAAGCGATGTCGTATTGACAATTTGGGCGTTAATAATTCTGGATAAAATAATTCTTGAACTTGTTTTATTGAATTCTTATATCATTGTCATCATCCTCATGTTTATATTTTTTTTTAAAGTCATCCGTGGCTTTGTAGAGCATGGATGGACTTGGTATGATTATGACCGAGGATTATTCGGCGTAATCATGGCCAGTAATGTTACAAATGATGTGATTAAAATCCTCGATTAATGTAGTAGTGCATTGATGGACCGATTGTTGGCATGATCATGACCATTAATGAATACACAACTATTCTTGGCCCGTAGTGCGAGAATAATTGTGATCGTGATATTTAAGAATATCCTTGGTAGTAGTAGTGCGCGGTGATTCGATGATGTGGATTATTTATTAAAGTGAGTCTCTCATATATAACATGATGATAAAACCTTTTAAAATCATAAAAGATAGTAGATTTTATTTTCTACTGACTCTTTTAATGGATTGCATATTCCGCTGCATTAAACTGGTTGTTCATTGTATTTTATCGGTTTAACATTGTTGAAGACTATTGATAATTTATTTTGCATTATCTTGAGTCGTAATATTTCTTCTTGGGCTAGTTGAGCTCACCCTTTCTTTCCTTTATTCTCTTGAAAATGAGAATATATTTGGGACGAGTCGGAAAGCAGTGATGGTCACGAAGATAGCATTAGTAGTCCTCACTATTACGTGAAATAGTGTGATAATAATTATAATGAGGACTTTTTGTTTGAGTTTGTATAATATCTAGTAGACGATATTTGTATTTAAACTCACGATTTATGTCGTATTGTACATACCTGCAGTTATGTTAATAAGTTGTATTTAAATTACAGATCATGTAAGTGGCGACCCAAGATGGGTGATGTATACCTAATTTTGGGGGCGTCACAATGTCTGTCAATTTTTTTTAACGGAATGATCCAATTTGAAAATAAAAATTAGTTCAGTGAGTTAATTTAAAATATTAAAAATTCAATCGGGTATTCAATAAAACGTGCCAATTTCGATGGCCAAATCATTTTTATTTTTATTTTTATTTTTTGCTTTTGTTTGGCACACTTTCTTAGAAAGAGGAGTTAATAGCGCAGTTAAAGACCAGTTGTGTTAGTACAGCTAGAAAGTCAGAACTCACAGATTCCACCATAGTTTTCAGTGGGCTAATGTGATTTTCTCCATCTCATAATTATTGCACAAGAAAATCAATGAACAATTTGAAGCTGGCCTTATTAGCAAACAAATATAGTTCATCATGCAAAGCCCAACGAAGAAGACTCATGGGTTATAAAAAGCGTAATAAATTATGCATGTTGGTAGATGGATGTTTCAACCAGCAGAGCAGCTTCTTGGAGATGCACACAATTACATACATACCTATCCAAACTAATTAAATGTAAATGGGATATATAGGAGCAATTAAATTAAATTAATTTCCAAACTAAATTGGTTGTTAAGAAAATAAACTCTACAACACTTTATGTAACATGCAAGAAAACATTGGCAAAATTCCCTTGTATAATAATTTCTTAATTCTCCTCTTGCTTTTTAATTAAGCGAATAATAATACCTATTCATTCATTCACTCACCTACTGATGAAAAACGACATTGCAGCAATGACTTGGTCATTCAACTATATGGTATATAAGGTTGCGTTGCTCAGTCACTTCCCTTCTCAATGCAACAAGCCAGCTAGCTATATAAACACATTCAACTACAAGACAAAACCTGACACTACTGAAATTAATACATAGATTTGATTTGAGATGGAGTCTAATTGGTTTCGAGTTTTGATCATCTTGGCTGCATTCTTCTTTCCGGTGATAGTCGAATGCAGAATTCGACATTACAAGTTCAATGTAAGTACAATAATGTCTTTAATTTAGTAAGAGTTTTTTTTTTTAATAAATGCGTGAAGCAATTTTTTAATTATAAAAATGAAGTACACGGATTATTATGCATGCCCATGCAAAATCAGCTCTCCCCAATCTGAACAAGGCTTCCAAAACAGGTTGAAAGCCCTGTGTATTTTTCAGTAGGAGTCAAACTGAGGATCTCCGGGATCCCATATTTTCCCTTAAACCACTCGTGGCGGGGTTATCAAAATCAGCTAGTTGTTGTGGCAACGAAAATTGCGTAGCAACCGTAAACATGTTATCCCTATATATATTACAGATACATAAAAAAAATGAGGTCGATTCTAACATTTTAGCTGTTTGGGGTAACTTGTGAAGGTGGTAACGAGGAACACCAGCAGGTTGTGCTCTTCAAAGCCAATTGTCACGGTGAATGGACGCTTCCCAGGCCCTACTCTAACAGCCAGGGAAGGTGACACAGTGCTTGTTAAGGTTATTAACCATGTCAAGTACAACGTTTCCATCCACTGGTAACCCTCAAATTACTACTTTAACCCAATAATCTACCTAGCTAATTCCCCTACAAACATATATGGCAGGGTCAATATGGTCAATTCCCATATATGGCAGGAATTTAATAATCTTATAGATATTGTTCAAAATACTTTTGATAATAAAAGACTTTAACATTCTCATATTTTAGGCATGGAATTCGACAACTCAGAACCGGGTGGGCAGATGGACCCGCATACATCACACAATGCCCTATCCAACCAGGGCAGAACTATGTGTACAACTTCACCATTACAGGCCAAAGGGGTACACTTCTATGGCATGCACATATTTTATGGCTGCGAGCTACAGTTCATGGCGCAATCGTAATCCTTCCCAAACGTGGCGTCCCATATCCATTTCCCAAACCCGACAAGGAAGTTGTTATCATATTAGGCAAGTAAATTATTATTTTATTTTATTTTTGCAAATGGTGAGAAAATGTAGGGATCACAAGGCAGGCTCAACTTGGGATATTGACTAATTTTGGTTGTCTGTGTTGACAGCTGAATGGTGGAAATCAGATGTTGAAGCTGTGATCAATCAAGCTATGAAATCGGGTTTGGCACCAAATGTCTCGGATGCTCACACCATTAATGGCCATCCAGGAGCATTATCGAATTGTTCATCACAAGGTGGAGTCAAATTGAGTGTTGAAAGCGGTAAATCATACTTGTTGAGGATAATCAACGCTGCACTCAACGAAGAACTCTTCTTCAAGATTGCTGGACACAAGTTAACTGTAGTTGAAGTTGATGCAACTTATGTAAAGCCTTTCAAAACTGACACAATTGTAATTGCCCCGGGCCAAACCACCAATGTCATTGTGACTGCAGATCAAAACTCTGGCAAGTACCTTGTTGCCGCGTCGCCATTTATGGACTCTCCAATTGCTGTAGACAATGCGACTGCAACGGCAACTTTACATTATTCAGGGACACTTTCAAGTTCTCTAACCACCCTTACAAGCCCACCGCCTCAAAACGCCACCCCAGTTGCTGATAAATTCATAAACTCTCTAAAGAGCCTCAATTCCAAAAAATTTCCTGCCACTGTCCCATTAACAGTTGATCACTCCCTCTTTTTCACAGTTGGTTTAGGGATTAACCCATGTCCGAGTTGTATAGCTGGTAATGGAAGCAGAGTAGTGGCAGCTTTAAATAATGTCACATTTGTCATGCCTACCACAGCTCTTCTTCAAGCACATTACTTCAATATCAAAGGAATTTACACCACTGATTTTCCAGGGAACCCTCCATTTTCTTTTAATTATACAGGCACCCCACCAACAAATTTGGGAACCACAAATGGGACAAAACTTTATAGGTTGCCTTACAATTCCACAGTTCAAGTGGTTCTCCAGGACACAGGCATTATAGCCCCGGAGAACCATCCAATTCATCTACATGGATTCAACTTCTTCACGGTTGGCAGAGGACTTGGAAACTTTAATCCGAAGAAAGATCCCAAAAAATTCAATCTTGTTGACCCTGTTGAGAGGAACACAATTGGGGTACCATCTGGTGGATGGACAGCTATTAGATTTCGAGCAGATAATCCAGGTAAAATTCACACATGTTTAACAAATTCAGTTTCCTGATAATATTTGTTTTTCTAGGAAAAGTTATTTGAACTATTATCATGTACTTGCAGGAGTTTGGTTCATGCATTGCCACTTGGAAGTACATACAACATGGGGACTAAAAATGGCATTCCTGGTGGACAATGGAAAGGGTCTTAACGAGTCAGTGTTGCCACCTCCAAAAGATCTTCCAAAATGTTAATACAGGTCAAAGAATCAATATCTCAATATACAAGTAAATTATCACAGTATGATGTGAAGAGTTCAAGGAAATTGACTACATGAAAGAAGAAAAAGGTGAAAATAGATTTAATCAAGAAAAATATGAGTGCCGAGGTTCTTGAGCAAAAAAATTTGCTCAAGCACATTTGAATAATTTTGTCAGTAGGACTACACCTAAGAAACATGATTTGTAACTTTGTAATTTTCTTTTTATAAGAATTTAAAAGGGAATAAACATGTTGCAAAGTTAAGCATTATGCTAAATTTGAGCCATTTTGACAGCTTAAAAGAAAAAGTGGTGTTTGATTTTATGCAAGGCAATCTTCTCTTTCCCTCTCTGTTCCCTGTTTCAAATACAAACTACTTTCATATTGGGGTTGCAAAAGGATCTATAAGCCATTTCTTCAATTGGGCGAGAGAATTGTCAAGGGCATTCAGGATAACCTTTAAGGTCGCTTGTGCCTATCCCACCCTTAATCAAGCTTATCTATTTTTATATATATAAAAAAATAATCCACTGGTGATTCTCACTTTTAGTCTCAACTCAACAATGCTTTTTATCCCAAGCAGTTTGGATGGGCTGAAATAGAATCCCATTTGTAAGTAAAAAGTCAAGAAGAAAACTAAAAGGATAAACCAAAATAAAAATAAGAATAAAGTAAATAATATAAAATAAAAGGATGTAAATGAATGGAGATGGGTAAAAACAAAACAAACCCATATATATTGACACAGCGAAAGACAGTAATGAGAATAGAAACAATCACAGAAATTGAATCTATGAACTTTGTAATCACAAGAATTCACAAAGTGTGGGATAAATTGACTAAATAGCCAAGTATTTCATAAACTAGAATAATATTAATAATGAGAGTTATCCCTAAAACATAAATATACTAAACTATAAACATAAAATTGGGAAAAACTTTGGAAGCCCAAAACGCCTCTTTCCAAGCCCCTTTTGGGCTTCAAACGGTATACATCATGGCCAAAGGCTATGTGTTTCGTAGAGCTCGTCGTTAGCATCATTTTGATATATTATGGGCCCCGTAATTCCAAACGGAACAAAAGTTACTCCAAAAACAATATCAATCCTTCTTAAACTTGGATTTCTTTCTTTTTTCGACTTGGTCTCCAACTCGGACCGGGTCATATATATACATATATAAAAAGCTAAAAGAAATATAGAAAAGAGAAAATCCAAAGTAAACCAAAACATTTTTGGTGGGACTTCTGATGCTGACTTCTCATCAGTTCAATCATGCATCTTGAGACCTTAATTAAGCCAACTTATTGTAAACTTTCCTTCTAAGTTTCCACATGAACAGGGGATGAATTTACTTGGTTTGGTACTCCTATTTCTATTTGGCTTGAAGAAAATTCAAGGTTAATGATACTGATTAGTAAATAAAGAGGGAGTAAATATAATGTTCACATCTACTAGTAACACACTGCAAATTACAGAAAAAGAGCATACAATACAGATAATTGCAAGTTTTCAGGAGCTCTAGTTTCTCATCAATCAACAAACTGAAACTTTTCATACATACCAAACTATAGCCATAGGGAAGGATCCCACTTTCAAGAGAAACTATAAATATGTAAGATATTTATCAGTCTATTAAGTACATTTGGGCCACACAGAGGAGAACTGAGTCATTTCCTTTATCAATACCTTGATTTCTTATTACCAGTCACTTTTCAGATTCTACCGAATAAGGTGAAGCATAGCCAGTCCGTTTTGATCAATCAACAGTCAAGTTTCAACACCCTTATGGATGCCTAGTTCTAGTAGTAAATTATATGAGTTTGGTATCTTTCACTCGGGCAGCTTTATTCTTCTTGCAAATTGAAATGAAGTCTTCTTCTAGGCCTGGCCTGGTCTGGTCTTGTAGTCTTTGGGTAGATGAGTGGCATTATTGGCATTTGGTAGTAATTCAATGCATTGCAAGTTGTACAAGTGCCCCACATGAGCTCATGCACTCAATCATATGCACTTGTTGAAAGGAAGGTAGGGAAAACAATCTTACCACTTGTGGCAAGTCTCACTTTATTAAAATAATCACTTTCATTTCCAACATACCATAAAGGGAGAAAATAGCAAAGCATTTTCTTCAAGAATATTACTAATATACTAACCACTAAGTAATTCTTTTATCTTTTCAAAGCAGACACTAATCATGTGCAACAGATGGAATACACATAACTATTCTGATTTAAACCAAAATTCCAATTTGATGAAATGTCACAAACAATAGAACAGCCACCAAAATAAAAAAACTTAGAATTTTTTTCTTTATTTAGCAGTAATATTGTGTAAATGTGAGAACCTAAATCAAAATACTTGAATAAATATGATAAGAAGTGGAAAGAGGTAAAATGGCCTTATTGTTTATTGTGCAATTAGATAACTGCCTGGGACAAATCAAAATTGAAACAGAGGAAATATTTTGTGTAGCCTACTTGGCTTAGTTAAAGTAACAATTATGAAGCACAACAATGAAGGGGCACAATTTTTAACTCTACGATCATAAACTATGTACATTTTGGAGTATGCATAGCTGTATATATATATATATATGGGCTATATGTATATACACAGCTGTGTATTACACAGTCCGGCTATGGCGACAAGTTTTTTGGGCTATGACGACGGTTAATCCGTTGCCGTAGCCCAGAATAGTTATGGCGACGAATGAAACTGTCGCTATAGCCCAAAAAACCGTCGCCATAGTCGACTGTGTACTACACAACTTCTATATATATATATGCTCATCGAGTACAATTTCGGACATTGAACTCCTGCATAACATCTGAATGATTGAATAATATTCTTAATTGTATTCTCCACCTAATCCAAAAGGACTATAACCTAGTGTTATGTTAATGACTACTTTAACATACCTTAAACTTTTTAATACTTGAGAAAAATAAAGTCCGAATCTGCTTAGGGGGATGTAATGTGCAAACCAAATTGATCCTCCATAGAAACAAGAGCTAAATATCACAATTTATTATGTTAACAAAATCTTCAATCTCAAATTTTATAATAAATAAGTCACTTTCATATGATCAGCCATAATGCAACAATAACATAGGTATGCAGCAACCAAATGATCAATGTTGTCTTATATCTAATACTGAGGCATCTTCTCAACACCAAAACACACACTTAGGGCATCCACTGTTCCTAAATAAAATTATACTGCAAAAGTTTTGCCTTCTTACACTGACTAATAGGAGGGATCAGCCACTAGTCACAGATCCAGTTGTGTGCTAGAAATTTCAAATGGATAGTTTCTCATTTAGAGATTACTACTTCCCAAACAACACATCCATACACACTTGATAGACTTTAATTTATTTGACTAATAAATACCCATTTGATTCGGTTATCAAGTCAAATAGATATAGATGGGTAGCACGGGTACTAAAAAAGGTTGACAACTTTGAAAGAACCTATTTAAGTGTTGAATGGTCTAAGTATTAATTATTCAGCTGTATTTTCATTTATGGAACTTCACTTCTCTCACACACATATATAGAATCATGGAATGTGAAGAAGACCACCAACCTTGATTATAAGACATAGTAGTATATAACAAGCACATGTTTTTGCACCAAGTAGAATAGACCAAAACAATGGAAAAATAAGCATAATAATTGGCAATGCCAGGAGCTCACAGCTAAATTATCAACACCACCATTCCCAAGCTTCCTCTTCTTTTATTTAAAATTACCAAAATGGTCATGTGCAATGACTGATTGTCCTTTTGTCTTTTGATTGGGCAGCTCTCTCTCTCTCTCTCTATAAATGATTATAAAACTTTTCCTTAGCACCAGTTCCCATAACACCATCCCAGCCAATCACATCTCAACACATATGATCTCCCAAATATCTCCTACTTCTAATGTTTGTGTTTCTGTAAATCTTTCCCTCTTACAAACAAGTACAATTTGCTGACAAGTTTGGATTTTACTTGTTCCTTGCTTTCTTTCAAGTTATCTACATTTACTGCTCCTCCAACTCATGAGACTTTCTCTGCTCACTGCTTTTTTCCCAAGTGAGTCTGTATCTTGTACAGCTTTCCGTCATATGTTTCACTCATTTAATCTACTAATAGCATTAGTTTCACTGGTTCTCTGAGTCTAACTAAGTGAGCTCAAGTCTTTTCTTAATAGTTTTGAAAACTAAAACTGGGGTTTGCTGGTCTTGATTTTTTTGGCTTTGAGATCTGATTCAAAGCTCTAATCTCTATTATTCACAACCAAGATCTGTTTTTTCTGTAGTTTTTTGGCATTTCCTAGTTTGGGAAAGTTGGGTCTTTTTTAGATTCCTCATCTCATGCTTATGTCAATAAGTATTCAGATTCCCCTTTAAATACCCACTTGGTTTAATGTCTGTCTGCTCATAGAAACCTCTACTACAATTGAGAGAAGAGAGAAAGTGAACTAAAACTGGTAATTCTTTGGGCTTCTACCTATGTCTACCTATGTTCAACAACTATACCCTGATCACTTAATTACAATGAATCAGGGATTAGAAATTCTCTCACGAGCATCATATCTTGGAGACTCAAACTGGTTATTCGAGGAAAGAAGGGAAACAAAATGGAGTCCAGAAGAGAACAAAAAGTTTGAGAATGCTCTTGCTTTATTTGACAAGGATACTCCAGATCGATGGTACAATGTGGCAGCCATGATCCCGGGGAAGACCGTGAACGATGTGATCAAACAGTACAGAAAATTGGAAGAAGATGTTAGTGATATAGAGGCAGGGTTGATACCAGTACCCGGGTACGCCACTGATTCTTTCGCACTGGATTGGATGAACCATCAAGGCTTCGATGGCCTGAAACATTTCTATGTTCCAGGTGGAAAGAGGAGCTCATCAACTCAGCCTTCTGATCAAGAAAGGAAAAAAGGTGTGCCATGGACAGAGGAAGAGCACAGGTACATGTTTAGTTGTATCAGAATATCAACCTAAATAAAATGTTAATATTTGTTCTTATAATTAACATACTTATTTAACTAAGTAGTTGCTTAACCAGGTCAAAAGGCAGCCTGTCTACAAGTAGACCTACTAGTCTAGACTATGAATCCGTTATCAACTTGATATATAAATAATTCTGTGCATATTATACAAGCAGTTTTAGATATTTTTATTTTTTTAATCATGATAACAACAATTGAAAATTTCAGAAAGGTAGAGTGAATAGGTCTGTATTCTTATAATATCTTGAGTAGATAATTCTAAAAATTTGCATGTTGAAATGGTTTACTATTCATGTTTTCTTTTGGTGGCTATGTTGTTTGCAATGTTTAATTTATTCTTTATAAGTTAGATAAATATTTGATGCATTGTATTGATTACAAAACCTCAGGCAATTTCTGCTGGGGCTTAAAAAGTATGGTAAAGGAGACTGGAGAAATATCTCTCGCAACTTTGTGACCTCTAGAACACCAACTCAGGTTGCTAGTCATGCTCAGAAATATTTCATAAGACAGCTTTCTGGAGGGAAGGATAAGAGAAGGTCAAGCATCCACGATATCACCACAGTCAATCTCATAGACTCCAAATCTAATTCGCCAGACAATGATAAACCTACTTCGCCCGATAACTGTATAAAGGTCATACAGCAGACGCAACCGCATTCAAATATGAATGGCATGGACAAATCACTATATGACTGGAACCTGCCAAATCAAGGATCACTCATGACTTTCAACCTGCCAAATAGCAGCCAGTTGATGGCACCTATTCGTGGGACCTCTACATATGGACCAAGAATGCAGGAACAAAATCCGCAAAGAGGCATTCCTCACGGACCTCAGTCTGGATATTGTAATTCAGTTACTCAGATGCAACCCAGAGAATGCAGATGACCTTATTAAACAGGTTAAAGCTTGGTTCTAAAAACTTTGAAATGATAAGCTTTATATGTGAATTTGATGTTTCCGTGCTCTACCAAGGACTTAAGCGAAAATGTTGGTTAAGATTTGAGTTATTGAATATTAGAATTAATATTGGCATGAGAGTTGATGTTCTTAACCTTAAAACCTAAGGAAAGCTTATCTATGATTTTTGAGATGTTTCTCTTGTTGTATTTTGAAGATTCTTTCATTTTTGTCAAGAGTATATATAATTCATGTGTGTAGCTTATATACCTATTTGATCTTAAAGTGGCCCTGAGAAAAAATGACTTGCAGCTAGATGCAGGCTTCCCAGTATAATAGTTACTGCATCAGGTAATCCAGACAATTCCAAGTTTACATGTGGGTAAAACATCAGCAAGATAAATTCCTTGAGACGAATACAAAGCTTGGAAACCAAAGCTTTCACCAAGCTTTATAAATCTTTTTGTTCACCGTGAAATGTCACGAGTAACTCCAACGAAATTTCTTCTAGGAACTTTGCTATGGTCTTCAATTACTTGGTGTATTCCAAGGTCCTAGTATGTTATCTGCATCTTAGGATGAAAATCAATTGACTGGTGTTAATTATTATCAAAATCGAAAGTTTAATTTAAATTGAGTGACTTGGAATTGTTTGTGAAGGAAGAGAATGATAAATTTTAGTTTAACTATTAGATGAAGACAAATGGGGGCAAAACTTAAGGGACCTAGTAAGGTTGTACACGTAAAAATTAATTTGGTTTGGACTTTTCTTAGCTAAAGAGGCCATGTCATCCGAAGCTCAGTCCAAATTTGTTGAGTCAGAATGCACTCTTTGAGGTGGGTGAAATGCTATAATCTGACTGTTTTTCCTGCAATTCCAACTTGGCGAAATATCCAACTGCTTTTGACAGCCAAACATAGGTAAAAGATGAGTCCGAGTCAACCAGTATAAACATCACGTTCGTTCTGACTTCTTCTCTGTGTTCTCTACTTAAGAGTTAAGAATGATAATCACTCTAAATCACTTTCTTCTCTTGCTAAAATTCACAGACTGGGCTGAAAAATCCAATTCGAATCAGCTAACCGCTGAAATGAAAGGAAAGAATCCATGTCCTAGTTAATTCATTGCCTTCCTCTTGTTCATAAAGAAAGGGTATCTATCTTTTCATAGAAAGATCTCATTGTGATCCATTTGAATGGCTCTAAACGGGTTTTAAGATTCTCCCTTCCTTTGGGGAGGTATCATTACAATCTCAAATTTCCTAAAAGTTCTTCTAAAGCAAGAATCTTCTCCTTAATCAGGTGAAGTGCAGGACTAAAGATCTAATCATCAATCGACAACAAAATCTGAACTAAAAAATAAAATAAAGTTAAATAAAAAACAGTTTATTCATGGGGCAAGAAGTAAAACATCAATAATTCAAAATAAATCCTTTTTGCCCCTGGACTGGAAAAAAAAGGAAAGGACTAAATATATTGGGATATATCTAACCACTCATGAGGCAGGTACAAGAACATGTCCGATATGATCAAACACATGCTTGGGTCTGATATAATTCTGTCCACCATTCAACTACTCTTCAATATTCATTCACAAAGTTCAACTAATTTCTTAGGTTGTTCATGTTTTGCTTTGAAAATAGTTTGTGGAATCTATATATGTTGAGTGAGATTTTAATTGTGTTGTATCATACTTCTGCCTAAATTTTTTCGTGTTCTCTCCTCTCATTGTGAAACTTCGTTTGGTGGTACAATCATCCCTGTTGCTGCAGCACCTATCACGAAAAGCCTAGCGCCCACCTATATCACTTGCACATATTATTTTTGGTCCCTCCCACTAGACAAAGGGGTCAAGACTCATTACCAATATGACCATTCCTACAAACTTTTTTGGTTTATGACAAAACTGCCCTATTTTCTCTTTAAAAGATCACCTTTCTGCAAGCTGTATAAGAAGCACTTTGGCAACTTTATTCTGAATTGATATTCCCCCTATAAGTGTATTAAGACCACATACCTAGTGTCACAACCTATACTTTTGGTGTTTCTGTGTTCCTTTCATATCTTTGATCAACAAGATTCTGATACCTTGCTTCAGAATAAACTTAAAACAAAAAAAGAAATGCATCACTATAGCTTGATAATATATCTCAGCTACAGCTAAAGGACAAGCACAAGTGAGTGGCTAATATGGAATTAAATAATATTTCTCTTTGGTGCTTCTTTATAGGTCCACAAATATATGAGAACAAAGTTGGTGGGAGCTTTAGTGCACATCAAAGGAAAGGTAGAAAAGAAGACAGAAAGTGGAGAATGTTATATATAATTCATACTAGACAAAATATATAATTAACTTGCATATTATAAACAGTTAAATACAACAAACGAAACATAAAAATTATAAGGGTGGAAAATTTCATGTTCAAATAGCTTATAACATACAAGAACAACATCATATTGCATCAATAATTATCAGAAGAAAATTGAAGTAGACATCAAGAAATACCAAAGTAATTATATGAGCTGCCATCTGTTGAACAAGCTGGAAATATCAAGTGTATTTGTTACGGCTTCTTTTCTTAATTGGTGCAAGTTGAACAGAATTTTTCTGATACTGTTGGGCGCCAACTTGTCACTTGTGGAAGCTCTTCACCTACCTATGTTCTTCCGCATAAAATCTCAGTTCTTTGCCGTATTTGCATCCTGCCAGGAAAGCATCATTCTTCATCAACAAGTTTGCTCTGGTTGCAATATAGGAATGGACTATGCACGAAACAAAGCATGTTTTTTTACATCAAATGGGAATTATTGTTGTCCGTCCTGTTAATGCAGTCAGTTGTTGCCAGTGGTCACCAATCACTTTGTTCACCTTCACAAATACCCTCAAACAAGGTAAAGGCTAGATACACACACCTACACGTTTCCATGTTCATTAGTATTAGGTTCCATGCTTGCTTAGTCCTAAAACAGTCTCAGACCAAATACTTTTAGACTACTAGTGTACTACTAAGTTAATTCACTTACATGTTTTGTTGGGAAGAATTACTTCTAACTACTTCTCAGAAAGGGATTGTACACCATAAAAGTAAAATCAAATATCAGTTCCAAACTCAGAAACGAGATTCAGCATACCCTAGAATTTCTTGAAATCTTGGTTCATGAGAATTTAGTGGAAGTAAACGGGTGTTTGCACAGTCCACCAGAATTTTAATTTTACAATTATTCAAAATATATCGCTAGACAAAAATCAAAATCCACAGGATATGCAATTGAGGTATCTAATCCAGTAGACAAGCACAGTACAGTGACTACAGATATTGATTGAAAAAGTAGCAACTACCAACCACCCAATGTTTTGTTTAATCAAAAGATTAGTGCAACAAGGCTGACATGACAAACAGATACTCCTCCAAAAATCCTATTTGCCGAGTCATCGAAGGCATCAAATCACAATAAAACAACCGACATAATTTCATAGAGGCATGAAAAGAAAAGGTTTGCATCAGTAGAACATGCAATTGTCTATTAAGAATAACCGGACATCTATATAGAACCCACTATGTTGTACAATACAAATGCTGAGCTGCTATGAAATCAGTCTACATCCAAAAATAATTTTAGTCGTAGATTAGATGATATTAACATTAACACCAGTCTACACTCTACAGTAATGTGAAACAAGGTTTGACAAAATATAAAGTCCTACAGCAAGAAATAAAAGAATAGTAATATGATAGTGACATTAAAACATAGCTGAACTATGTGAAACTGATTTTAGTAACGTGTATTTTCTTTATGTTTTCCCTCTTTTGGACCTTGTTTTGTTTATCTAAGATTGGGAGATAGAGTTCTTCCAAGGATTTCACTAATAAGCTGTCCAAAAAGGTGAAGAACACGCTCCACGCATTACGTTGATGCTTACAATGAAGTCCGGTAACATGATTGATGCCTAGACCATCTTGTGAAATTATCTATCTAGGCTGCTCATGTTTTTGTCTGCTCACCAGTAAAATAAACCCTGCCGAGTCTTTTGGACCAGAAAGTAATCACCATCAGCCATTTTCCATCACTCAAGTTGAACTCTACCAAATGCATTGTTTGATCTCATGCTGCTTACAGAGGCACAAAGTTTTATTCCCCCCCAGCTACGAAACACAGTACAGCTCTGTAACTTCAAAATGAAAAATGATTCATAAAATATTAATTCTTTTCCATCTTTCTATAGATCCCACTCTTAA
The DNA here is from genome assembly GCA_020205615.1 of Panax quinquefolius. Classification (NCBI taxonomy): domain Eukaryota; kingdom Viridiplantae; phylum Streptophyta; class Magnoliopsida; order Apiales; family Araliaceae; genus Panax; species Panax quinquefolius. The sequence continues at coordinate 165,833,891 of CM035152.1, forward strand.
GAGTTTTCAATGTTTACAAACCCAATATAGCTAATTAATCGTTTCACTTCGAATGATATAATTCAGTACGACACAGGTAGATACCTCTAATTTCAATTATAAAACATTTTATTAGTATCTTGAGAAACAGACGAAGACAAACATTTATAACTGGGAAAAACAGCTTTCAAGATATGAGACCAAATGAACATATAAAGGGTCAGACCTATGGCACCAATTTTCAGTTGACAACCTTGACTTTTGTAACAGTCAATTCTGTTACAAAAACAGAGTCCTGCACATCATCGAGCATCAACTAGAATTTTTTACTACAAATTTGCAATTTAACACTCCAGAAAATTGTATTATTTTCATGTATTAGAATGGAAAATGGCAATTCCATTTAATCCATTCATTTAATTGGACAAATGCAGCTTGGATCTACAGAACAATATGGTGCATAAATGCATTCACAAATGAGTAATGAACAAAGCTCGCGTAGTCATCAGGGTAATACTGAGACAAAGGCGACATCTGATGGCCTGAAGCTACATTATATTGAATACGATCGTCGATACAAGTGGGCATAGTGAATGTGATCTGGGGTTACTTTAGGTAGATATCATAGTAAAACATGATTTGAGGAATCTAACTAAAAATCTTCAAATTATGTCCAACTGAAACCAAAGGGCCGAACCTCAGCCTAATACCATGGGATAGGCCAAAAAATTATCATATCTCATTGTCATATCATGAATCTTAGCATGCATTATTCAAACATATATGACTTCAAATTAATTATGCAGAAGGCAGAAATGCTACGCGAACATCAGGCTTGCATTATATCAGCAAAAGACTACGCAAGTCTCATTTGATGAATCCCATTGAAATCTACCTTTGGATGAAATTGCTATCCCATAAATCCAGTGCTGCCTCTCAAACTGTCTTTCATCTTCCTAAGTAGACAGAAAGAAAATACTCTTATAGAAAGTTGATGCTAACTATGTAAATGATACTAAGCAGAACCAATGGATTCTGCTCCAAAAGCACCAACAGAAAAAATGACCCAATTGGTTAATTTCAAACTGATTTCCTACACAGTTAATTGAAATCAGCTTAGAAAAAACTAACAATTAAAGGGTATCGTATATTATATCAAACACCATACCTACATCGTCATGAATCCCACTTTCATAATTATGTTTAACACTGTGCCAAACATATGAATGAGAGAGATGGGTACGCGCCAGTACCAAGTGCGATATTTGTCAAATTCGAATTTGTGCATTTCTGGGTGGGAGGGCGGTAGCAGCGTTGATCTTCAGCTTGTATTGTCACCGTAGAACTCGGCGGGTCTTGTCACTGATAAAAAAAAAATTCATGCAATGTGTTTTTGCCGGTAAGAAATGACATGTACAAATTTTAGAAACGGAGCGAAAATTTATAATAATAATATTTCCTTTTAATTTGAAATAAATTCATTGCAATATGCCTTGTAATCTACACAACGAATATATGTTAAAAAAAATTACAGCCATATTTATGTATGAATGGTCTTCTACGCCACGTGTGATATTTACATTGTTATTTATGTATACAAATTTTAAAAATAATATATTTGAACGAATATTTATAATAATAATAATAATATTTATCTAAATTGTTTAGAAAAGGCATTGCAATATAGGAATATACTCTTCTAATCTACACGACAACAATAAATCATAGTCATATTTATGTACTGATTATCCTTTATGCGATGTGTGATATTTACATAAGTTATATTATATTTTGAAAAAAAAAATATTTGTACCTATAAATATTGATTGATTAAAAGAAATAATGGTGACATTAGTGTTGACAATTGTTTTATTTGTTTTTTTAGAAAGGAAGGACTAACTATTTACAGTAAAATATCACCCCAAAAAATAACATCCTTAATTATAACCATGCGTGTAGCTCCAATGAATTGGTTAAAAACTTAATGGTACGTTTGGATTGAAGTAATAAAGATGGAAAAAGAATAATTCATTCATATGGAATGAAAAAAATTGTGTTTGCTTGCGATTGGAATGGATTGAACTATATATATATATTTTTTGCTATTTTCGATTGAAATTTAACATTCTTACCCAAGATTTCATGCCAAAAGCCTTATGATTAGTTTTTTTTATCATTGAGTTATGAGAGTCTTGGGTGAGGGAGAGTATGGAATAACTCATTCCAACTCGAATAGAATAAATCATTCCAATCTTCATTCCATTCATTCAATCCAAACGCAGCATTAAGAGTCTTGTCATGTATTGCAATAAATTTACATTGAATTACAATTGTGAAGTTTATCGATACATGAGATTGACAGGAAATATAAGAATTCCCACTTATTACATATCTCTCCATAAAAATTATCATTAATAATTATTCACGTAATTGACAATCAAAAAGTCGACTGCCAATGAACTTAAACTCCATCAAATTAAATTTCGACCATTTGTAAAGAGGTTTTCTGATGGATTTTTTCTTGATCTTATTTTGGAATCATTTTATTAAAAATAATGCTACTTTTTGGGCCATAAACGTAAAAGTAAATAGGCCACCTTTACTCGAGCATAGTGGATGTTTAAGAAGAAAATGAAGTTAGAACCAAGTCAAATTTGCTTATTGGGTAGAATGAAGTCCACCATAGCTTTCTTGTGTATGAGTAATGCTACGGACATAAATTATTTTATAAACATTTTATAAATTATTAATGTGTCATACTCCAGCTCAGCATATTGATCAACAAATTAATTTAATGTAGTCTTCGGCCCCACATAAAAGCTAAGATTGTAAGACTCCGAATTTTATGAAATAAAAGTATTCAATTTTTCTATTTTAGTAAATGGTTAAATTGATAAAGTTTAAAGTTAAGGGTGATATGTGAATTTTTCAAAGTTATTCATATTAATAAATTACAATATTTACAATGTCTAGAAGTTCACATCGAGGAGGTTTGGTGCATCTAATTGCGCGCCAATAAGGAGAAATCCTTATCGGAAAGCCCCCTCTTTCCTGGGAACGACCTGGTTGATAAATATTGTGAGTTATAATATTAATGATGAATGTTGTTCGGAGTTGAATTTGGAGACGCGGACGTGATATTTGAGTCCGGAACGTCGAAATTAATAAAAATAGTCTATAAACACAAAATTTTCAGGGAATCACTATTTGGTCAAAAAGTCAACAGTTGACTTTTTCGGGAAAAGTCAAACTTCGAAATTTCAAAATTTATATTTTTGATAAAAATAGTTTCATTGTGTTGGAATTGTTTGTGTTAGTGAAAATTGACATTTATTTCGATAAAAATTGATGTCTGGAGGTTATATTGACCATCGAATTATTTAACCTGATAAATGAGCAATTGATTGCTATTATTTCACATGATTATAACTATTTGTTCACATGTGATACTATTGATTCACATTCTTGTTACTATTAGGGAGTTGGTGCAAGATTGATAATACTTGCATGGTAAGTTAAAAATGGAGGTATAGATGGAGTCTTATCTTTGTAATTAATTTTTCACATGTTTAGAACTATTGAGTCACATGATTTACTATTGAGTCACATGATTTTACTATTGATTCACATGATTTACTATTAGGGGAGTTAGTGCGAGTTTGATAATACTTGGATGATTGAATTAAAAATGAAAGAAAAGTTGGAGGTATGAATACTATAATATTTCGAGTCCCAAAAGCGTGCGATTATCGAAACTATGTTTTCCTATAAATAGAAGCTCATTTTCTTCATTTCTCACCAATTCACTAAAGCTATAGAGCAATTATTATAGAGAGAAATTATAGAGAAAAGCTATAGAGAAAATCTATAAAGAAGAAGAAAAGTCTCTACTACCACTACTACTTATATCCAGTTTTTTTCTGATGAAGGGTGTTATTCTTTCTTATTCATGAAGAGAACTTCATTATTCCATTCTTTATTATTACATTGGAATAACTTTAAAAAAGTGGCATACCCTATATATAACTCCGTAGACGCCTTGATACCTATACTTGGTGAAATCTTATGTTATTCCATTCTTTATTATTACATTTGGAATAACATGTATCGTGGTTTACCCTATACTTGGTGGAATGACCATTTTGTATATCACGGTTTACCCAATACTTGGTGATCTTCTTCCATTATTCCATTATTTATTATTATGTTGGAATAACTTTGTTTATCAAATACCGCGTATCTTAGTGAAATTCTTTTATTATTACATTCTTTATTATTCTGTTTAATATCCTCGCATGGGAGAATTTCACGACATGGTTCCATATTTATTATTTCGCATTTATTATTACTCGTGAATATCCTCGCGATGTGAATTTCACTTGACTGGTTCCATATTTATTATTAGTATTTATTATTACTGTCGAAATATCACATCTTGTGAATTTCACACGACTGTTCCATATTTATTATTCCACATTTATTATTACATTGGGAATAATGCATGCGTAAGTGTCTCTATCGCATGCATAGTGAATCCTTCATTATTCCATTCTTTATTATTACATTGGAATAACTTTTACATGTGGATTGCCACGTGCGTGGTGAATGATCCTTTATATTCATTCCTTATTAAATTGTGGAAATGATCTGTATACGTGGATTACCGCATGGAGCGTGAAAATCCATTTGCAGTTTTATATATTCTTTATTATACTCAGTTGGTTAAAATTTTGATTTTTATACTCCATGAAATTAGTGGAATATCCTTGATATTTGCGCTTCATCCAGTATCTTTTCATGAAAATATTCTTCTGAGCATTCTTGATTTTTACTTTACAAAGAAGTAACATGTTGACAATTTGGATATTATTAGTTCCAGGATAAATTAATTCTTGAACTTGTTTAATTGAATTCCTATAACATTGTCATCATCCTCATGTTTATATTATGTTGAAAGTCATCTTTGACTTACGTGCATAGATGGACCTAGTATGATTATGACCAGGGATCATTCGGTATAATCATGAACTGTGATGTTATAAGTTGTGAGACCCCAGATTTTATCAATAAAGATTTAAATTTTGTCGAAATAATTTTTAATATTATGGTGTGAATTTGAGATAATATTATAGTTGTGGGTAGTATTTATAAATTTTGCAAAGTATCACAGTGGTTATATTATATTCGATTGGTCGGGAATATTCGGTTTAGCGAGGGAATATTAAATACAATGGCTCAATCATTGGTGGACCCTAGCGAAATTATTGTCGGATTGAGAAAACGACAAAAATATTTTATTGAAATAACGGCGGAAGTTTTACCGTGATTCTTGTTGAACTACTCGGTAGTAAAAGTACACGATGTCGTGTGGTTGCATAAGTAGCATCACCAGATTGATTATTGATGCTTATGTGAGAAGTCACTCAACATTCCATTATTACGATTAATAATATGAATTATTATAATGCGATAATGACGTTTTGTTTTATTATTATTATTATTACGTAATAAAATGAAACATCTTTTATATAAAATAGAATACTTTATTAAAGTTATTCATAAATAGAATATATTATATTTTATTATGCATAGTATTGTATAGTGTTTTGCGTAGTGTTTTGCATAGTATTGCATAGTGTTTGCATAGTAAAATATTTTTATATAAATAGAATATATTATATTTTATTTAAAAGATTTTTCTTTAAATATGGATGATCGATTAAAGTAAATCAATCTGGACCGTTCATGGATTAATTCTTATGCATTCCATTTTTCATAAATAGAAGCTCATTTCCTTCATTATTTTCTTACGAATTCATTGAAACTACAGAGAGAGAAATTATAGAGAGAAGCTATAGAGAAAATTATAGAAAGAAGAAGAGTATTACTACTACTTCACTACTTCTATATTCGATTCTTTTTACGGTAAGGGGTATTATTTGTTGTACCGTAAGTGGGTGTTATTCTTTCTTCTTGAAGAGAACTTACATTATTCCATTCATTATCATTACATTGGAATAACTTTGTAAAAGTGGCATACCCCTATACATAACTTTTTGTATCTGCCATACCCTATACTTGGTGAAATCCTTATGTTATTCCATTGCTTATTATTACATTGGAATAACTTTGTATCTGCTATTTACCCTATACTTGGTGACATTCTTCTATTATTCATTTGGAACATCCTGTCATGCATGTGTTTTACACCGGACCGGTTCCGCTTTTATTATTCTCGTTGGAACATCCATACGTGTGTTTTACACCGACTTTGTTTCGCCGTCTTTATCATTACTGTTGGAATATCCTATCATGTGTTTTACACCGGATCAGTTCCATCTTTATTATTCTGTTGGAACATCCGTCGGTGTGAATTTCACGACTTTGGTTCCGTTATTATTATTACATTGGAATAACTCAATACATGCAAGTACCGCATGCGTGGTGATTTCTTTTTGTTATTCCATTCTTTATTATACCCAGTTGGTTAAAACTTTGACTTATACTCCATGAAATTAGTAGAATATCCTTGATATTTGCGTTTCATCCATATCTTTCATGGAAATATTCTTTTATCATTCTTGAATTTTACTCTACTAAACAATGATCATGTTGACAATCTGGGCGTTAATAATTCATGGATTAAATAATTCTTGAACTTGTTTTATTGAATTACTATGTCATTGTCATCATCATCCTCATTTATATTATGTTATCTTTGGCTTACGTGCATAGATGAACTCGGTATGATTATGACCAGGATCATTCGGTATAATCATGACTTGATATAAATGATGTGACAAAAGTCCTCGGTGGCACATGAATGCAATGATGGATAGTTTTGGTATGATTATGACCGGGGTGATTCGGTATAGTCATGACCATTGATAATTTGATGAAAATCCTTGACCGTGGTATGCGGGGATGATTAGATGTGGTGGTTTATTTATTAAGTCGAGTCTCGTGATAAAAATTGATGAAAACCTTTTAAAACCTAAAAGATAGTAGATTTTATTCTCTACTTGACTCTTTTTAATGGATTGCATATTCATTGCAGCTTTAAACTGGTTGTTTATTGTATTTTATCGGTTTAACAACATTTGAAGGCTAATGATAATTTATTCGCATTATCTTAGTCATAATATTTCTTCTTTGGGCTAGTTGAGCTCACCTTTCTTTCACTTTATTCTCTTGTGAAATGAGAACATAAATTTGGAGACGAGTCGGGAACGGAGTAATGGTCCGAGAGGATAGCATTAGTAGTCCTCACTATTCGTGAAATAGTGTGATAATAGTTGTAATGAGGACTCCTTTTGAGTTTGTATAATATCTAGTAGACAATATTTGTATTCAAACTCACAGTTTATGTCGTATTGTACACAACAGTTAGGTTAGTAAGTTGTATTTGAATTTATGTACCATGTAAGTGGCGACCCAAGATGGGTGACGTATACCTAATTTTGGGGGCGTCACATAAGTGGTGTGGTAAAAGTCCTCAGTGGCCTGTAATGCATTGATGGACAGTTTTTGGTATGATTATGACCAGGGATTTTTCGGTATAGTCATGACCATTGATGATTTAATGAATATCCTTGGCCCGTAATACAGGGATGATTAGAAGATGTGGTTTATTTATTAAGCGGAGTCTCAGCGATAAAAGTTGATGGAAACATTTTTAAATCATAGAAGATAGTAGGTTTTATTCTCTACTTGACTCTTCTAATGGATTGCTTATTCCGTTGCAGTTAAACTTGATGTCTATTGTATTTTATCAGTTTAACATTGTTGAAGACTATTGATAATTTATTCTGCATTATCTTAGTCATAATATTTCTTACTGGGCTAGTTGAGCTCACCCTTTCTTTCACCGTTTCTCTTGAGAAATGAGAATATAAATTTGGGACGAGTCGGAAAAGGAGTGATGGTCCGTAAGATAGCATTAGTAGTCCTCACTATTCTGTTAAATAGTGTGACAATAAATATAATGAGGACACCTTTGAGAATGGATATTGTCTAGATAACAATATTCCTATTAGAACTCTCAATTTATGTATTGCCGTATGTTATACGACAGTTGTATAATTAAGTTGTATCTGTATTTTGTACCATGTATTTGGCGACTCAAGATGGGTGATGTATACCTAATTTTGGGGGCGTCACAGTGATGGAATATGCCACATCAGCCAGTTTGTAAAATATTTGTAGAATAGTTTGTGTCTCTAGCATTATTCAACAAACTATAGTCTTCACCTGAAAATAGGCCCTGGCCTTACAGGCCTCGTCAAGCTCCAAGTTCAGGTCCTGGCTTTTTTCAATTATGAGTCACAAGTTCCAACAATAATAGACAAGAAAATTATGGTGGACTTAAGTATACAACAAATAAAAGTTAAGAAAAGTTAAGGGTTCTTTACATAAGTATACAACAAATAAAAAGTAATTACAAGAAAAGTGCATCAATCAAATAATTACAAAAAGAGAATCAATATTACAAAAATAGTACAATTCACATTAATAAGGAAATCTAAAATCAAGGACAAATAACTGCCATAATTAATAATTCAAATTCAAATATTTGGATCTAACAACAAAAACAAATTCAAATTCAAAATAATAATTCAAATTTAAATATTCAAATTCAAATTTTCATCTTCCTCACATACACTTTGAAATAATAGTCCACCGCTACACCGCCGCTACACCGCACATACTCCACCGCTACAACGCCGCGAATCTCCGTTGTCCAAAGCGCCAATGAGAATAAGAAGAAGATTCGCCCTACAAAAAGTTTAAAAATAAATAAATGTAACTATTAATGTTCTGAAATTTTTTTTATAACTATTTTGTTACTCATAAATAATAAAATGGTTACCTTTGTATGAATGGTTGGCTACCAACTGTATCACATTCAAACGAAATTGGTAACTTAATAAAATTGAATTGGCTACCTTGGTCTGAAGGTTTGGCTACCAACTGCACTATGAAAAAACTGCAGGTGTGAATGTGAATTAGTTACTTTGGTATGAAGGTTTAGTTACCTTGGTACAAAGGTTTGCTTACCTTGATCTGAAGGTTTAGTAACCAACTGTATTAAGAAAAAATTTAAAGTGTGGAGGTTGATTGGTTACTTTTGTGACGCCCCCAAAATTAGGTATACATCACCCATCTTGGGTAGTCAGATACATGGTACAGAATTTAAATACAACTTACTAATATAACTGTCGTGTACAATACGACATAAACTGTGAGTTTGAATACAAATATTGTCTACTAGATATTATACAAACTCAAAAGGAGTCCTCATTACAATTATTATCACACTATTTCACGTAATATGATGAGGACTACTAATGCTATCCTCCGGACCATTACTCTGCCCCCAGGCTCGTCCCAAATTTATGTTCTCATTTCACAAGAGAACGGAAAAGAAAGGGTGAGCTCAACTAGCCCAAAGAAGAAATATTATGACTAAGATAATGCGTAATAAATTATCATTAGCCTTCAACAAAGGTTAAACTAATAAAATACAATAGACATCAAGTTTAACTGTAGCATTTAACATCTGAATCCATTAAAAGAGTCAAGTAGAGAATAAAATCTACTATCTTTTATGATTTAAAAGGTTTTTCATCATCATTATAAATGAGACTCCGACTTTAATAAATATTCCACATCATCGAATCACCCCTCACTACTACGGCCAAGGATATTCTTTAGTATCACGACCACAATTATTCATGCACTACTGACCAAGAATAGTTGTGTATTCATTAATGGTCATGATCATGCCAACAACCTGTTCATCAATGCACTACGGGCCAATGAGGACTTTTTACCACATCATTTGTAAACATTACTACTCGTGATTACAATCAATAATCCCTAAGTCATAATCATACCAAGTCCATCCATGCACTATGTGCCATAGATGACTTTCAACATAATATAAACATGAGGATGATGACAATGATATAAGAATTGAATAAAACAAGTTCAAGAATTACTTTATCCAGAATTATTAACGTCCAAATTGTCAACAAGATACTGTTTTGTAGAGTAAAATTCAAGAATGATCGAAGAATATTTCCATGAAAAGATCTTTGGATGAAACGCAAATATCGAGGATATTCTACTAATTTCATGGAGTATAGAAGTCAAAGTTTTAACCAATTTGGGTATAATAAAGAATGGAATAACAAAAGAAATCACCATGCATGCGATAGATCAGCATGTGAAAAGTTATTCCAATGAATAATAAATAACGGAACCAGTCGGTGAAATTACACAAACAGGATGTTCCCAAGAATAATAAAGATGGAACCGATCCTGTAAAACACACGAGATAGGATATTCCAATGAATGATAAAAAGCGGAACCAGTCCTGTAAAACACATGAGCATGTGATGTTCCATGAATAATAAAGAATGGAATAATGTAAGAAGATCACCAAGTATAGGGGATTCACGTATCTGAGTTATTCCAATGTAATAAATAAGAATGGAATAACATAAGGATTTCACCAAGTATAGGGTATGCCATATATACAAAGTTATGTATAGGGTATGCCACTTTTACAAAAGTTATTCCAATGTAATAATAAACAATGGAATAACAACGAAGTTCTCTTCATGAATACAAAAGAATAACACTTTTACTTGTACAACAAATAATATTCCCTACCTTAGAAGAACCTGAATATCGGCAAAGTGAAGTAGCGTAATACTTTTCTTTCTTTCTCTATAGTTTCTCTCTACTCAGAGAGTTTCGTGAATTAAATAAGAAAATAATGAAGGAATGAGCTTCTATTTATAGGAAAATAGAATGCATAGTAATTAATCCATGAACGGTCCGGATTGATTTACTTTTAATCGATTTCCATCCATATTTAAAGCAAATATTTTAAATAAAATATAATATATTCTATTTATATAAAAAATTTTTTTATGCAAACACTATGCAACACTATTATAAAACACTATGCAACACTATACGATAATAAAATATAATATATTTTATTTATGAATAACTTTAATAAAGTATTCGCATTTTATATAAAGATGTTTCGCTTTTATTACGTTAATAATACGAATAAAACAAAACGTCATTATCGCTATAATAATTCATATTATTAATCGACAATAATGGAATCAAACCGAAAGTGACTTCTCATATAAGCATCAATAATCAATACCGGTAATACTCTACTATGGAACCACACGACATCGTATTTTTACTACCGAGTAGTTCAACAAGATAACCAGAAACTTCCGTCGTTATTTCAATAAAATATTTTTGTCGCTTTCTCAATCCGACAATAATTCTATTGTTGGGTCCACCAATGATTGAGTAGTTATACGAATATTCCCTCGCTAAACCTAATATTCCCCCAATCAATCGAATATAATATAACCACTGTGATACTTTGCAAAATTTATAAATATTACCCACAACTATAACATTATATCAAATTTATTCCATAATATTCAAAAATAATATTTATAGAAAATTCATCTTTATTTATAAAAGTTTTGGGTCTTACAACCTCCCTTCTTATGAAATTTCATCAAATTAGGGTACGACACTATATGTCAAGAGGTAAGGATACCTTGATTTTATTTCAGATTCTAACTCCCAAGTCATTTCCTCAACATCGTGGTTCCTCCACAAAACTTTGACTTGAGGTACTTGGAGCGTAGAATATGTTCCTTCTTATCCAAAATTTGAATAGGAACCTCTTCATACGTCAAATCTTCCGCTATTTCGTCCGGTTGTAACTCAAAAATATGGTTCGGGTCTTTCACATATTTACGTAACATGGATATGTGAAAAACGTTATGAACACGAGACATATTTGGCGGTAAAGTTGAAGTCTATAGCCACGCCTCCTACTCGATCGAGGATTAAAATGGACCGATGAATCGAGGATTAAGTTTTCTCTCTTCCAAATCTTGTAACTCCTTTCCATGGAAATGACTCTTAACAACACACGATCTCCTGTGATGGATTGCAAATGGTGTGTTATGCGCCTCCATCATGATATTATACTTTAAATCGTGGTCGTTAGAACACAAAGTCCGGAGTTGACTCAAGTATTCCTTCTTCATCGATTCTTGCTTCCGCATATAAAGCACCCTCTTGACTTTCTTCCTCATATACGCATCACCCGCCTCCAGGTCAGTAGCTTGGCAGCTTTAACTTTATCGATTAAAGTCGGTTTTACTAGTATATTCGCTATCATCACATGCATCCTCGAGTCTTTAACTCTATCTCCATCCTTTGCAAGTCACACAAAATGGGCCTTTGGTTGACAATAACGCACTCGATTTCTTGCATATGATTTTCTACTCAATGCGCCTACCCACGTTCGCATTTCGGGATGGTATTGGATGGTATGATCATAATCTTTCAATTCCTGCCAACGTCGTTGTCGCATGTTGAGTTCCTTTTGAGTGAAGAAATATTTGAGGCTTTTACGATCCGTAGAAGATCTCCACTTTCTCCCCATACAAGTAATGCCTCCAATTTTTAAGTGCAAAGATAACACTGATAATTGCTTGACTCCGGATCATGAGTAGGATAATTTCTCTCATATTCTTTGAGTTGTCGCGAGGCATAGGCTATAACTTTTCCATGTCAGATAAGAACACATCCCAACCCTTTGCTCAAGCATCATCAGAGATGACAAATCCTCCGAGCCGGATGGTATTGATTAACTTGATCGAACAGTCTTGAAATAAGTCTCCTTTTGAGTTCTTGAAAACTCTTCTCACATTCTTCGCTTCCAACCGAACTTTGTATCTTTTCGAAGTCACCGAAATAATGGAGTAGCGATTCGAGAAAATCCTTCCACGAATCTCCGATAATAACCAAATTAAACCGAGAAAGCTACGATTTGGCCATCGATTTAGGTTGTTCCCACTTTGAATAGCTTCAATCTTTCTTTGGGTCAATGATATTCCACGACTTGATACCACGTGCCCAAGGAATGCTACTTCTTCAAGCTAGAATTCGCATTTCTTCAACTTGGCATAAAGCTTATATTCACGGCTTTTGGAGTGTCACCTCAAGTGTTGCTTCATGATCTTCACGGCTTTTGGAATAAATAAGGATGTCATCAATAAAGACGACCACAAAGTGATCTAAATATTCCTTGAATACTCGGTTCATCATATCCATGAAGGCAAAGGGAGCATTAGTCAATCCAAAGGACATGACTAGAATTCATAATGCCCGCATCGAGTTCCGAAAGCCGTCTTTGGAATGTCACGGCTTCTAATCTTCAATTGGTGATATCCTAATCGAAGATCAATCTTTGAAAAGAATTTGGCTCTTGCAATCGTCAAACAGTCATCAATACGTGGTAATGGATACCTATTTTTGATGGTGACATGATTCAACTCCCGATAATCAATACAAAGTCGATACTCCCATCTTTCTTCTTCACGAATAATGCAGAGCACCCCCCAAGGAGAAGTACTAGTACACGAATAAAGCCAATGTCTAACAATTCCGCGCATTGGGTCTTTAACTCCTCAAGTTCAATAGAGCTATTCTATATGGGGCTTTGGAAATAGGTTTTGTACCGTTCAAGGTCGATACAAAATTCAATTTCACGCTATGGGGTAGGCCGAAGTTCTTCTCGAATACGTCAGAAATTTATTAACAATAGAAATATCGTTCAAAACCGACGATTTTTGTTTAAATCAGATACATGAGCTAAGAAAGCTTGACATCCGCTTTTCAATAAACGAATAGCTTTATGGCTTGAGATGACCGTGATTGATTTTAATGGTTTGGTCGTTTGAATTCGCATAATAGGTTGATTAGAATATGAAAGCTAACAACCTTACGAAAAACAATCAATTTTTGCATGATAAATAATTAACCAATCAATCCTCAGAATCACGCCAAATGCAAGTATTTTTAATGAAATAAGATCGACAGTAATGTGAGGGTACCGATTTGAACCAAACAAGACTTATAAATAGTGGATGTAATGAAGGTTTCTCCCAACGGAGTTTCCACAGATAAGTCAAAGTCTAATTTCTCCTGAGTCAAATTTAATCGATGAGCGCAAGTAGAGAAATAAAAGAATGGGTAGAACCCAGTTATCAAATAAAGTATAGACTTCATTAGAGTTTATGATAAGCTTACCCACGATGACCTCATTCGGGTTCCTTGCTTCCTCCGGGAGGTCACAACAAACGCCTCCTCAGACTACCTTCTAGCTTTGACTTTTCCGGGGACTACACTTTGGTGCCTTCATCCTAGTTGAATTTGTCTTCTAGAACGATAAAATTGAGCTAAGTGACCTTCTTTCCACAATTATAACATGCTTTGACTGCATGGCGCAGCTTTGGACCGATGTGTCCCCTCTCCCCGCATTTGAAGCATATAATAGGTGGTCTTTCTCCTTCCTTAACAACGGTGTTTGGTCGACGCCTTTCCATCATTGTTGAATCTCCGCTTTCTTGAAATGTCCATTCTTATTGTTTTGGCCCCGATTACCACCAAGTGGTTACCATATCCGCCCCGTTGATTCCTCCACGCTTGTTGTCACCGCTTTGATGACTACTTCCATTTGGTATTATAATTTTGCCGTACCGCTTTTTTTTAATTACACTCGTATCGCGCTCCCACTAACCGAGCCCTATTTACAACATCTCAATACAAACACAGCTTTATGAGAAATAAGATGTTGACGTATCTCCTACTTCAAACCTCTTAAAAACATTCGCGCCATTCTCTCTTCATTATCCACCGTTGGGACGCAAAACCGTGATAACTCCGCAAATTTTGCCTCGTATCGCGATTACCTGGCCATATTATTTTGTTCCAACTTGATAAACTCCACCTCCTTCATGTGGCGAATACTTTCAGAAAGTATTTGTCGTTGAATGCCTCTGAACTTCTCCCAAGATATCTTCAAGACAAGAAGGTTGATTACGCTTTTGGATTCCCACCAAGAATCATCTCCGCAGAACATAAAGGCGCAAGAGGGAACCTTTTCCCTCCTGAGCATCCCAAGACATCAAATATCTTGGTAATCTGCTTGTATCCATGCTTCCGCCAGTAAGGTTTTGGCTCTCCCTTAAACTCCGGTGGTCCTAGCTCCTCGAATTGTTTAATGCGGTGACCGCCCCGAGAGTTTTTCGTTTCCACTTACGCTTTGGATGAGAGTCGCTCACCTTTCATTGTTGCATAAATTGCATAAAGCCTCCTCGAACATTTGATCATTCATCATTTGGTCGTTGTTGTTTTGTTTGATGAGATTGTCGCCTCGATGCACATTATCCCTCGATTATCGATATGTGGTGAATCAACGATCGCTGTGCTCCATCAAGTTATTCTCAACATTCTCGGATGTCATTTTCGACATCGCCACAAAACAAAAGGTTAATTGACATGTAACAAATTATCTTTATATTCTCGACCGACCAATAAAATAAAGACATAAACTTAGGTAGGTCATACTAAATAAGGTATTCTGCCTCTCCCTCCTAGTACTATTCTCACATCTTAGCCAGGATCATATCCCTAAGCTTTGATACCAATCGTGACGCCCCCAAAATTAGGTATACATCACCCATCTTGGGTAGTCGATACATGGTATGTAATTTAAATACAACTTACTAATATAACTGCTGTGGTACAATACGACATAAACCGTGAGTTTGAATACAAATATTGTCTACTAGATATTATACAAACTCAAAAGGAGTCCTCATTACAATTATTATCACACTATTTCACGTAATAGTGAGAGGACTACTAATGCTATCCTCTCGACCATTACTCCGCTCCTCGACTCGTCTCAAATTTATGTTCTCATTTCCAAGAGAATGAAGGAAAGAAAGGGTGAGCTCAACTAGCCCAAGAAGAAATATTATGACTAAGATAATGCGTAATAAATTATCATTAGCCTTCAACAGTTGTTAAACCGATAAAATACAATAGACATCAAGTTTAATCTAGCCGGAACATGCAATCCATTAAAAGAGTCAAGTAGAGAATAAAATCTACTATCTTTTATGATTTAAAAGGTTTTTCATCACTCAAGTATAGTCGAGACTCTCTTTTAATAAATATTCCACATCATCGAATCACCCCCGCACTACTACCACCATATATTCTTTAGTATCACGACCACAATTATTCATGCACTACTCTACCAAGAATAGTTGTGGTATTCATTAATGGTCATGATCATGCCAACAATTGTTCATCAATGCACTACGCCAACGAGGACTTTTACCACATCATTTGTAACATTACGATTAATGATTACACCAATAATCTTCAGGTCATAATCATACCAAGTCCATCCATGCACTACAAAAGCCATGTATGACTTTCAACATAATATAAACATGAGGATGATGACAATGATATAAGAATTCAATAAAACAAGTTCAAGAATTACTTTATCCGTGAATTATTAACGCCCAAATTGTCAACAAGATATCGCTTTTGTAGAGTAAAATTCAAGAATGATCGAAGAATATTTCCATGAAAGATATCGATGAAACGCAAATATCAAGGATATTCTACTAATTTCATGGAGTATAGAAGTCAAAGTTTTAACCAACTGGGTATAATAAAGAATGGAATAACAAAAGAAATCACCACGCATGCGATAGACCATCGCATGTGCAAAGTTATTCCAATGTAATAATAAATAATTCAATCGTGTCGTGAAATTCACACCAGGATGTTCCAATGTAATAATAAAGATGGAACTGGATCCGTAAAAAACATGACAGGATATTCCAATGTAATGATAAAAATTTTAACCAGTGTCCTGTAAAACACACGCATGTGATGTTCCAAATGTAATAATAAAGAATGGAATAATGTAAGAAGATCACCAAGTATAGGGATTCACAGATATAAAAGTTATTCCAATGTAATAAATAAGAATGGAATAACATAAGGATTTCACCAAGTATAGGTATGCCTTATATACAAAAGTTATGTATAGGGTATGCCACTTTTTACAAAAGTTATTCCAATGTATAATAAATAAAATGGAATAACAATGTGTTCTCTTCATGAATACAAAGAATAACACCCTTTACGGTACAACAAATAATATTCCCTACCTTAGAAGAATCAATATCGGCAAAGTGAAGTAAGATAATACTTTTCTTCTTTCTCTCTCTATAGTTTCTCTCTGTAGTTTTCAAAGAATTCGTAAGAAAATAATGAAGGAATGAGCTTTCTATTTATAGGAAAATAGAATGATAGTAATTAATCCATTTAACGGTCCAGTATTGATTTACTTTAATCGGACGGTCCATATTTAAAGCAAAATATTTTAAATAAAATATAATATATTCTATTTATATAAAAACATTTTACTATGCAAACACTACGTGAACACTATGCATAATAAAATATAATATATTTTATTTATGTAATAACTTTAATAAAGTATTCTCGCTTTATATAAAAGATGTTTCGCTTTTATTACGTTAATAATACGAATAATAAAAAAAACGCTATTATCGCTATAATAATTCATATTATTAATCGACAATAATGGAATCAAACCGAGTGACTTCTCACATAAGCATCAATAATCAATACCGGTAATGCTACTATGGAACCACACGACATTATTTTTCTTTTACTACTGAAAGTAGTTCAACAAGATAATTCAGAAACTTCCGTCGTTATTTCAATAAAATATTTTTGTCGCTTTCAATCCGGCAATAATTCTATTGTTGGTCCACCAATGATTGAGCTGCAGACGAATATTCCCCGCTAAACCGAATATTCCCCACCAATCGAATATAATATAACCACTGTGATACTTTGCAAAATTTATAAATATTACCCACAACTATAACATTATATCAAATTTATTCCATAATATTCAAAAATAATATTTATAGAAAATTCATCTTTATTTATAAAAGCCGGGTCTTAACCTCCCTTCTTATGAAATTTCGCCTCCAAATTAGGGTACGTACTGGTATGTCAAGAGGTAAGGATACCTTGATTTTATTTCAGATTCTAACTCCCAAGTCATTTCTCAACATCGTGGTTCCTCCACAAAACTTTGACTTGAGGTACTTGGAGCGTAGAATATGTTCCTTCTTATCCAAAATTTGAATAGAACCTCTTCATACGTCCAAATCTTCCGCTATTTCGTCCTATTGTAACTCTCAAAAATATGGTTCGGTCTTTTCACATATTTACGTAATATGGATATGTGAAAAACGTTATGAACACGAGACATATTTATGGCAGTAAAGTGAGTCTATAGGCCACAGCTTCCTACTCGATCGAGGATTAAAATGGACCAGATGAATCGAGGATTAAGTTTTCCTCTCTTCCAAATCTTGTAACTCCTTTTCCATGGAGCAACTCTTAACAACATACGATCTCCTGTGATGGATTGCAAATGGTGTGTCATATACCTCATCATGATATTATACTTTAAATCGTGGTCGTTAGAACACAAAAGTCCGAGTTGACTCAAGTATTCCTTCTTCATCGATTCTTGCTTCCTTGATAGCACCCTCTTGCACTTTCTTCCTCATACGCATCGCCTCCACCTGTGTCCGTAGCTCAGAAAGTACTTTAACTTTATCGATTAAAGCCGGTTTTACTAGTATATTCGCTATCATCACACGATCCTCGAGTCTTTAACTCTATCTCCATCCTTTGCAAGTCACACAAAATGGGCCTTTGTGGTTACAATAACGCACTCGTGATTTCGCATACGATTTTCTACTCAATGCGCCATTACCACCACGTCAAGATTTCCGTGATGGTATCGGATGGTATGATCATAATCTTTCAATGCTTCAAGCCAACGTCGTTGTCGCACGTTGAGTTCCTTTTGAGTGAAGAAATATTCGAGGCTTTTACGATCCGTGAAAGATCTCCACTTTCTCCCATACAAGTAATGCCTCCAAATTTTAAGTGCAAAGATAAATACCGCTTGAACCTGCATCATGAGTAGGATAATTTCTCTCATATTCTTTGAGTTGTCATGAGGCATAGCTATAACTTTTCCATGTCAGATAAGAACACATCCCAACCTTTTGCGCTTCAAGCATCACCAGATGACAAATCCCTCCGAGCCGGATGGTATTGTCGTAACAAAAATTGTCAAATAAGTCTCCTTTTGAGTTCTTGAAAACTCTTCTCACATTCTTCGCCCCAACCGAACTTTCAGATCTTTTCGAGTCACCGAGTCGATGGAGTAGCGATTCGAGAAAATCCTTCCACGAATCTCCGATAATAACCAAATTAAACCGAGAAAGCTACGTCTTTTCCATCGATTTAAGTTGTTCCAGCTTTCAATAGCTTCAATTTCATTGGTCAACAGATATTCCATGACTTGATACCACACGTGCCCAAGGAATGCTACTTCTTGGCTAGAATTGCATTTCTTCAACTTGCATAAAGCTTATATTCACGGCTTTTGGAGTGTCGTAACCTCAAGTGTTGCTTTCATGATCTTCACGCTTTTGGAATAAATAAGGATGTCATCAATAAAGACGCGACCACAAAGTGATCTAAATATTCCTCGAATACTTGGTTCATCATATCCATGAAGGCAAAGAGGAGCATTAGTCAATCCAAAGGACATGACTAGAATTCATAATGCCTGCATCGAGTTCTCGAAAGCCGCTTTGGAATGTCAATGGCCTCTAATCTTCAATCGGTGATATCCTAATACCCGTATTGATTTACTTTAATCGACTATTCATATTTAAAGAAAAATCTTTTAAATAAAATATAATATATTCTATTTATATAAAAACATTTTACTACGCAAACACTACGCAATACTACGCAAAACACTACGCAAAACACTACGCAACACTACGCATAATAAAATATAATATATTCTATTTATGTAATAACTTTAATAAAGATTCTATTTTATATAAAAGATGCTTCGCTTTTATTACGTTAATAATACGTAATAAAACAAAACGCCATTATCGATATAATAATTCATATTATTAATCGACATAATAATTAATCAAACCGAAATGACTTCTCACATAAAGATCAATAATCAATACCGCGCTTTCTACATAACCACACGACATCGCATTTTTTTACTACCGAAAGTAGTTCAACAAAGATAATCTGTGAAAACTTCCGTCGTTATTTCAATAAAATATTTTTGTCGTTTTCTCAATCCGACAATAATTCTATTGTTGGGTCCACTAACGATTGAAATGCATCAGATTTAATATTCCCCGCTAAACCTAATATTTCCCCACCAATCGAATATAATATAACCACTTCAGATACTTTTGCAAAATTTATAAATATTACCCACAACTATAACATTATATCAAATTTATTCCATAATATTCAAAATAATATTTATAGAAAATTCATCTTTATTTATAAAAGTTCATTAAATTGAAGAGACTGATAAAACACAATCACAAAATATGAAAATAATAAATAATACTCTTCAAATTGTCACATTACCGTTAAAATCTTTCTTACCTTGTTTGATTTGCAATTCTAATAAAAAGTTTAATCTCTAATGAGAATAAAATATATTATATTTTTATACCTTAATATATACATCAAGCTACAAGACTACATGTGGGCGGCCTTTATTTAGCATTACTAGCTGGAGTAGTATTTTCAGCATATTCCAAAAAAATCAAGTGGGCGGTGGGCTTATACTAACAAGTAATCAAGCTTAATATTCATATCATATGACAAGTGGGCAGTATGCATGGGAAGGATATTAAGTTGATCCATATATTATAGGGCAAAGGTGTAAAAAATTAATATTTATACGAATATTTTACTTTCATCCTAAATTAATTTTTTTTTTTTTTCAAAGACTTTAACATTAACATTTTGGTCATCTACATTTCGCCATATAAGAAGATAAAATCCACAAGTTAAAATTTGATGACGTGGCACGCTTAAATATAATAAAATTTTTAAATAAAACAATATATATCATTTAATCAAAACAAAAAATACTAAAATTCAAAATAAAAAAGCATAACATATTTACATCATTTAATCAAAATACTAAAATTCAAAACATAACATATTTACATCAAATACTAATTAAAAAATACAAAATACTAAAAAAATAAATTTAAAAAATACTAAAATACTAACATTCTGTTTTTTTTATTTTTTTTTAAAAGTCTGTTTTTAAAAAAATTCTATTATACTAAAATTCTGTTTTTTTAAAAAAACTTTTTAAAAAGTTTCCTTTTTAAAAAAATATGTTTTTTTAAAATTCTGTTTTTTTAAAAATCTTCTTTTAAAAGTTCCGTTTTTTTAAAAAGTTTGTTTAAAAAAATTTCTATTTTTTAAAAATTCTTTTTAAAAGAAAATCTATTTTAAAAAATTTTTTTTTTAAAAGAACTGTTTTAAAAAAGTTCTGTTTTTTTTAAATTCTGTTTTTAAAAATTCTGTTTTTTTAAAAAGCTGTTTTAAAAAATCTATTTTTTTTAAAAAATTGCTTTTAAAAAGTTTCTTTTTTAAAAATTCTATTTTTAAAAAAATTGTTTTTAAAAATTGTTTTTTAAAAGAAGCTATTTTAAAAATTCTGTTTTTTTTAAAAATCTGCTTTTAAAAAGTCTATTTTAAAAAAAATCTGTTTTAAAAATTCTTTTTTTTAAAAAAAAACTGCTTTAAAAAAGTTCTGTTTTTAAAAAATTTGTTTTTAAAAAAATTTGTTTTTAAAAATTCTGTTTTTTTAAAAATTCTATTTTTTAAAAAAAGCTGTTTTAAAAAATTCTATTTTTTTAAAAAAAACTGCTTTTAAAAAGTTCTGTTTTTTTTAAATTCTGTTTTTTCTGTTTTTTTTAAAAAGCTGTTTTTAAAAAATCTATTTTTTTAAAAAATTGCTTTTAAAAAGTTTCTTTTTTAAAAAATTCTATTTTTTTAAAAAATGTTTTTAAAAAATGTTTTTTTAAAAAGAAGCTGTTTTAAAAAAATTCTGTTTTTTTTAAAAATCTGCTTTTAAAAAAGTCTATTTTTTAAAAAAAATCTGTTTTTAAAAAATTCTGTTTTTTTTTTAAAAGCTGTTTTTAAAAAAATTCTATTTTTTTTAAAAAACTGCTTTTTAAAAAGTTTCGTTTTTTAAAAATTCTGTTAACGCTAAAAAAAGTTTAATTCAAAAAATATAACGTTAAAATGATTTTTAAAAAATTAATTTAAAAAGGAAGTTTTACGTTCTTTATGAACATCGTGATTTTTTTTCAACTTCGCTTATATAATATCATGTGGGCCGCCTTTTCTTACCATATTACAGAATTACCCCCACCCACGTGTTCCACATGTTCATACTGTATTGTGCATGTGATGTTGAGCAATAATATGAGGGGACCTTAATAAAACAGAAAAAGATACTACAAGGGAGACCTTAATTAATAATCCCTTTCTCTCTAATTATTTGACGTTTTAAAGGTAGACACAAGAATTAAGATAATAATTAAAAATTATTAAATATAGTACTCAATTGTCTATAATACCCTTAAATTTTTTGTTAGGATAAGGAGAGAGAAAGAGTTTAAAGTATCAAAAAATAAACAGAGTAATAAAGGATAATTTTGAAAAAATTGTCATTAATTTTTTTAGATTTGAACAAACGTTAAATAATTATAAACAAATAAAAAATTCTAAAACGTCAAATAATTAAGGACGGAGAAAATACAACATTAACGTACACTTTCTGATTTAAACTGTTGCCAAAAAAATTCATATAAAGGAAATTTGACACGTACGTACCTAATTAATTCACTCGAGTGTGTTGGCACTTGGCAGACACCTCATGCATGATGATCTTTCACAGCTAATATAGTTGATGATGGCTCGAGTGACAAGATTGGTATATATATATTTAAGATTGATTGATATTCTGGGTCATTCTTTATATATCAGTATGTAAGCCTATATATAAGGTTGTTTCTTTTTATCATATATATATATCACCATGCATTATCCATGCTTACTAAACTATACTTGATTATAAATCATTGTTTCCAAACAAAAAGAGAAACTAAACAATCATTTCTCTTAATTCTCAGTTCATTTACAATATATATATAGCTGTTCCAAATTGATTGAATCCATGCATGTTGGACCTCTAGAGTTTGACCTTTGATGATTCCACCACGGTAGAGTTTAACAAGAGCAGTGTGGTAGCCCAGTACCTTTATGGAATTTTTGGTAGCCTTTTTTGTCTGTTAAAATATTACTAACGATACTTAATTTTTAAAGATGAGCTTATAAATAAAAGTTGTATTTTTCTCTTCTTTTTCAGTTTTTCTTTTGTTTTCTTGCGGGAAAAATATACAAATATAACTTTACTTTACTTTTAAGAAACTACTAGTAATCAATGACATCCTGAGTTGTCGTCCTGAATCGCAACATAGAATTTGTCTTTGTATTGTAGAACTTGTTTCTGATGTGTTAATGACAAGATCTTTTCCAACGTTCCAATCACGTAAGACGCTCGATCCCGATCGCAGAAAGAAACACGATAAGACACCTTTAAAACTTGACTACCGGATCACGTGGATAGCTTTCGGCGTGAGAGTCATATACGTGTTCATGAGCTTAACAATGGATGAATGAATGCCTAGTGTATTGAAAGAGATAATAATTCTCGATTGTGTATATGTGTGAATATGAATGAGAACGCACTGTTTGTTAAGACTTAATGATAGGTTATACTCTTCTTTCGCCTTCGCCATCGTGCCACCCACTACCTCCTCGACACGTTTCGCTTATCCGATGGATCCCGCCGAACGCCTCAGAGTCTACTCACTACCTTTAGTCATCAAGCTTATGCCACTACCGATTATATTCCCATCCACATTAATGCATGGCGTGTGTCTTAGTCAACTCATCATGTTTTTCATCATTACAAGTCAAAGTAATAGATATTAAATGATCCAATGGGTTATTCCAATGAACCTACCCGTTACCTTTATAAGGTTAAATAAGTAATATGGTGATTAGTGCCAAAGTGACTTTCAAGGTTCAATAATGAAGGCCCAATAGATTAATTAAATAAGTAGTTCTGATTTACTCTCTACCAAAGAGGGAAATATCACGACCCAACATTGCTTCTAGTTTTTGTCAATGTAATGTTTAATAGAAAACTATAAATGGTCCATGATATTAGAATTTACTAAAGGCCCATAACAGAAATAATTGAGACATACCCAATTTGGTCCATAAGATGAGACAGGGATGGTCGAATGTCCAGAAAAAAAGGCCCACCAATAAAGGATTGAAATTGAAAAGATGGTCTAAAAATCTAAATCCAACCAAGCCCAAATCGATAGAATATCTAAGGATCGATCCTGACGCTTCCCATTCAATTCTCATCATTACTAACATTTAATGTGTTTACTTTATACACCGTGGTAACCGCCAAGATAAAAGATAAACTTTACCAATTTCGACGATTTTACCCGCCAAATTTGAACTTTGAACCTTTCGAAGTTTTCTTCTCCTTCCCGTAACTTCCTTCTCTGCTTTTACGAGATCTCAACAATGGTGACCGTGAGCTCTAACTGCACTTCTCCCCTCGGCGTGACTCCGCTAACACCGCTTCCAATCCAAACCCTAACCAAGAGGGTTCGAGTTTAAATCCTCAATCCACGTTAACCACGGGAAGAATCACCACGATCCCTTCTCCGCCTCCTTCCGACTTCTTGAGGATGGGGAACAATTTCCTCATGCCAATACCCTCCATCTTTATACGGTCGAGATATCGTATCCTCCTGACTCGCTATCGATTCCTTGGATATGTCGCTTATAAGGGCTCCGCCTCGAAGAGAACGATGTACCATCGACCTGGATGGTTTGGCCGCTATGCCATTC
Source organism: Panax quinquefolius (assembly GCA_020205615.1). NCBI lineage: Eukaryota > Viridiplantae > Streptophyta > Magnoliopsida > Apiales > Araliaceae > Panax > Panax quinquefolius. Next base: position 165,858,719 of record CM035152.1, read on the forward strand.
TTTTTTCTTGAAAAGGGATTCGCTTACCCCTCATGCCTTCGTCGTTACCTCCTAGGGTTTATAGGAGTGGGTTTTTCCCACTTGGTGCCTAATTCCTATATCCACATTATGGCATTCATTGCCTTACTTCATCACTTAATTAGGGATTCCTCCTTCGTCGACATCTTCTTCACCCTCTTCTCAAATTTCCTGGGTAGGTCCATGCTTAACTAGGTTTCAAAATGTTGAGCAAATGTTTCCTCGACCCAACACCGCATTTGAGAAGAGAACCCCGATGGATACCCCTTCAAGCAACAAGGGTTGGCACGAAAAATGGTTTTTGTCATAGACCCAAATCTCTTCTCTTCCAGATCGACTATTTCGATCGGATCTCTCGGACTTTGGAGATATCCCCAAGAGCGTGTGAAGAAATGGCAGATTTTTTGAAGAAGATTCCTCCGAAGGAATGGAGTTTTGCACTTCTGACTAAGCAAGTTTGGCTATATGACCATAAATGTAAGTTTCAAACAACTTTGTAACACAGTTATTTGAGATATTTAAGTGATATGGGTTCTGATACATGGTTATTTGCAGTGTCTCTGATCAAACCAACTTCTTCGGAAGTAAAAGAGTTGGAAGACTTTTTGGCAGGGAAGATTACGGATGCAAGTGGAGAGCCTCTGACTGAAGAATCTTCCCGAGCTGATCCCCCCGTCACCGATCCACCAACTGTTTCTCCTCAGAATGACGAACCCCAAACTGACGAACCCATCGTTCCTCAAGAATCTCTCAGACCTCGCCGAAAGAAAAGAGCCGCCAAGAAATCTAAATCCACCCAGCCGAAAATAAATCCTGAAAGCGATCCGAAAATAATTCCCGAAGCAATTCCACAAGCAACCCCTTCATCCAACCCTAGTTCTGCACCTTCTGAATATGTCCCGATTAAGAGAAGCCTGCTTGACATACCTCTACACGATCGGGCGAAGGTTCTCCGTGCTAAGAAGATAAGGACAAAGATTACCCCTTTGACTGCCGATGAGCTCCGAGTTCCATTGTCTTCGACTGACATTCCCCCAATAGTCTCAACTGAAATTCAAACACCTGATGATGAGCTGGTCGAATCTGTCCCCATCTTATCTCGAAAAAGAAAACAACCGTCAGATAGCCATCCAGGTTCATCCTCTGCTCCTTCACCACCCCTCGAACCTACTCTGCTCGATCTCCTTCTCGTAAAATATATATGTGGATCCTCACCGCTCACAATCAATCTATGCCTCTCCTCCAAGACAAATAACCTCTCAATTTCAAAGATAACGCTATGGCCTCTCCAACCATGTGGCCCTCGATTTAATGCCAACTTTCCTTTTCAACTGTTCGACGCCTTCGTCCGTGAGACCGATGACCATCGGTTTGGGAATAGTTCGAACGGGGACTTGTTTAACGAAGGCATGAGCTACCTGGCGAAGGTAAATGGTTCTCTCCTTAATTTCCGTATTTATCTTCATATTTATACATTTGAGACTGATCAAACAAGATTGAACATATATAGGCCAATGTCAGATTCAAGGCTCAAGCGCCCAAAGTCTATCAAGTTTAATCCGAAGAAGAGGCGATGAGAAGGAGAACGACATCCTCAAGTCTCTGCCTGCTCGGGAAAGGACTCAACGTGAGAGCGTTCTTCACACGAATGAGGGTCTTGGAAAGAGTTGGCCCAAGCCAAAGGAGATGCGAAAGACATCCAATGAAGAACTCAAGTCAACTAAAGCACAATATGAGGAGATCGTCCAAGATGAATGTTGATTTGGTTCGAGGAGGCGAAATAAGGATGGAGAAGATCAAAGAGTTAAAGGCCGATGCTAAGATCTTGACTAAAATGATCCAAGCTGTAGCTAGCGTAAACTCATCATCCGAATCATTTTAAGCTTGAAGAAGAAATCCGAGAACTCAAGGCTCTTCGACCTCGGGCCTCCTCTAACTGCCGACCTTCGCAAGAGATATGCCAAGAGTATCGAACCTCGGATGAGATTAACGGAGATCATGAAGATATATTCTCGAAGCTATGAGCTCACTGAGAGTCGTGGCAAGGAGAAGTTGATTACAGCTAACGTGAATCCATCCTTGCTCGACTCTTCAGATGGCGAGGATGATGCCTGAAGTGAATGCTCTTGTTTTTCTTAAGTTTTATTTAAGAATATTTATAAAAATTTCTGTTTATTTTGGAAATTGTTTAAGGATTTTGTTTTTAAAAACTTTTATCAGGACTTCTATTGTTCTGAAATTATGTTGGAATTTATGTTTCTGCACAATGTGTTTGTTAATATGAATGAATAGATCGATGCCTACTGGTGAAATTTCAGCTTTCTATGTCATGACTTCTGCATGATGCTTTTCGTTTCTTGTCAATAATTCAGTACCAATGGTCTTGAATGAACCGAGCTTAGATTGTGAACTAGTTAAGGCATATAACAGTTAAGAATTAAATGAAGTGAACTGAATTTAATGGATAGAATTTAATGGACTGAATTGAATGAACTGAACTCAACATTTGAACAAAATAAAGTAATGTATACTTATCATTTCTGAAGTGTGAGATCGGTCATGTGTCAGATAAATTCGGCTGATCCTCTTTGCACCATCGGAATTTTGTTTGCCACTCGGGGTGAAACAATTATATAGGAACTAAGATATAAGGATCGCGGAATTTGTCTACCACACTGGGTCACAAATTCATAGGAACACTCTTGACAATAAGTGTCATCATCTGATGGCCAAAGAAGTCCCACCATACCTCCTTACTCCGATTGCATTTTTGTTTACCACTCATGGTAAATCAAAATTAAGAAGATCATAGTATTTGTCTACCACACAGGGTATAACAAATTCATAGGAACACTCCCGCCAAGAGGCTACCATCGAATAGTCAATGAGTCCACCCCGCCCTCCTTACTTCTAACTAATATTGATTTATCGCCTCTAGAAAACCAATATAAAGGAACATAAGATTTGTCTACCACGCTTAAGCAACAAATAAATGGGCTACCATCGAATGGCCACGAGTCCAACCATACCTCCTTACACCATTGTGAACTTAGGACAAATAAGAAGAGGATCACCAGTGAAAAGTGAACTTTTATAGATGGTGAACAATCATGCGTATGCACTTCTTGTAAACCGACTCGATCTCTCATCGGAAATATTTTCAAGCCCCGCTGCATGCCAAGTGTTCTTGATCTCGGATCCATCTAATGCTTTTAGACGATAAGTCCCCGGCTTTGGTACTTCGATCACCTCATACGGCCTTCCCGGGCCTTCGGCGTTAACTTTCTTGTGTTTTGAGGCGTAGACGCTTGGCTTCTAAGGATCTAAGTCTCCTACTTGAATCTCACGGTTTGACCCTTTTGTTGTAATGATTAGCTACTCTTCGTTGATAAGCGCCCAATTTGAGCAAAGCTATCTCTCCGACTTCTTCTAGAAGATCCAAGTTGGCTTTCACCCTTCGTCATCAGATCTCTTTGAATCGACCGACCCAAAGACTTGAGATCCGATTTTGACTAGGACTAAGGCATCGCATACCATAGGCCAATCGAAAAGGTGAATCCTCGTGGTGGTCCTTGGTCCCGGAAGTTAAGCCAAAGACACCGAAAGCGCTTCTTCCGCCATCTTCCTTTAGCTTCATCCACCGGCTGATCCCGCTTCGCTTCAGTCATTCTCTGGTCACCTCGACTTGCCTGCTCGATCGTGGATGAGCCACCAAAGTTTTCTTATCTTTGAACCCCCACCACCGGCAAAAATCCTTCAAATTTTGATCCCACGAACTAGCGTCCATTGTCTGATATCACCACTTTGGGAATTCCGAAGCGAAATATTACGGACCCTTTCACGAACTTCAAACATTCCTCGCTCTGTTATCAACCGAAGTGGCTTCGCCTCTACCCACTTGGTCATGTAATCAATGGCGACTATAACGAAACTGACCTGCCCTTTCGCTTTCTAAGAATGGACCCAAAGATATCAACCCCCTGCATAACAAAGCGGTATAAGAGATAGAATCGAGTATAGCTCTTACGGTGGTCGATTCGGGATCTGACCGCTTGAAATGACACTTCTCACACTTCTCCACATACTCAGTAGCTTCCTTGAAGATCGTTGGCCAGTAGTACCCTTGTTGAAGAACTTTGCATGCTAATGACTTAGCAGCCATATGATCACCGCAAATGCCTTCATGAACTTCCCGGGGCATACTCACCATTCAGATTTTAACCAAACACTTCAATAATGGTGACGAAAATGCCATTCGATAAAGATCCCCATCAATAAGAACGGTTGGCACTCTTGTACTTGATCTTCTTTGCCAAAGATCTCGATCCGGCGGAAGGACGCCATCCGCCAAATATTCATGTAGGAGTCATCCAAAGAGTTAGATCGCTCAATACACATCACCGTTTCATGCTGAACACTCGGCTGCTGTAAAACTTCCAAATAAACCGATCAATTGAAAACATCTGCATCCGTGGTGGCGAGCTTCGATAGGGCATCGAGAATGGAATTATCGTTACGCTCTATACCCAGAAACTCATAAGAAACAAAGTACTAAAGTCGGTCTTTTAATTCTGCCAGATACTTGATCATCTTGGTCCCACGAGCTTCATAATCTCCCGACAGTTGTTTGACGACCAACTGAGAGTCACTGTAAATGATCAGCTTCTGGACCTCTAGACTCTTCACCAGTCGAACACCAGCCAACACTGCTTTACATACTCGGCCATTGTTCGTCGCTTTAAACCTCGAATCGATGGCTCACGCAGACTTTGAATCCTCCGGACTCGTCAAGATAATACCGCCCCACTAATAATACCATAGTAGAGATCCATCTCACAGACAACATCCATGCATTCTCGTCTCATTGAAGAACAGAATCTTCGACGGACGTCTCACTTTTTCCGGCGATTCAAAGATCTCGCTTGATGAACGAAAGCATTCCACCATAAAATCAGCCAAGGCCCACGACCTTTAATAGCGGTTCGGGATGATACTCAATGAAAAATTGGGACAACTCCATAGTCCATGCCGCTAGTCTCCCGAAACCTCCGCTTGCTTTTCATCACCTTTTTTCAATGGTCGATCCGTAGACGATCAGAGCCAATTTTGAAAATATTGCCAAGTTTTCTACTAGCAATTATCAAAACAAAACAAATTTTTCAATATTCGGCACTGGTTTCAAAGATCTCGTAGGGCGTGGGCCGACATAATAGAATCGGATCTTCGATTCCCATGTCCTCCCGAACCAAAGACCGCTTCCAACCGCCAATGAACTTGCTCAGCAAGTACAAATACAAGGTCTCACAAGGTGCTTCATCAATAAAGGAGCCGAAGATAGATATGTTTTTATGCCCTGAAAGGTGTCTTCGCATTCCGAAGTCCACTGGAACGTCTTTGCATTCTTCGGTCCTTTTAGTGTATCAAAGAAATGAAGGCACCTCTCGCAGAGACTTCGACATAAACCTCCTCGAGAGTCAGAATCCCGCCACCGACGTTGGACATCTTTGAACGATCGAGGAGTCTTCATGTCAAGAATGGCCTGGATCTTCTTCGGATTGGCTTCAATGCCCCTCCGATCGACCGGATATCCCAGAACTTCCTCGCCACGAGTCCAAGGTGCATTTGGTCCTGGATGAGCCTCACCGATGATGACGGATACCGAAGCATTCCTCCAGATCGTCCCAAATGCTTCGAACTCGATGCTCTTCACGATCATGTCATCTACATGAACCTCCATGTTTCTCCCTTGGTTACTGCTCAAGGCAAGACGGTTCATCATTCTCCGGTAAGTGGCTCCAGCATTTATGAGGCCAAAGGTCATCTTCAGACACTGCGACAATCGAATCTGTGTGTAATGAATGTTTGCTTCTTCGGACGCCCTTCTTGATATATGGATATTTGGTGATAACTCAAAAAGCATCCATAAAGCTTAGTAATGATACCCCAAGTGGCATCGATGAGTTTGGTCAATATGGGGCAAGGGATAAAAGTCCTTCTGGACAAGCTTTATTCAGACGGCAGTGTAGTCGATGCAAACCCGCCATTTTCCATTCCGCTTCGCACCAACACCACATTCGCCATCCACTCGGGTAATCGATCATAGATGAAGCTTGCTGCAGTCTACGGCTTTTGCAATCTCCTCATCAATGATCTTCGTGGCTCGGTGGTGCAAAATCCGCTTTTTCGCTAAACCGGCTTCTTCAAGGATCTACATCTAGTCTCAGGTTTCGGCTATCTTTCTACCGACTCGTGCACGTCCCGTGGTTCCTATGCAAAAATATCCGCATACAGTCAAGGAGCTCCATGAGGTTTGTCCAAGAGGTTCTCGCGCACTGAACCAATCTTTACTGCCTTTCTTCTCCGCTTTCCGAGGACTAGCTCGATCTCTTTCGCTTTCTCCCGCAGAATTACCAATGGCTCCGAGCTACTTTTCGGTGAAGGGCTCGATCTCAATCGCCATGGTTTGTTTTTCGTTATCGACCCCCACTCCGGAAGAAATAACCGCATTTCTATAACATCGTTGGGCGATCTAAGTCCCCCGCCACTTCTCCAACTCCATGCTACTGGGAACTTGATTTTGAAGTGAGGGATGGAAGTTACCATTGAGAGTCACAAGGTGTAGCTTTTCCCAATATGGCATTGTAAGTCTAATCTACATACGCACAACATAAAATTTACATTATTTCTACTCGCCGAGGAGCCGTGTCAAGATCACCTGGGAGCTCGATAGGCTCGCAACTTTCGACCGGATCGTTATAAAGCCATATAAAGGAGCTTCCCCATTCGACCTCCATCTTTCACCCATCAAAATGCATCCTCCGATAAGCACGGGCATATAAGATGTCTACGTAAGACTTCGCTGTCTATCATCATCGTTTCACATCTATCGAACCCACTTAGGCCAGGATCACCAACGCCCCTCATGCGGCTCGATAGTTCAAGGATAATCAGACGGTGAAAGAAATAATACCTCGAAAAAGGTTTTTCACCTTCTGGGGAGCACCCGCCACCGACACGACCAATCCAGATATCCTCTCCTCTTCTTCCCTACCAATTTCCCTCGTTGTCCCATTTCTATTATTACATCAACGACGTGCCTTGGCAAAGGGTAATCGAATACTTTGAGTGGGTAGGGACCGTCAACGGCTACCTAATAAAGACGATTAGTATTTTGTCGACCTTGTTGGTCCCTCCCTGCCACGTCTCAACCAAAGAAACCGCTTTTGAATCTTCCTCTCTATTTAAATCTTTCAAATTGCAACATTCATTAGTATCGTGACCGGAGGCTTAATGGTAGCCACAATATTTTTTGGGTACCCCGCCTCGGGCTTGATGTGGTCACGAGGCGGCTCATAGAATGGCCGGGTTCCCGATCCGTCCGTAATCACCGACCTATCCGTGTTCACTTGGTGTAAACTTTATTCACCTTCGAGGCGACACAGTGTGGATTACTACTCTCTGTCGCCACGAAAGTTATCGAACTTCTTCAACCGCCTCCGCCGATCATTATACCCTCCTCCTTTCTCCGATCGCCATCCGCACTTTTAGGATCATCTCGCATCCTTTAACCGTCCGAAGAAGGACGCTTTGTGCTATTCATAGCCTCCTCTACAACAATATATCCTTCGCTTTGTCAAAGCTTCACGTTTCTTCATGGTTGAACATCAACTTTTCACCAACTTCACAGACTTTACCAGATCTAGCCCATTCTGAAACAAACCTACGGCCTGGATGTGACGCCCCCAAAATAGGTATACACAACACCCATTCTGAGTCGCCAAATACATGGTACAAGAAGCAAACTACAACTTCAATAATACAAATGTCGTGTGAAATACGACAATATATACTGTGAGTTTAAATACAAATATTATCTTCTAGACAATATCTATACTCAAATAAATCCTCATCACATTTATTGATACATTATTTTACAAAAATGGTGAGGACTACTAAACAACTCTCTCTAAACCTTCATTCCATACCCCGACTAAGACTCGCCACATTCTCGCCTCCCGAGAAGAAAATGGAACAACAAGGAAAAGGGTGAGCTCAACTAGCCCAAGAAAGAATATTATGACTAAGATAATATACAACAAATTATCGTTAGTCTCCAACAGGAAAAAATCGATAGAATACAATGTATAACAAGTTTCAGATCAATATTCGCAATGAAATAATAATTCATGAAGAGTTACGTAGAGAATGAAATCTACTATAATCTATGAATTTAACATACCATCATCAATATTTTATCCTCGTAACATCAATCAATATTCATCTCAAATCAAATATTCATCTTTGCACTACAAAAGCCAAAGATATTCATCAATTCCAGTATGTTCATCTCAACACTGCTCATCTTTGCACTAAAGGCCAAAGATATTCATCACCATACCATGTTCATTTAAACACCGCTCATCTTTGCACTACAGCCAAAGATATTCTTCAGAAATCATTCATCTTTGCACTACAAAAGCCAAAGATATTCAATAATATCATCATTTAAGACCGAGGATGATGAAAAATATTTTTAAAGAACGAATCCAAAGGAAACAAAATGACAAGGATTAAGGATTAAGGATTCGTACTTTGTTTTATCCATGTCCAACAATACCTCAAAAATAATCATAGTGGTGTAAAATTCAAGAATGATCAAAACATGGATATAATCAAAGTTTAGTATCCAAAAATAGATATTTTGGACTTAAAAGAAAAATTTTCATTTTCTATGAATAGTGCCGAGTATTCGTGAATAGTCAGATATCGTGAATAAAGTGTCGATACGTGAATAGTAACTCCGACACCAAAAGATAGAAATTCCACAAAAAAACATCTTCACGCTTCACTTAATAGACTTAATAAGAATCGTGAATAGTAACTCATGAATAGTAACTCGTGAATAAGAACTCATGAATAATAAGTAACCCCACATGAAAAAGTTCCAAATTTGATAAAAAGTTCCAACCAATATTTCAAAGATAATGATATCAAGAAATAATATCATTCGAGAATAAAATAACATCCCTTACCTCAAAGAATCAAGATTTCTTGGAAGGAAAGGCTCAAGTGATCTTGAATGAAACTTGTCTTTGAATAAAGAACTCTCAAAGTATCTAAATACTCACAAAATACGCTCAATAATATAGAGAGAGAAAGAGAGAAAACTTTGTTTCGGTGTGATTTTCAATTCTAACTTAAATTTCTATTTATAGGAAAATGTTAGCCACCAAGCAGCACTTCGACTTCACCACCGATGGCTTTACCTCGCTACTATTGCCACCACCACATTTGAAATAAAATTCAGCACATTTCTTCACCAACCACAAGTGGGGCCCACTCAATTCTAGAATTTTCCACCAAAATCAATTATAACCCTAATTTCCGAATCAGACACCTCTTAAAATTCATAACAAATCATTCGTGAATTTTTAACGGTTCAAAATTTGTGGACATATACTCAACTTATGTATGTATAACATACCCAAAAATTACCACAATCCAACGGTCGGATTAAAAATTATAACCCCCGCAATATATCTCAAAACCCCTGATTTAATTTTTAATACCTCCAATCCGATAAAATACTGATAAAACACCTCAACATTAATTCCTTCATTAATAACCACATAAATAAATCCATCATTTATATCCACATAAAATAAATATTTCCTTATCATATGAATCAATAATTAATTATTCACAAATAATATTACGTAATCACATTTATAATGAACCAGTCGCTCCCGGTGAAAGAGGGGCTTTCCAATAAGGATCTCTCCTTCATCGCCAGCAAGAATTAGGTGACCAAACCTCTCCTTGATGTAACTTTCTAGACATTGCCAATAATGTTATCTAATAATATTATTCAAATAATATGAATTATTGATCCGATAATGGGAAATATCAGGCAAAGACAATTATCGAACAACAATAATATAAAATATCAACGCAAAGAATTATCGAATCAATAAAATAAAATATTGAATAAAGAATTCATCGTGAAAATTATTGAGTAAAGGCCATCTTACGTGCGAATCAATAATTCAACAATCATCAGGTAATACCGCAAAGCCATCGCGTTAACCACGCCAGACATCAGATTTTAACCACCGGGTATTCCAACAAATCTTAATCTGAATAACTACGCCGTTATTTATAACCACCCAAACTTTGTCGCTTTCCTCATCCAATCGCTTTCACATGGGCCCACACATGGTCACTGCTTGGCATTGCATTTAATATTCCCCGACAAAGACTTTAATATTCCACGACCAAACGAATATTCCCCGACAACAATGAATATTTTATAACCACTTGCTTATTTTGAAATATTTGTGTATTTAACCCTTAACTATCCACATTAATCAAATCAACCCTTACTATTTCAAAATAATAAATAAAGGAAATTCCTTTTATTTAAAAAAAATTTCGGGTCTTACAACCTCCCTCTCCTTGAAATTTCATTCACGAAATTGCTTCTCCGAACCTCTTCACATATTGACCCAAGGACTCGATACCTCGCTTTCACCGTGTTAATGAACTCCTGTTCCTCTCCTTCTTGCTCCCAAAGCCCGAGGCATGGAACTTATCGCAAAGCTTCGGTCTAAGAAAAATTGAATCGATGGCAAAGTCCCCATCCATCCGCCTCGCATCTTTCCTCAATGTCGTGAATAAATGTAGCACTTGGCAAAGATCGGTGAAATCATAATAATCCATGGGCCGGTCGAACGCCTGGCTATAGTCGTAAGGGTCCCCGGACCCATCTTAACTCTCCATACGAGGCAACTTCTTGGTGATATATGTCTTCTCCTTGAGAATATCCGAGGAAAAAGGGGATGCCTTCTTCCCGGTGCCGCCTTCACCCGTTGAACCTCAGCTAACCGCTTTCGAGCTCTTTTAAACTCCTTCACTAAAAATCAACACCTTGGGTCATGCGAGGAGACCTCTTTCTCCCCGAACGACATTACGCCTCGAGTGGATCGACCTCCTCCGCCGATCATTGCCCTTGGGCTTCCACGGTTCTACTCCGTCTGATAATTCTCATCCTCCTCATGAGAATATTCACGCCGATGCTCTTCTTCGGTTTCGCAGCACGATCTCCCTCGACCGCTCTTCGCTTTGTTGTTGTCTCGATCCGAGAACCAATGACCACCGATGCTTTCTTGAGGCCACGGGAGTTCTGCTCCTCGATCTCTTCCTACCGTGAGAACGATCCCTGAACACGTGTGTAGAATGCTCCGGCTCTTTACCTCTCGCCGTGACATCTCCTTATGCTTCTACGCTTTTGACCAACATACTAGATGTTTCATCCTTTAACTCCGCCACCAAGCATCTCGTTTCGGCTATATCTTCTTTTCTGCTTAATGTAACCTCCAGGCTTTATCTGCTTCAATCATCATCCTCGCTTGACTTGGCGACTCATCCTCCTCGACCACTTGGCGATGAGTTTTGGTCGGTGTGCCTTCCGTCCGCCTTCGACCATGATCACGCTCCTTATCCGCATCAAAACCAACCTCCGCTCTGCCCCACCATGGATCTTCGGACGGAGATCTCCTGAATTATGCTTAGAGGTTGTGCTCTCGTGAACACTTTTAGAAGGACCCATGCGATCCTTTATCGAAATACGAAAGCGGTGTGAGCTAATGACCATCGCCGCCTTTTCCGGCATACCATCTCTACTCCTCACCATCTTCCGAAGTAGATTAAATGAATGTGATTAAAAATTTCAATGACACTAGAACTCAGCCCTCCTTCTAGCGCCAATGTCAACGCCAAGATCTTCTCCAACGTCCCAATCACGTAAGACACCCCGATCCCGCATGATAAACACGATAAGACACCAAAAGCTCACGGTAGGACCAGCGGGATAGCTTTCAAGTACGTGATAGTCGATATCGTGTTCACAAGGTTAACAATGGAGGATGTAATGTCTAGTGTATTGAAAGAGATAATAATTCTCGATTGTGTGTATGTGTGAATATGAATGAGAACGTGTGTGAGAACGCACTGTTTGTGAAGACTTAGTTGATAGGTTATACTCTCTTTTGCCACATTCTGGTGCCACCTCCTCCTCGACACATTTCCGCGATCGATGGGTCTTCTTGGTCGCTCAGATCTACTCACTACCTTTTAGTCATTTATTTATCACGCCGTAAGTGACTATATTCTCATCCACATTAATGTCATACCAGTGTCTTAGTCAACTGTCATGCTTTTTCATCATTACAAGTCAAAGTAATAGATATTAAATGATCCAATGGGTTAGTCCAATGAACCTATCTTATTTATAGGGTTAAATAAGTAATATGGTGATTAGGCCAAATGACTTTCAAGGTTCAATAATGAAGGCCCAATAGATTAATTAAATAAGTAAGCTTATCTTACTAGAAAAAGAGGGAAATATCACGACCCAACATGATGTATATAATTATAAGTTCTTTATGATAATGACATGTTATAATTACTTAGTTAAAATCACATATTAATTTTATCCTCATCTTTCTGCTATATATATAGTCATTAAATCTTGTTCTATATAAAATTGAGATAATAAAATGAAATATGCACTCCAAATCTTGCGAGAATTGATTTTGGAGCCAGTAGAGTAGTGAAGAATTTTGAAATTGCATTACAACATCATCTTGAATAATTTCTTTCAATATTTATCCTATACTTAATTATAATTTTCTTTTCTCCAGCTATAGTGATCTGATCAGAACTAGAGGTCGGAGTAGTATTTCCGGTAGGAGATCAACTCTTCCTCGTAATAGTGGCGAGACTGTTAACATGGAGAGAATGAGATATGAACCTATTATATCTCATAATTAATAGTGGTGAAAGTGTTGATGGACTACACCAAATACTACCCAAGCCGAAAGCTTATAAAAGGGACTACTCTAAATACTACGCAATAAATCAGAATTGATAAAATACTTTATAAAGTCTTGCTACACAAGTTAAAATATTTCTAAAACAATATTAATTAGCACATTATTCCTATGGCACTTCATCTAGAGCTTAGGCCTTAGGTATTGATCGATAAAATTGTGTAATAAAAATTTATTACAATAGAGATTATGTATAAAATAGGATTTTTTTTAAAATAGGGTATGTACGTAAAAAGAGTTGTTTGATAATTATTTTTATTATATATTTGAATATAGTATTTTATTATTTTACGTCCTTATATCAATTTATACAAATTTAAGGTGAGAATTAAAATAGAATATTTATTAAATAATTAATTCAAATAAAATCACCAATAATATATAATTAATAAAATATTTTAAGTCTAATAAAACATAATAATAATAATAATAATGATAATTTTACATAATTAATACAAAATATGGTGATGGTCGTGGATGGTGGTGGTGCAGGTGTCAAGCGATAGTGGTGATGGTGGTGAGTGATAGTGGGTGGTGGTGGTAGTGGTTAGTGGTGGTGGGTGGTGGTTGATGGTTTTGAATGGTGGTGGTTGGTGCATGGTGGTAGGTTATGGTGATGGTTGTGTTGAGAAACGGATGATAATGAATGAAGGCTTAGTGGGGATGTTAATGAATGAGAAATTGATGGCCTACTTTATGAGGCTTAGTGGGCATCAATGATGGAATTAATTGGATATTTGGGAGTTACTTTCTCAACTCTTGTTATAAGATTATTCTCCAAGGATGTAAAAAGGGTGAATTTTTGGAGAAAAATAGTGGGAAAAAAATAAAATAAAAATAGTTTAGGCCTTCTTCTTTATTCTTCCTTCCTACTTAGTGATAATCTTTCTACACACGGTAGAGTTCGCCTCAGAGCATTGTTGTATCCTGGGAGACAATTTGTCCTGCCACGGCCAAATATTGTCTTAAAGAAACTGTTCTTACAGTCCTCAAAGCTACAATCTACTAGTCTGTTCAACGTCCATTGTATTAAGGTTAAATTTGTTTTATTTTATTTTGGGTTTTACTTTGATATCAATATAGAATTCTTTTCCGAATTTTATTATATTTCTGCTTCTACAAAAAGATTATTACTAACGTGGCTAACAATCTTAAGATAATATTTTTGTTTTGGTTAATCTTTTATTAAGTTGCAGATTATACCTTTGCTTTGGAATACCTTGACTTGGTTTTCTTATTTGGACTGTTCTGGATTAATACTCACTTGGACCTTTCTGGAATAATTAAATAATAATTTGTTTCCTATTCAAAACAGGTTGTTATTTTTTTTTAGACTAATTTAGTCTGTTTGTATTTTCAGAATGAATATTCCTGAGAATGAAATTGTTCCAACCGTCCACGAGAACAATCTAGGTTACGTTCACGTAAATGGCACCGATGGACGTAACGATTCCGGTTTACGTAACATCGGTTCGGTCCTATATATGTCCGGTTTCCGGATTACGGCCCCGCCAAACCATACTGTCAATCACAAATGAAATCTAGAAAAATTCATCGGTGTGAATTTTAAGACTTGGCAACGAAGATGTTGTTTTACCTTACTATGTCAATTTGGCTAATTGGCGAAGGATGATCCTCCCATTATCGAGAGATGATGAGGTGGATAATGTCACCGCCACAATGCAATTGAGGTATGGAAACAATCGATTTCCTTTGCTTGTAATTATATTTTTTGAACGGTCTAACCGATGCACTTTATAGTGTATACAAGATTAAGACAACCAAGAAAAGAAACTTTGGGAATCCTTTGACCAAAATACAGATCGTAAAATGTCAAGGCTTAAGAAATTTTTAGTGAGCCAATTCCTGAATTTCCAAATGGTTGATTCCAAAACTGCTAGAATCAAGTTCAAGAACTCCAAATGATTATTCATGGGATTCATGCTTTGACGTATGGTAATTAGTGAATTTTTCCAAGTGGCTCAGATTATTGAAAAGTTACCACCTGGTTGGAAAGACTTCAAAAATTACCTTAAGCATAAGCGAAAGGAAATGACAGTTGAAGAACTAATTATTAGACTTTGTATTGAGGAAGACAACAAAGGCTCGGAGAAGAAATTTTCCAACGTTGCCCACCAATCTGAGGCTAGGGTGAATGTGGTGGAGGTCAATAAAGACTCCAAGAAAGGCAAAAAGCCTCAATCTGGGTCCAAATTGGGTCCTAAGGGTGGCATTTCCAAGAAACCAAAATTTAATGGAAAATGCTACAATTGCAACAAGGTTGGGCACAAGTCCTCTGAATGTAGGCTGCCTAGAAAGTTTAAGCCTAATGAAGCACATATTGTGGAAGAAATTACTAGAGAAGTGTCTGACATCAACTTATGTGCTGTTATTTTTTAAGTCAACCTAGTTGACTCAAATCCAAGGGAATGGTGGCTGGAAACCGAGTGCACGCTGCGTCCGCTCATTGTGTACAAAAGATCCTTTCTTGAATCGGTTCCCGGAAGAATGGGGAGAAGCTCTACATGGGTAATCTTGCAACTTCCAAGATCAAGTAAGTGGTACCGTAATTACGAAGATGACTTTGGGAAAATAAGTGACTTTGAAGAATGTTTGTATGTTCACGAAATTAGGAAGAATCTTGATCTGGTAGCCTCCTAAGCATTCATGGTTTTAGGATGGTATTTGAATCGAGACAAGTTTGTTTTGTCAAAAGGAATGTATGTGGGAAAGGGTATGTTTGTAATGGCATGTGGAAAATTAATGTCATCTCTAAAGAAGTCCAATGCAATGATTAATAATAAGAATAAGACTTCTTCTCGCTTATATCATTGAGTCATTTAATTTATGGCATGGTAGACTTAGACATATAAATTATAATACCCTACGAGGTTAATTAATTTACAACATATTCCAACATTCCAAATTGATTATAAACATAAATATGAAATTTGTGTTGAATCAAAATTAACAAGATCTTCATTTACATACAAATGAAAGAAATACGTAACCACTTGATCCGATATATAGTGATGTATGTGATTTAAAATTTATCCAAACAAGGGGGTAATAAATTTTTATCACTTTCTATTGATGATAAGACAAAATATTGCTATGTATATTTGCTTAAAAAGCAAAGATGAAGCTTTAGAGAAATTTGTTCTTTATAAGCGGAAGTTGAAAACCAACTTAATAAGAAAATTAAGGTGGTAAGGAGTGATCGTGGTGGTGAATACGTTGAACCATTTGGTAAGTTCTGCCCCAACATGGTATTATTCATGAGGTTACTCCACCTTACTCCCCTCAATCTAATGGGGTAGCGGAACGCAAGAATCGTACTCTAAAAGAGATGATGAATGCGATCTAAATGATTCACTGGGTTGCCACGTAACATGTGGGGGAAGTCGTCTTATCATCTAATTACCTTTTAAAATAAGGTGCCTCAGAAGAAATTAGACAAGACACCACATGAGTTATGGAAAGGAAGGAAACCTTCCTATAACTACTTAAAAGTGTGGGGTGTCTTTGCAAAAGTTTTGGCTCCGTTGCCAAAGAAAATGAAAATAGGTCCAAAGACGGTGGATTGTATTTTTATTGGTTATGCGCTTCATAGTAACGCATATCGATTTCTTGTTCATGATTCTAAGAATCCTGATATACACAAGAACACATTCATGGAATCAAAGAATGCTTCATTCTTTGAACACATTTTTCCATGCAAATGTGAAGAGATTGAATCGGGTTCTAAACGATCTCTTGAGACTGTTAATGAAGACAGACAAGACATTCAACATGAAGTTGAAGTAGAAGGAAATGAAGAGGTAGAGCATAGAAGAAGTAAAAGGGCAAGGGTTGAAAAATCTTTTGGACCGGACTTTCTAACCTATATCTTTGAAGGTTGAACCTCGTAATTACAACAGTCAGAATTCAACAGATAGTCCTTTATGGAAAGAGGCTATAAGAAGTGAAATTGATTCCATTATGCAAAATCATACCTGAGAATTAGTGGACCTTCCTCTGGGAACAAAACCACTAAGTTCTAAATGGATTTTCACACGGAAAATGAAAGCAGATGGAACAATTGATAAGTACAAGGCCAGATTGGTTATAAAAGGATATAGACAAAAGGAAGGCCTTGATTACTTTGATACGTATTCTCCAGTGTCGAGAATAACCTCTATTAGGATGATACTTGCTATTGCCGCTTTACGAAATCTCGAAGTACATCAAATGGACGTTAAGACGTGCCTTTTTGAATGGAAATCTTGATGAAGAGATCTCATACGGAACAACCTCAAAGGTTGTGTAGTTCCGAGCCGTGAAAGAAAAGTTTATAAATTGGTGAAGTCTTTATATGGACTAAAGCAAGCACCAAAACAATGGCATAAGAAATTTGATGATGTCATAATGGCTAATGGCTATAATATAAATGAATGTGACAATGTATTTATGTCAAAATCACAAACAAAGGATATGTTATTACGTGTTTTGTATGTTGACGACATCTACCGATTGTGGGTAGTAATGAAAATATAGTGAAGAATACTAAGGACATGTTAAACTCTAAGTTTGATATGAAGATATATGAGACTAGCTGATGTGATTTTGGGAATTCAAATCAAGCGTTCACCTAATGGTTTCATTTTAACCCACTCACATTACGTGGACAAGATACTTGGGAAGTTCGTGAAGGATGATTCTAGTGAAGCTAGAACTCCTCTAGATATCAGCCAGCACCTCTGTAAAAACAAAGGTGAAAGCGTTGACCAAGTAGAATATGCAAGGATTATAAGCGATCGATGTATCTCATGACTTGTATAAGACTGATATTGCTTTCATCAGTAAATGCAGTTTAAGCAAATACACGAGTAATCCAGGATAACCACCGAAAGCTATCGTTAGGATACTTTGCATTTAAGATACACTCGTAATTATGGACTGCACTATACGAGAGAACCTGCAGTATTAGAAGGATTCTCTGATGCTAGTTGGATTTCTGATATAAAGAACTCCAAAGGTACAAGTGGATACGTGTTCACTCTGGGAGGAGGAGCAGTGTCCTTGAAATCCTCAAGGCAAACGATCATAACCAGATCCACGATGGAGTCTGAGTTTGTAGCTCTGGATAAAACCGGAGAAGAAGCCGAATGGTTACGAAACTTCTTGGAGGATATTCCTGAATGGCCTAAGCCTGTGCACACAATTTGTTTATATTGTGATAATCAAACATCGATTAAAAGAGCACAGAACGTGATGTATAACGGTAAGTCGAGACACATGCGGCGTCGTCACAATACCGTTAGGCAACTGATCACAACGGGGGTTATCTCTATTGATTATGTAAAATTAAAGGATAACATTGCAGATCCGCTAACCAAAGGTTTAAACCGAGATCACGTTGAAACGACATTAAGAAAAATGGGATTGATGGCCATAAATATTTAAAGGTTCTATGTGAAGGAAAACCCAACCTTGTTGACTGGAGATCCCAGAATCTAGGTTCAATGGGACAACCTAATTGCATATAACAATGTATTATCATCAGTAGGGGTTTAACCCTTATCTGTAAACAGTGATATGAAATCGGATAAGGTTAAGCTATGCTTTTAATGATTCTTGTGTGTTAGTAATCTCGAACAAAAGATAAAATCACTTATGTGAGAATGAAGTGGGGTCGCTTCAAGGAAAACTAATGAGTTTAGTTCTCTTCAATTCTTGCAGAACCAGGAGATGTTCACGACCATAATGAACATAACTATGAGAACCAAAACCGTGTTATGTTGGTATTTATGTGAGGTATATCATCGTTTACACAAACGGCAGAATAGTTCAAGGACATCATGTCTACTAGTCAGCCAGTAAAGTAAATATACTTCACAAGGAAAGGTTCAAGGGTTGATGCCTACCTATCCTATGCTAATATCAACTGTAGAGAGTTATCACCACATCGAATTCCTTTGTTTTCAATTTTCATTCATGTGGGGGATTGTTGAGAAACGGATGATAATGAATGAAGGCTTAGTGGGGATGTTAATGAATGAGAAATTGATGATAATGAATGAAGGCTTAGTGGGGATGTTAATGAATGAGAAATTGATGGCCTACTTTATGAAGGCTTAGTGGGTATCAATGATGGAATTAATTGGATATTTGGGAGTTACTTTCTCAACTCTTGTTATAAGATTATTCTCCAAGGATGTAAAAAGGGTGAATTTTTGGAGAAAAATAGTGGGAAAAAAAATAAAACTAAAATAGTTTAGGCCTTCTTCTTTGTTCTTCCTTCCTACTCGGTGATAATCTTTCTACACACGGTAGAGTTAGCCTCAGAGTATTGTTGTATCCTGGGAGACAATTTGTCCTGCCACGGCCAAATTTTGTCTTAAGAAAACTGTTCTTACAGTCCTCAAAGCTACAATCTACTAGTCTGTTCAACGTTCATTGTATTAAGGTTAAATTTATTTTATTTTATTTTGGGTTTTACTTTGATATCAATATAGAATTCTTTTCCGAAATTTATTATATTTCTGCTTCTGCAAAAAGATTATTACTAACGTGTCTAACAGGTTGGTGGTACGTGGTTGGTGGTAAAATTACAAGTCTTGTTTATATTTTAATTCACAAAAGTAACTTAATATCAATAGTTATTTAAATTTTAATTTAGACCGTGTTTTGGGGTTCAAACTTACTCAAAACTCTAATGCACAATATAATTGTGTTTGACTCTACATGTGTTAAACTCAATGTCCAAACTCAAATAAGTCATAAAACAAACCAACCAACCTATATGTACTATATTTTTATGAGAAAATACATACTAAAAGATAAATTAAGATTGATTTAAATGACTCAGAAATATCATTAGACTCTGTTATGTATTTTGCTAATTGCTAATGAGTGATGATGTAGTGTTTAATTTTTTTTAAAGATAAAACACAATACAACACATTAAAAATAAGAAATTAATATTTCCACACGTAAAGTTCACATATTAACTAATAAAATTTTGACACATCAACTAATATATGGGCTTTACGTGTGAAAATATCAAAAAATAATGTAGAAATATCGATTTCCTAAAAATGGACCATGAAGCTTACAATGTTGAGCTTCAATAATTAATCAAGCTAATAGAGCCTGATGGAGTCTTTTCTTTTGTTTTAGTACTTGGTAACATGTAATTAATCATAATTTTTATGAAAAATGAAAGAAAAATAAAAGAGTCCATAACATTTGTCCAGCCCAAACTCTCAGTGGGCTAGGCTCAGAACACTAAATATTTATATATTGGGGCCTTGGGGTACTGTTGTCCAGCTATTGCTCCCTTTTACGAGAAACCAAAAAGCGCCACTAAATTCAAAAAGCACCACGTCACAAAATTTGCGTATAGGATGATTATGAGTGAAGGCTCTTAACTAAATATGAGGATACAAATAATTTTGTGTATGAGTTAGGTGATCCAAATTCGGAAACATGGTACGAAACTGTTGGAGGCCTGAAAAAAGTAGATTTGTTGTTCAGTCAACGGAAAAATGGAGTTTTCGTTGCGGTTTGTATTGTCCATCTTTGATTGTAGTTAAGAAGTCTATTAAATTAAAGAAAATGAAAAGTTAATTGACTTATCTTCATCAATACGCAAAGAATATGACTGAAACACTTGCACTTGATCCTCCTATAGACCCAGATTATTTGTTTGGTTCATCAAATGTATTCGTTGATACTCCAACGAATAACTCAACCACGCATGTTGAAAATGACAATGCAAATGATAACGACTCTGAAGAGGACTCCATGGAGAATTCGGGATGATCTAGATTTCCTTTACTTATCAATTTATTAGTTTAGGTTTCTTTGATAGATGTTGGGTTTGTTAATTGTTTGATGAACCTATGACATGTAGCTACCTATTTAAGTAATTGGTTATGATTTGATTTTAAATTAAATAGATTAGGTTTCTTCATTTTAATAATTTTGTTTGATTTTACGTTTCAAAATTTAGAGATTTGAAATATAAAATTGTCAATTAAATATATTTTAATACATGAATTTTGTGATGACTTTGCTATCACCAAAACGTATAATTAGGTTACAAAAATTGAGACAATTGTGATTATTTTAGTCATAACAAGAGACTTATGTACATGTCTGGCTGCTTTAGTCATCACAACTGTCTTAACATTTGGTGATTGTTTTGACCATCATAAAAACCTTACCAATTATGTGATAGTCGTGGCCATCACAAATTAAAAGATGGGATTGTTTCGGCCATAACAAATAATTGGTAATTGTTTTGACCATCATAAAAACCTTATTAGTTTTGTGATGGTTGTGATGGAATGTGCTTGTTTCGGCCATCACAAATAACTACTATGCTACCGAGATTGCTTTTGCCATCACAAAAGACTTGTGAGTTTTGTGATGGTCAAACTAATAGCAAAATACATGTGAACTAATGTGATTGATTTAGTCATCACAAAAGGATTGAATGTTTCGGTGATTGCCAAAATCATCACATAAAACCTTTCATGATAGCGTAAACTTTTCGTGATAGTTTTTTTTAGTTTTGGTGATGGATGAACACTTATATCGCACATATCAATATGATAAGCCATTGTGGTTTTACCGAAACTAATTTATTTTTTAATTTAGAATACAAAATTATTATCTAACTTTAGCCAATATAATGATAAATAATATAAATTTTTTATAAGTACTAATAATTATAAATTTATTATTTTTAATTTTAAATGAATTATATCAATTTCGAATTCAAAATTATCTCAATTTAACTCGAAAAATCATTCAACATCAGATGCATCATGCATAATTAAGCTTAAAAAATGATATACATGACGACAAATATTTTATGAAATTAGAGTGTGACCAACGTGGTGATGCGATAAGATAAAATAAATTAAAGTAAGACCCTTCTTAATTTCTACTTATCCCATGTATATAATCATAATTAGGTTGAAAACTTTGATAATGTATAACATGACTCTTTTAAGCCTAGACCCTAGTGCTGTTTGACGTTGTAGTCTATTATTAGAACAAAACAAAATGAAAAATGGAGTTTATATTTCACCAGTACAGTCACTTCTTTGAGAAAGATATTGCACCATTAAGAAAGATGAAAAATAATAATTTCATAATTTAGATGGATACATTACCAGTGTTCATTAAGACGGAAAAAGAAAAAGATGCAATTTATTTTAAACATGCACTTTTGGAGTGGCTGGCACCAGTGTACTGCACCATGATCGATCAACTTCTGGTAGGCCTAGTTCCACTTATGCTCCCAGTGAGAGTTGCTGTCGGAGGAGTTGATGGTGTTACCGTCAGGACCTACAAAATCATAGGGCGAATCCTCAGGAAACTCAGGCGGCAACGATCTCCAGTGCAAATGTGGTTCCCAATCTGCCTCTCTGAGAATTGTCAATATCTCCTCCACCACAATATCGCTCCCCACAGACGTAAAATGTGACCCATCCCTGGAGAAAGGAAAGGAATTGGAATATCAACTCATTCTGAAATACTCCATAATTTTAGTCTAGTCCCAAAATTCAATGTTTTATTTTTATAGAAAGCAGACTTACCAAAAGCAAGTAGTCAACCAATCACTTGGTTTCTGAATTGCATTCCAAAGATCAACAACCTTCACCCCCAACTCCCGGCACATCTC
The DNA here is from genome assembly GCA_020205615.1 of Panax quinquefolius. Classification (NCBI taxonomy): domain Eukaryota; kingdom Viridiplantae; phylum Streptophyta; class Magnoliopsida; order Apiales; family Araliaceae; genus Panax; species Panax quinquefolius. Next base: position 165,881,306 of record CM035152.1, read on the forward strand.
AATAAGAGCTTCAGAATATTTTCGCCTCGTCTCGTTTGTAATTTTCATTTCATCACTGAGTTTCATTTCATTTCAAAAATGGCGATTTTTAGAATTAAATTTTCAAGAAATTAAGTAAATAAAACAAAATGAAATTCAACATGATCTAATCACCCAAGATGTTCTTCGTTTACAGGAGGACAGCTAAGTAAAATTACTCGTGTCTTGTCCGACAAACCCTGTTTAATTGCAGAACATGTATGATATGATTGTGTTAGAACATGCTACAATATGAACCAAGTAATTTAGTATAATATGTTGTGCATGATCAAGAACAATTACGTACCTTGAGATGACTAGCAATTTTTTTCATGTTTTCAGTATATTCAGGGAGAGGTACATGAGGACCCAGACCATATGGAACTGAATCGTTACCACCGAAATATGCTATTACTAGACTAGGCTGTACAGCTGCATCCTGTATTCACACACAATTATATATTTATATAAAGAACTAGACTATACAAAAGTAAAATGCAGTCAGTCAGGTCAGAAAAAATAACTATTTTGTGTAGGGAAATTAATTACTTCATTATCTCATTGGCAAACATATATAGAGTTGGTTTCTGGTGCATATATAACCTCACCAGCTTTAGCAACCGACATGCCGATAATTTGGTCCCTCGCTTATAAAATAAATAAACGGTTTATATGTTATGGCGACGGTTCGATGCGTCGCTATAATATGACGGTCATATCGCGACGAACCGAACCGTCTCGGTCACTAAAACTGGTGAGGAAGGTAGGTTAAATAAAAAAGTATGCACTTGATCTCCGAACATATATATATATATATATATATATAATAATTAATGAGTATTTAGGGAGGGAGGCATCATTTGATTGAAATAAAACCTTTGGGAAAACTTTTTCCAGAACTTCGAGGGCACGCCTTGAATTCCAACCACTATATCCTCGCAGCACTATATCGGCCTAAGACATGCAGTTGAAACCCAAATACAGTAAACAACTAATAAGAAAAATAAAACTGTTCATCATCCCATATACTTGTAAAAAAAACAACCACAATAAATAATTTTAAAGTGATACAGGGAGGGAGGGAGGGAGGGAGGGAGGGAGAGAAAATACTTTACGAGCGTAGATTTCAGCAAGAGTAGCACCCCAACCGCTTCTGCCGAAGCCGAACTGGACATGGGATGATCCGAATAGAACGAACTGCGGCCTGTTCGGTTCCACCATTCTCTCTCTCTCTCCTTCAATGATTTCTGAGTTTATGAATTGCACTTGAAGTATGTCACTATTTATAGAGGATATTTCCACAATTAAATTTAGGATAAATTTTTTTTTTTATTTTAAATAAATAAAAACTCTCCCTTTTATGCTTCAAATTTAAAATATATTAAAATGTGACATTATGCAATGAAATAAAGAGTCTCTATTTATTTAAAATAGACATAATCTTAATCCCTAAATTTGATAGTTTCTGGGTTAGGGATGTTACTTATGAAAACATCATTTCTCAGTATATAATGTAGATATGTAACTACTACTAGTAATATCCACGGAAAAGTAGCTACCCTCGGCCTTATGAACGGAAATAGACTATAGAATAATGCTAGAAACACAAACTATTTTATAAACGTTTTGAAGAAAGCGATGTGGCGTCTTACCCACATCAAAGATATCATGCGACCAAGACTACATTAAATAATTTGTTGATTAATAAATGACGTGAAGATACCACATCGTCAAGCTTTATAAAATATTTGTAAAATAGTTTGTGTCTCTAGCACCACTCTATATACTCATCAACTAATTGGCCCAAGCTCTATCACTTGTTGAGGAGTCTAGATGAGATTAATAAATATATGAATAAAAAAGCACACACATCTAATTATTACTTCTTTGTTTCAACTTTTTTCTTCTTAATATTTGAATTTCATATGAATTCATTTAAATTATATAAAAAATATCACCGTTAGCTCCGAATATGTAATAATTAATTTAAAATGGGTTGAATAAATTAATTTGCTTTAAATAAAAATTCTGGCCTTTTAAATTTTAACTCTATTTTCCTAAGTGAATTTTGTTTAAAATATTTATTTAAATAATAGTGAATCAAATTAAAGAAATAGAGATAGAGAAATACTAAACAGAGAACACAATGATATATTCTGGTTCACTATATATATATATATATAAAAATCATTTTTAAGTCAAATAAATTTAAGTTTAATTAGAAAAATGATTTTATGAGAAATAATTTATAGTCAAACTAATTTTCCAAAATTACAAAATTTTGATGAAAATAATCACATATTAAGTGTAGATTAAAATATAAAGTAAAGTACCTTATATGAAAGTACTAATATATTAATATAATGCATAATAAATTCTATGGAGAGGATTCCAACTTAAGTTGTCTAAATGCATTAATATAATTTTAGTTTTATTTTATTATCATCAAAACTGATTAAGTAAATTTAATCCCTTCGATCAATAATTACCACTTATTGTTTTCAAAACATGTATCAATTACATTTATATTAAATTTAGTTTTATGTAAATTGACTTTAAAAAGATAAAATAAAATATTTTTGATAATGGAAGCTAGGAGTATAACATAAAATTATAAATAAATAAAAGAGAAGGAAGTGGGAGGGTAAAGTTGAGAAGAATATAAATTTTCATTAAGAAAACCATTCTTTTCATAGTTAAACGGAGAATAAACAAAAAAAAGAGAAAAGTAGAGAATTAAAAATCCTTCCATAGTTCTCTTCTTTTCAATTTTAATTAAACTTCTATTTTTGAAAGCCCCACCCTTTAAGCAATACATTATAATTTCATAATCAACTATATCATCACTATTAAAATATCAAGAATCAATCAAACCTCACTAAAAGAGAAATAAATAAACTCACAAATAAATCTCACATAAAGAGGAAACAAATTTCACATAAGTAAATAAATAAACTCACGAAAGTGAGAATCAGACCTGAGACCATCAAAGTGAGAATCGGACATGAGACCTGACATCTAATGCTACGTTTGGATTGGAGTAATGAAAGTGAGAATGGAACGACTCATTAATTCCTATGAAATGAAAAAAATTGTGTTTGATTAATATATTACATTAATGTATGTAATAGAAAAGAAGCAAAGTAATGTACTTTCAATGAATGAATTAAATAAAAGAATACAAAATCACATTAACATAATATATAAATCGTTACAGTGTCCACGCTCGGCATTAAGTACTCATTGTGACCAAATATATTAATCAGGTACGGTAGGCCGTACGAGGGACGCAAAATATTATCGTTATTCGGATAGGCGTTAAGGCGAGAGGACGATTCAAAGATATGTTAAGAGTGTGCGTTATGGACGTTAATGGGTAATTAGGATGATCATTTACAGTCAGTCAAGTTCGCGTATAATATCAGTTATCACGCAAGTATAGACACTCGAAATTTTGCATTCATGTTACTAACCATGCAAGATAACAGAATCGTTTTTTATATTCCGGATAATGTCTAATAAGGACATTACAATAATGAATGAATATAAATGAGCCTCAACAATTTGAAACCATGAGTATTTTATAAAATCACGTGCCCTCTGCCACAGACAAAGTACAATTAAGGACTGATAAGGAAATTATGCGCCCACATTTTGTTGAGTTTTGAAACTGTGACTCCACACATTGAGCAGGAAAACAAGAACCATGAAGTTAGCTGGGTACGACAATGAACATCAGATGAGTGAAGGGTCTAATATGCAACCGGAGCTTAGCATTAATGTAGCACAAAGGGTGATAACAAATTCATGAACACACAACACTCTGGACCACAACTATATATGTTGACAGGTTGGGTGACTACAGTAGTAGTAGTAGGAGTAGACAGTTGAGGTGGAGAAAATAACTACATTGAATGAGCTAAGAAGATCAAGAAAAACAACTAGCTAGATAGCTCATATCCAGGGCAAGAAGGAAAAAGGCATAGCTAAGAAATGATATATATATATATATATATAGACTTATCATACTCAATTAGAGTACAAGATCCAAGGGTCCTCATTTGGTAATATCATTTTAACTGTATGTAGGGTGGATATTTACTTAGTTTGTTAATTTGATGTATAAAAAAATTAACTATCTAAGTTAGAAGTAATTATTTTAAGTCCACGGGCGGTAGTTCTTCATTAGGCATTAGCTGTTACTCACGAGACTTTGTCGGTAGTACCTGTTATTAAAAATGTTGCATGGGTTGAAATTACTGTATTTTTTTTCTACAAATGTAACTGTTAGGCCATAATCCTTTTCCTTATTCGGCCGAACTTATTAGGTTCCTCCCTTGAATCATGTTATCTTTAAGTCGTGGTTGGATCCAAATTCACTTGGGTCATTTCTATTATTTGAGACTTAGTCATTATATTGGCCATTATACAAATTGTCACTTAACCCAACTTTGACCAAAGAATCATTATGCTTAAATGACAATGACTATTATGTTCGCCACTTTTCTTTGCATGGCATTAATGAGGATGGGACTCGGATGATAATGATGATGGCAAACAAATAATAAAGAGTGTGAAGGTAGATTGCTTACTTTCTACCGGTGATGGGAAAAGTGAGGGAAAAAAGGTGTCGTGGAGGTGGTGGGTGGCACGAGTGGCCGGAGTGGAGTATGCGTGGGGCTAAGATCACATAAGAGGGTAAGTAACACACATTTCAATAGAATTACGATTCTATCTCTCTCAAGCATTAGATAATATTTTCTCTCATTGTTGACCTTGTGATCGTCTGATCTTGACTCTCACGCCGGAGCTATCCTCGACGGTCGGTAGTCGAAGCTTTTGAGTGTTGACTTGTTGAGTGTCAGGGATATTGGACGCGTCTTGGTGATTGGGACGTGGAGAAAGATCTTGGCGTTAACATTAGCGCTAGAAGGAGGGTTGAGTTCTAGTGTCCCGAATATTTTTCAATCACAAACCGTGTTTGTTCTACGTCGATATTCATGGTGAAGAGTAGAACACCTACACAAGAAGGCGGAGAAATCGCCAGGTGAATCGACACCACGAGTGTCACATCGAGGATCGTTTGGGGACCCGATATAAGTGTTCATGCTAAGACAGTCGTCAAACGATCCCCCTCAAGATTTTCTATCAAGATGATGGGGGCAAGGCTAAACGTGGGTTAGTCTTTCCTACTCGATAAAGCGTCATCGCTACGGTTTAAAGCGAGTAGAAGGCACTTCGCCTAGAACTCGATAATGAGAGGACCAAGATGAAAAAGCTTCACGACCGCTAAGATGGTGATGAAGGCGGATAGAGCTATGGAAGTACTTGTGAAGCAACGACGGATATAAATGAAAGGATGGCGGATGATGAGTTGAGAGATGAAGAACTCGCTTATAATCGGTCCAAAGAGCAAGGCCACCGAAGTGGAAAAGAACACATTCATTCGGGACGAGAGTCTCGAGTAGAAATCGAGAAAGAAGAAGATCCGAAGCCCTACTCCTCAAAGATCGAGGAGGGTACATCACCTGTCGATTCTAAGGAGCGTGGTCGGAGAGAACGAAGAGGTCGATCTAGGGATCGTACTCTCTCAAAAACAAAGAAAGCCCTTGTTGTTGCACATTCTCGCCTCGATTGCACAGCACAAGACGAAGCATATCTAGAGATCGTACTCCAGAGTCTCATCGAGGGTACACCACCCCGTGGACACTCGTCATCGAAGAAGCCCTTCTAAAGTTGAAGGTTCTATTTGTAAGAAACCTGTCTACTACTCGGAGGAGGAAGGAGTCACCGGGAAAAGGAAGCATCATCTCAACCGAAGGTGTAGAATATTTGGTTAAAGAGTTAAAAGAACTTGAGCAGACACTTAGGAAGTACAAAAGACGAAGGACACTTGAAGAAGAAGGCATCCCTTTTTCCGCGAAGATTCTTAAAGAAAAAAAGTGATCCCACCAAGAAGTTGCCCCATATTGAGAGTTATGATGGATTAGGGGATCCTATGACCACGATCGCAGCGTTCGATCGATCGGTGGATTATTATGACTTTAGCGATCTTCTTAAAGTGTCATACTTTTGTCACAACACTCGTAAAGGATGCACGGCGGTGGATGGGGACTTTGCCCTCAGATTGATTTCATCTTGGGCGGGGCGTATGCGATAAATTTCATGCTCGCTTTGGGAGCAACAAAGAAGAGGAAAACCAACTAGTTCGTTGGCTCAGTTCGACGGCCAATGAATCTTTGGGTCAATATGTAAAGAGATTCCGTGAAAGCGATCGGCCAAGTATGTGAACTGAATGATCTACAAGCCGTTGGATTGCTTTTGAATGGGTTAGATCTGGTCAAATCAAAGAAGTTAGTGAAGAAGTCGATGTTTCATCACCAAGAGTCTTCTTTGAGGCCTTTGACAAAAGTCAAGGTTATATCGTGGTGGAGGAAGCCATGGACAACCTCAAACGTCCCGCTTGAGACAAGCTTAAGGAGACAGATCGGGATAGAACCGATAAAGACCGTAGAAAGAATGAAGGTAATAAACACCCGCTAAAAAGGGTCGAAAAAGTTAAACAATTGGAGACAGGGTGGAGGACGTTAAATCATTCTCCAAATTTCAGAGAGTGAATAAACGTCATAAGCACTTAACACGACGGTAATCATTATCTTGGATCAAATTAAGAATCAACCTATTTTCTGTAAGACCCCGAAATTTTTTTAAATAAAAAGGAATTTCCTTTATTTATTATTTTGAAATAGTAAGGGTTGATTTGATTAATGTGGATAGTTAAGGGTTAAATATGCAAATATTTCAAATTAAGCAAGTGGTTATAAAATATTCATTATCGTCGGGAATATTCGTTTGGTTGTGGAATATTCAGATGCGTCTTCGTGAATATATTCGTATTAACCACAAGAAATGTGTGTGGGCCCCATAACGGAAAGTAATTGGATGAAGAAAGCGACAAATATAAGTTGTTTTTAAATAACGGCGTAGTTATTCACAGATTATCTTGTTGGAATACCCGGTGGTTAAAACACACTAATCTGGCGTTGTTGAGTAGTTGCACTGCAGTATTGCACAATTATTATTGATTCTTACGTGAAGGCACTACTCGATAATGGTTACGATAATTCTTTATTCGATATTTTATTGAGTTAATAATTCTTTGCGTTGATATTTTATATTCTTTGTTGTTTGATAATTGTCATTACATAGTATCTTTCATTATCGAAGCAATAATTCATATTATCTGAATAATATTATTAGATAACATTATTGGCAATGTCTAGAAAGTTACATCTAAGGAGATGTTTGATCACCTAATTGGCGCAAGAAGAAGAAATTCTTATTGGAAAGCCCCTCTTTCTGAGGAACTGCACTCGTTGTCAATATTGTGATTACGTAATATTATTTGTTAATAATTAATTATTGATTTATATGATGAGGAAAATATTGATTTTATGTGGATATAGATGGAGAAAATTTTAAAATGACAATTGTTGAAAATTAATATTTTATCTTTTTCCTCGATAAAATAATTCATTTAAATATATTATTTTAATAATATATTAACGGTGATATTTTTACAATGAATGTGGGATATATGAGTATATGAGGAGGAAGAGTATTTTGTGGCATTAAATGTTTAACACATGTTTTGTGTGTTGGTGGACCTGATTATTATTGGCCATCAAATTTGATTATAGCTTGTAAAATCACTGTTTGTGGATTTCGGTCAATTTCTATTTGGAATTTGGAAAAACTTTCTTCTGCAAAGTTGTGGAGAATTGAATTTCCTATAAAAACTCATGAGATTCAATTTTCTGATGAAAGGGCTATTTATTATGAATTATTGAAGTTACGAAGCTCAAAATAATTGATTTTGGAAGTTTAAAATATTTAAAATAGGAAAAACGTTTTTGGAATGTTAGGTGGCCTCATTTAACATGTGTAGGAGCTGAATTCAGTTGAAAAGTGTGCGTATGAGGTTTTGGAAAATAAATATTAATATATTATATTAAATTTTACGCTTTTGGTGTTCTAAGCGATTTCACATAAATAGGGTCTTAGGGTTAGAATTGAAAATCACACCGTAAAGCGAAGTTTTCTCTCTCTATTATCGAGCGTATTCTTGTGAGTATTTTGAGTATACTTTGAGTATTGCTATCTGTCTGAAGTCCAAGTCATAGCCTTATATCCTGTGTTTAAATTTAAAGTCTTGATCTTTTCGAGGTAAGGGATATTATTTTTTTCGTAATGATATTATTTCTTCAATATCATTATCTTTGAAATGTTGATCTGAAGTTTTTATCAAATTTAAAATTTTTTCATGTCGGGTTACTTATTCATGAGTTCTTATTCATGAGTTCTTATTCACGAGTTCTTATTCATGAGTTCTTATTCACGAGTTCTTATTCACGAGTACTATTCATGTAAGCGTGAAGATATTTTTGTGGAATTTCTATCTTTTGGTGTCGGAGTTACTATTCACGTATCTGGCACTATTCACGTATCTGACACTATTCACGTATACCGGACTATTCATTCAAAAATAAAATTTCTTCTTTTTGTCTAAAATATCTATTCGGATACTAACTCCGATTGTATCCATGTTTTTGATCATTCTTGAATTTTACACCACTATGATTATTTTTGAGGTATTTTTGGGCGTGGATAAAACCAAGTACGAATCCTTAATCCTTAATCCTTGTCATTTTGTTTCACCTGGATTCGTTTCTTTAAAAATATTTTCATCATCCTCGATCTTAAATGATGATATTATTGAATATCTTTGGCTGTAGTGCAAAGATGAATGATTTCTGAAGAAGAATATCTTTGGCCAGAGTGCAAAGATGAGCAGTGTTGAGATGAACATGACCGATTGATTAATATCTTTGGCACAGAGTGCAAAGATGAGCAGTGTTTAAATGAACATGACCAATGATGAATATCTTTGGCACATAGTGCAAAGATGAATATTTGATTCGGATGCATATTGATTGATGTTACGGGGATAAAATATTGATGATGGATATTAAATTCATAGATTATAGTAGATTTCATTCTCTACGTAACTCTTACATGAATTATTATTTCATTGCGAATATTGATCTGAAACTTGTTGTCTATTGTATTCTATCGATTTTTTCCTGTTGAAGACTAACGATAATTTGTTGTATATTATCTTAGTCATAATATTCTTTATTGAGCTAGTTGAGCTCACCCTTTTCCTTGTTGTTCCATTTTTCTTCTCGGAGGCGAGAATGTAGCGAGTACTTAGTCGGGTATGGAATGAAGGTTACAGAGAGAGTTTTTAGTAGTCCTCACCATTTTGTAAAATAATGAATCAATAATTATGATGGGGATTTATTTGAGTATAGATATTGTCTAGAAGACAATATTATATTTAAACTCACAAGATATATATATTGTCGTATTTCACACGACATTTGTATTATTGAAGTTGTAGTTTGCTTTTTGTACCATGTATTTGGCGACTTCGAGAATGGGTGTTGTGTATACCTATTTTTGGGGGCGTCACGATTTAATATCGAGCTTAGGGATATGATCTTTGGCGGAGATCGGGGAATAGAACTAGGAGGGAGAGATGAGTAAATCCTTCGCTAGTGTGTTCTACCTAAGCTTATTTGTTGGTTGGTCATATTATAGGGGTATTATGTGATTTGTTAATTTATTTAATTAACCCTTGTTTTATGATAGTTTTTTAGAATGGTCACTTTGAAGCGTTAACAATGGAGTGAATGAGATCGTGGAGACACCTCTAATCGCCAACCGGATAATGTGATGTCGAAGCGAAGAAGGAATTAGAGATATCCATGTGGTGAGTGAAGAATTGATAGTTGCACTTTTAGATAATCGCAGAGGTAACAAATGAGAGTGAGGAAGAAGAGGAAGAAGAGGTACACAAGAGAGTTTATTAGAGGTATTTTATGATCGAAATATAGAATTGCAAAATCGTATTCATGAGTTAGAAGAAGCGAAGCTAAAGAATTGCGAGGCGATCGTGGAGCAAAAGGATGCAACGATTCAAGCTTGTGTTACCCGATCGTGATGCTTGAATGAAGCACTCTTTGGCGAGTATAAGATGATAAAGTGGAATCGAAATGAAAGAAGAAATAAGCGAACGAGTGAGAATGAGTGATGCATGGGTAAAAGTACACGCATCGGCGTTGATATTATGGAAAGAGATGTCCAATCTAAAAGAGAAGATTTAACGATGACGGGAAGGCGTCGGCGACAACATCGGCACCATCAACAAATTCTAGGGAAGAGAACAATCGCCAGGTTAGATGCTACGAGATGTGGAGAGGAGGGACATATAAGGTCAAACCTGTTCAAAGCCTTCCAGGTATGCTATAATTGTGGAAAAGAAGGACATATGGCTCGAGATTATGCGATATCGAAACCAGATCCAGCGTGAATGGTGACTCAAAAGGATGTCCCGAAAAAGTCAAAGTCAACGATTCCGGAAGAAGCGTTTGTTGTGGTCGGTCAAAATGCGAGGAACCCGAACGAAGTTAGCACGGGTTAGTTAATTATAAATTCTTGCAAGTATATACCTTACTAGATATTGGTTCTACCCATTCTTTTATCTCTCTTACTTGCTTACGCAACGTTTGAACTTGACTACGGAGAAATTAAACTTTGACCTATCTGTGGAGACTCCATTAGGAGAAACTTTCATTACATCCGTTGTTTAAAAATCTTGCTTGATTCAAGTTGGCACTATCACATTACCCGTTAACCTTATTTCTATAGAGATATTTGCTTTTGATGTGATTTTAAGGTTAACTACTCATCATGCCAAATTGATTGCTTTTGTAAGGTTGTTAGTTTTCATATTCCTAAGCAACTTTGTTATTCAATTCAAGCAATCAAACCATTGTAATCAAACATTTTCATATCAAGCCATGAAGTCATTCGTTTATTACGGATGTCAAGTTTTCTTAGTCCATGTTATGGATTTGAATAAAGACACGTCGATTTGAATAATATTCTGTTGTTATTGATTTTTCTGACGTATTTCAAGAATTTCTTGGCTTACTCCCAAAGCTCGATATTAAATTTTGTATCGAATTTGAACCCGGTACAAAACTCATTTCTAAAATCTCATATCGAATGGCTCTATTGAACTTCGTGGAGTTAAAAATTCAACTATAGAATTTGGTACTGAGCCTTTATTTTGTGACTTCCTTTGTGGAATTCACCTAAGCGGAACTCTCTGTAGGGGCGTCATATTAGATGCGATAAGTAAAGCGATAGGTGTCTTTGTGACGTCTTATCCAAGATTGGGATATGAGTCACGCGATTGAGAGCAACCTAAATCGATTATCGAAAGACGTAGCTTTCAGGCTTAGTTGGTTATTATCGGAGATTCGTTGAAGGATATTCTCGAATCGCTATTCCATTAACGCAACCGACTCGTAGAGATACAAAATTCGAATGGAGCAAGGAATGTGGGAAGAGCTTCAAGAACTCGAGAGGAGACTCATTTCAAACATGTTACGATCATACCATCCTGAAAAGCGAGCGTGGTAGGTATGCGATGAGTAGAAGATTATATCTTGAGGAGCAGTGCGATGATGTCAAGTATACGTATAGAGCCAACTTTAATAGAAAAAGTTAAGGTTGCTCGAGCCACCGAATCCGGGAAATGATGCGTATGAAGAAGAAAGAAAGTACAAGAGGAGCTATTAGGAAGCGAGAATTGATGAAGAAGGAATACTTGAGTCCACTCTAGACTTTGTGTTCTAACGACTCGATTTGAAGTACAAGATTATGATGGAGGCACACAATCGCCATTTGCAATCCATCCTGGAAGTACTAAAATGTATCGTGATCTTGACATACATTTTGGTGGAACAATATGAAGAGAGAGATTGCAAAGTTTATCTCAATGTGTTTAACTTGCTAACGTGTAAAGGCGGAGCATCTTGTACCTAAGGGTCCGTTGCAACCACTTGAGATTCCTGGAATGGAAGTGGGAACACATTACTATGGATTTCAGTTACGGGTCTTCCTGCGGTTTCTCAAGGCATCAATCTTATTTGGGTTATTGTTGATAGATTAACCAAGTCTGCTCATTTCTTGCCGATCGAGAGACTTATTCCTTGAACGTTTTTCTCGTATATGCGTAAATGCGATTGTGAGATTGCATGGCATGCCAAGATCCATAGTTTTAGATCGTGACCCAAGATTCACTTCATGATTTTGGGTTAGAAAAGCTATAGACGCAATTTACGATTCGGTTTGGCATACCATCCTCAAACGGATGGGCAATCGAAAAGGACTACTCAAACTCTTGAAGATATATTAAAACTCGTGTCCTAGATTTCAAAGGAAGTTGGGATAAGTACTTGCCATTGGTGGAATTCTCATACAACAATAGTTATTAAACAAATATAGGCATGGTTCCATTCAAAGCATTATATGGACGAAAATGTCGTTCTCTCAATATGTTGGGATGAGGTGGGTGAAGCAACATTGTTGGGACCCGAGTTAAAATGCGATGATGACTCTAAAAAGATCCAAATGATTCGACAACGTATACAACAACGGCACAAGATCGACAAAAAGAGTTATGCGGATCTTCATCGAAAGGACGTGGAATTTAATGTAGGGGATCATGTATTGTTGCGAGTTTCTCCATGGAAGGGTGTTACAAGATTTGGGAAGAGAGGAAAGCTCAATCCACGATTTATTGGTCCATTTCAAATTCTTGACCAGTAGGAAATGTAGCCTATAGACTTGCGTTACCTCAAAGTATGTCTCGTGTTCATAATGTGTTTCACATATCATGCTTAATAAATATGTGAAAGACCCGAACCACGTTATAGAGTTAGAAACAGGACGAGATAGCCAGAAGACTTAACGTGTGAGGAGGTACTGTCAAGATTTTGGATAGGAAGGAGCATGTCCCTCTGCCTGAGAAGGTCATACCACAAGTTAAAGTTTTGTGGAGGAATCATCTTTATAGAGGAAATGACACGGGAATTGGAAGCGGAAATGAAAGCGAGGTATCCTCACCTTTTGAAACACACAGTACGTCGTCGATTTCGAGGACGAAATTTCATAAGGAGGGAGGTTGTAAGACCGAAATTTTTTAAATAAAAAGGAATTTCCTTTATTTATTATTTTGAAATAGTAAGGGTTGATTTGATTAATGTGGATAGTTAAGGGTTAAATATGCAAATATTTCAAATTAAGCAGTGGTTATAAAATATTCATTATCGTTGGGGAATATTCGTTTGGTGGTGGAATATTAAATCTTTGTCGAGAATATTAAATAATCTGCAAGCGACCATGTGTGGGCCCATGTGAAAAGTGATTGGATGAAGAAAACGACAAATATAAGTTGTTTTTAAATAACGGCGTAGTTATTCACATTATCTTGTTGGAATACCCGGTGGTTAAAACACACTAATCTGGCGTTGTTGAGCGATTGCACATGGTATTGCACCAATTATTGATTCTTACGTGAAGAAGGCACTACTCAATAATGGTTACGATAATTCTTGTTCGATATTTTATTGAGTTAATAATTGTTGCGTTGATATTTTATATTCTTTGTTGTTTGATAATTGTCATTACACAAATATCTTTCATTATCGAAGCAATAATTCATATTATCTGAATAATATTATTAGATAACATTATTGGCAATGTCTAGAAAGTTACATCTAAGGAGAGGTTTGGTCACCTAATTGCGGGCCAGATGAAGAAATTCTTATTGAAAGCCCCTCTTTCTCTGAGGACCGCACGGTTGTCAATATTGTGATTACGTAATATTATTTGTGAATAATTAATTATTGATTTATATGATGAGGAAAATATTGATTTTATGTGGATATAGATGGAAAATTTTTAAAATGACAATTGTTGAAAATTAATATTTTATCTTTTTCGATAAAATAATTCATTTAAATATATTATTTTAATAATATATTAACGGTGATATTTTACAATGAATGTGGGATATATGAGTATATGAGGAGGAAGAGTATTTTGTGGCATTAAATGTTTAACACATGTTTTTGTGTGTTGGTGGACACAATTATTGGCCATAGAAATTTGATTATAAACATAAAATCACTGTTTGTGGATTTCGGTCAATTTCTATTTGGAATTTGGAAAAATTTCTTCTGCAAAGTTGTAGAGAATTGAATTTCCTATAAAAACTCGCGAGATTCAATTTTCTGATGAAAGGGCTATTTATTATGAATTATTGAATTTCCGAGCTCAAAATAATTGATTTTGGAAGTTTAAAATATTTAAAATAGGAAAAACGTTTTTGGAATGTTAGGTGGCCTCATTTAACATGTGTAGGAGCTGAATTCAGTTGGCAAGTGTGCGTATGAGGTTTTGGAAAATAAATATTAATATATTATATTAAATTTTACGCTTTGGTGTTAAAGCAATTTCCTATAAATAGGGTCTTAGGTTAGAATTGAAAATCACACTTTAAACTCAAGTTTTCTCTCTCTATATTATCGGCGTATTCTTGTGAGTATTTTGAGTATACTTTGAGTATTGCTATACTGATTGCAAGTCCAAGTCATAGCTTTATATCCTGTTTAAATTTAAAATCTTGATCTTTCGAGGTAAGGGATATTATTTTTTTCAGTAATGATATTATTTCTTCAATATCATTATCTTTGAAATGTTGATCTGAAGTTTTATCAAATTTGAAATTTTTTTCATGTCGGGGTTACTATTCATGAGTTACTATTCATGAGTTACTATTCACGAGAGTTACTATTCTTATTCAGCGATTCTTATTCACGAGTCTTATTACTGTGAAGTGTGAAGATATTTTTGTGGAATTTCTATCTTTTGTTGTTTGAGTTACTATTCACGTATCAAGACTATTCACGTGATCTCGTATATCTGGCACTATTCATAGAAAAATAAAATTTCTTCTTTTTGTCCAAAATATCTATTCTCGGATACTAACTTTCGATTGTATCCATGTTTTGATCATTCTTGAATTTTACACCACTATGATTATTTTTGAGGTATTTTTTTGGGCGTGGATAAAACCAAATACGAATCCTTAATCCTTAATCCTTGTCATTTTGTTTCAACTGGATTCGTTTCTTTAAAAATATTTTTCATCATCCTCGGTCTTAAATGATGATATTATTGAAAATCTTTGGCACATAGTGCAAAGATGAATGATTTCTGAAGAATATCTTTGGCTTGTAGTGCAGATGAGCAGTGTTGAGATGAATAACATACCGATTGATTAATATCTTTGGCTCAGTAGTGCAAAGATGAGCAGTGTTTAAATGAACATGACCAATCGATGAATATCTTTGGCTGTAGTGCAAAGATGAATATTTGATTCGGATGCATATTGATTGATGTTACAGGATAAAATATTGATGATGGACCGTTAAATTCATAGATTATAGTAGATTTCATTCTCTCTACGTAACTCTTCTATGAATTATTATTTCATTGCGAATATTGATCTGAAACTTGTTGTCTATTGTATTCTATCGAGATTTTCCTGTTGAAGACTAACGATAATTTGTTGTATATTATCTTAGTCATAATATTCTTTATTGAGCTAGTTGAGCTCACCCTTTTCCTTGTTGTTCCATTTTTCTTCTCGGGAGGCGAGAATGTAGCGAGTCTTAGTCGGGGGTATGGAATGAAGGTTCTAGAGAGAGTTGTTTAGTAGTCCTCACCATTTTTATAAAATAATGAATCAATAATTATGATGGGGATTTATTTGAGTATAGATATTGTCTGAAAGACAATATTATATTTAAACTCATCAAGATATATATTGTCGTATTTCACACGACATTTGTATTATTGAAGTTGTAGTTTGCTTTTTTACCGTATTTGGCGACTCGAGAATGGGTGTTGTGTATACCTATTTTTGGGGCGTCACATTTTCGAACCACCTCGAGATAACATTAAGCTTGGAAAAGGAAATTCTACGTAAATATTGTGATTACCACCAAGCTTGGTCATGATACAAACGATCGTATAGCTAGTTTGAAGGACTTTATTGAAAGAAAGGTACAAGCGCGTGCTTTAATTCAAGATGTGTACTACGCCGAACTAATCAACAATGAGACGAGAGGGCTGTCTTCGTGTAGCTCAACCAGTTCAAAGAAGTGTTACCAAATCTAATGACCGCAAGAGCACGTGATAGATGTCATCACTGGGGTACTTCTGGCAAATTCGTTGGAAAAAAGCGCCGAAGCTACTTGGATTCGGTCATGAAAGTGGCGGGTACCTTCCCGAAGACTAACAGACCTTATCCGAGTTCGGTAATCTCTTTTACTGATGAAGATTACCCTTCGAAAGTCATCGAACCGCACGAGGGATCATTGGTGTTGACTGCACAAGTGGGTTCGGTAGATATGAAACGGATGATGGTAGATAATGGGTCTTCTGTAGATATTCTGTATGCCCACGCTTATCAGAGGATGCACCTAGATGGGTGAAAGATGGAGTTGGGACAGGAGGCTCCTTTATATGGTTTTAGTAATGACCCGGTCAAGGTGGCTGGAACCATTGAACTGCCAGTCATCTTCGGAACGGCCTCCCAACAGGTAGAAATTATTTGCAAATTTTATGTTGTGCATGTAGACTCTGCTTAAAATGCTATTTTGGGAAGGCCTGCTTTAATTACTTTGCAAGCTGTGACCTCTATTCCTCATTTCAAAATCAAATTTCCTAAGGCTCATGGGGTCGGTGAGGTGAAGGGGACTTGGATCCGGCGTAAGATGTTATAGAAATGTCAGTAATCACTTTGAGTGGGAATATCGAAGCGTAAGCGAGACCATGGCGATAGAGATCGAACCTTCACGAGAGAGTAGTTCGAACCATTGGTCATGCCACCAAGAAAAAAGCGGAGGAGATAGAGCTCATTCCGAAAGAGAAACAAGACGGTGAAAATAGGTTCGGTCTGCCGGAACCTCTCCGGACGAACCTCATGGAGCTCCTGCAAAGCTATGTTGATATTTTCGCATGGGAACCTCAGGATATACCGGGGGTAAGCAGAGATATCGCTGAGCATCGGCTGGAGGTAGACCCGTCGAAGAAGCCAGTCCGACAGAAGAGGAGGATTTTCGCACCTAAACGTCAGCGAATAATTGATGAAGAGATTGCAAAATTGTTGGCAGCAGACTTCATCTTCGAGATTGAATACCCGCAATGGTTGGCGAATGTGGTGCTGGTACAGAAGCAAAATGGTAAATAGCGAGTTTGCATCGACTACACTGATCTAAATAAGGTTTGTCCGAAGGATTTCTACCCTCTACCCCACATTGACCAACTAATCGATGCCACTTCGGGGTATGCTTTGTTAAGTTTCATGGACGCATTCTCTGGATATCATCAAATTTCCATGTGCAAGGAGGATATACCGAAGACGGCGTTCATTACGCATCGTTCGGTATATGCCTATAAGAAAATGACCTTCGGCCTCATCAATGCCGGAGCCACATATCGAGGGATGATGAACCATGTTTTCGATATCACCGGGCGCGGGAATGTGGAGGTGTACGTGAGACGACATGATTGTCAAAAGTATGTTGGTACATAAACATCCGGATGATTTAGAAGAATGCTTTCGGATAATTCAATCGGCCAATTTAAGATTGAATCCCACTAAGTGCACCTTCTTACGAAGGGGCAAATTTACGGGTTATCTTGTCGGTCGAGAGAGGAATGAAGCTAATCCCGAGAAGATTCAAGCGATCCTGAACATGAAGACTCCTCAGTCATTTAAAGATGTTCAACGTTTGACTGGAAGGATTGCAGCTTTGAGGAGGTTCATATCCAAGTCGGCGGAAAGATGTCTACCATTCTTTGATACATTGAAAGGGCCGAAGAATGCAAAGACGTTTCAATGGACTTCGGAGTGTGAGGACGCCTTTCAGAGCATCAAGTCCTACTTATCTTCGGCGCCTTTGTTGGTGAAGCCCGCTCCTGCTGAACCCCTATATTTATACTTAGCGACTAGTTAGTTTGGCGGTAGGAAGCGGTTTTGGTGCGTGAAGTTGAAATAAGCGACACCCGTTTATTATGTAAGCCATGTCCTTGAGATGTTTGAAACAAGGTACCCGAACATTGAAAAGTTTGCTTTTGCTTTAATAATCGCTAGTCGAAAGCTTAGGCAATACTTCGGGTAGATTGGTAATAGTGTATACTGATCGACTTTTAAAGAAGATTATGGGCAAACTTTGAGGTGTCGGGAGATTAGGCTGCGTGAACGATGGAGTTGTCACAATTTTTTTCATTGAATATCATCCCGAACCGCCATCAAAGGGCAAGCCTTGGCCGATTTTGTTGTTGAATGCTCGTTTTAAGAAGGTCGATGAAGTTGTGGCGAAGTCAAGGATCGGATAGATGGCGATTGCAGATTCTTCAAAGAAGAAGAAGAGTTCTTGAAGTTTGATGCAGATGGGTCTTCTACCACCACAGACGTCGATGGAGCGGTATTATTCGACGAGTCCGGAGGATTCAAGGTACAACAGCCATCGATTTCGATTTCAAAGCGACAAACAACGGTTTGAGTATGAAGCGGTACTTGCGGGGTTACGACCGTAAAGAGTCTTGAAGTGTAAAGAATAATTATCTTTAGTGATTCTCAGTTAATCGTTAAGCAACTTTCTGGGGAATACGAAGCTCGAGGCCCAAAAATGATCAAATATCTAACAGAATTGAAGGAACAACTTCAGTATTTCCAATCCTACGAGTTTCAAGGATCGCGTAATAACAATTCAATTGTTGATGCACTCTCCAAATTAGCCACTACGGATGTTAACGTCTTTGATGGGTCGGTTTATTTAGAAACTTTGCAACATCCTAGTGTCCATTATGAATCGGTAATGTGCATTGATCGAACCAACTGCTGGTTGACTCCATATATAGAGTATCTGGCAGATGGCGTCTTACCTTCGGATCGGATGCTCGCCAAGAAAATCAAGTATAAAAGTGCTAATTTTGTTCTGATTGATGGGGATCTGTTCCGAAGAGCTTTCTCATCTCCACTATTGAAATGCTTGACTCCATCTGAAGCTGAATATGCTCTTCGGGAAATACATGAAGGTATCTGTGGCGACCATATGGCGGCTAAGTCATTAGCCTATAAAGTACTTCGACAAGGATACTATTGGCCTACCATCTTCAAAGAAGCGACTGAATATGTCAAAAAGTGCGAGAAGTGTCAACTCAACAGTCCGATCCCACATCAGCCACCAGAAGAGCTATACTCGATCTTATCTCCTATACCCTTTGCTGTCTGGGGGGTTGATATATTGGGTCCACTACCGAAGGCAAAAGGTCAAGTCAGCTTTGTTATAGTTGCCATCGACTATATGACCAAGTGGGTAGAAGCAAAACCACTTAGGTTAATAACGGAACATGAATGCTTGAAATTTTTGAAAGAATCAGTAGTATTTCGTTTCGGAATTCCTAAAGTGATAATATCAGACAATAGACGTCAGTTTATGGGATCGAAATTTGAGGCATTCTTGAAAGAACTGGGGATTCAACACAGAAAGACTTCAGTGGCTCATCCACAGTCAAATGGACAAGTTGAAGTGACCAATAGAACGCTGCTGAATGGGATCAAGCACAGATTGAATGAAGCCAAAGGCAGATTACCAGAGGAGCTACTTAGCGTGTTGTGGGCTTATCGAACTACTCCGAGGACTACAATGAGGATTCACCTTTAGATCGGCTTTATGGTAATGCGATGCCTTAGTCCCGCTTTGAAATTGGATCTCCCAATTTTCGAATCACCCAATTCAGAGAAATCTACAATGAGGAAGGGCTTAAGACCAATCTTGATTTACTTGAAGAAGTAAGAGAAATAACCTTAATCAGGGTTGGCGACTTATCGTCGTCAAGAGTGGCTAAGCATTATAATAAGGGGTAAAATATCGAAGGTTCAAGTGGGAGATTTTGTCCTCGAGAAGCCAAAGCATCTACACTCTCGAATATGGGAAAGCGATGCCAAACCAGGAAGGACCGTATGAAATAAATCAAGAAATCAAAGCGGGAACTTATCGATTGAAAGCATTAGATGGGTCGATAATTAAGAATACTTGTACATCAAGGCGAGGCTTAGAAAGTACTTTCAGTAGAAATGATGTCAGTACACTGGAAGTCTGTAAATATTTATGTCATCATCAATAAAAGTTCCCTTTTTTCTCGAACAAATTTTGTCTTCATTGCTGATCAAATCATCGAAGTTAGGAGGTTCGGGTGGACTCGCTGGCCATTCGATGGCAGCCTTTTTGGCAGGTGGTCCTTATGAGTTTGTCAGGCCCTACGTGGTAGGTAAACGTCATTGGTGTTAGGAGGTTCGGGTGGACTCACCGGCCATTCGATGGCGACCTTTTCGGGTGTGGTCCTTATGAGTTTGTCGGGGCCCTTCGTGGTGCAAACGCGTCATTGGTGTTAGGAGGTTCGGGTGGACTCATTTGTCCATTCGATGGCGACCTTTTTGGCGTGGTCCTTATGAGTTTGTCGGGCCCTTCGTGGTAGGAAAAACGTCATTGGTGTTAGGAGGTTCGGGTGGACTCGCTGGCCATTCGATGGCGACCTTTTTGGCGTGTGGTCCTTATGAGTTTGTCGGGCCCTACGTGGTAGGCAACGCGTCATTAGTGTTAGGAGGTTCGGGTGGACTCGGCCGCCATTCGATGGTAGCCTCTTCGGTAGGTGGTCACTTAGACCTTGTCAAGCCCTTCGTGGTAGGCAAGTGTCATCTTTAAGACGTTGTCAGGCCCTACGTGGTAGGCAATTGTCGACACTTAGACTTTGTCAGGCCCTTCGTGGTAGGCAAATGTCATCTTTTGATTTTGTTAGGCCTTTAGGGGTAAACAAATTCCTGATGAAGCAGATATATCTCACACTTCGGTAACTCATAAGTATCCCTTTACTTTATTAACTAAATTTTTTCTAAGTGTTGAGTTCAGGAAGCTTCGTTCTTATACTTCATCTTATCTGTTATATGGCATGTTTAGTTGTTACCTAACAATTCGGGTTCAGCCCATGAAGGGGTTTGTGCATCTTTTCACTTAAATAAATATTGGAGTATTGGCAGAAAATAAATATACTGAAGTCATAAGGAATGAAGCCATTTTCATTAATATTTAATTTAATTACACTATTGATAATTCTTACAAATATCGTAAATTAAAGACGAAAAAAGACAAAAGCAGAACATCGACTTCGCGCCCATCTTCTTCGTCTCAAGAATCGAGTAAGAGATCGGTCCAGTTGGTGCAGAGACGACTTTCTTTTGCCACGACTTCTAAGTGAAAGCTCAGAACTCTCGGAGTATATCTTCATTATTTCCCGTTGATTTCATCCGAGTTCCTGTGATTTCTTCGCATATTTGTTTGCGAAGGTTAAATCGATTAAAGGGGGGCCCAAGATCCCGAAGAGCCTTGAGTTCTCGATTTCTCTTGAGTTTGAGCCGCTTATTCATGTGACGAGTCTCTCACGCTCCGAATTATGGATAGTCTTGGTCAAGATCTTCGAATCAGCCTTTAATTCCTCGATCTTCTCCATCCTTATCTCGCTCCTCTGAACCAAGTCAACATTCATTTTGACGATCTCCTCGTGCTGTGCTTTGGTTGACTTCAGTTTTTCCTTGGAGGCCTTCACATCTCCTTTGGCTTGGGCTAACTCTTTTTGAAGACCTTCATTTGTATGAAGAAGGCATTCACGTTGAGTTTTCTCCTTCGCCAAGGTAGACTTCAGCATGGCATTCTCCTTTCTCAAGATCTCTTCTTCCGATTCAGCTTCGAGAGACCTTGGACGAAGACGTCCGAACACCGCATTAGCCTATGTGTTTCCAATACCATTTGATCAGTTTTCAAATATATAAGTATGCAGATAAATTCGAAAATAAAGAAGATACTCGTTTACCTTTTCGCTTAAGTAGCTCATGCCTTCATTTGAGTAGATCCCCATTCGAACTGCTCTAATCGATGATCGTCGGTTTCACGAACAAAGGTGTTGAACAGTTGGAAGGGAAAATGAGCATTGAGTCGGGGCCACATTGTTGGAGAGGCCATGGCGTCCCGATCAATTTCGGTAGTTGGTTGTCTTGGAGGAGAAGGTGAAGGTTCTTCGCGGCTTGGTGAGGGGTCTGCGTGTATGGTTTCGGGAGAAGGAGATCGGGCAGGAATGCGTTCAGGAGTTGGCGAAGGAGCAGGAGATGAACCAGGGTGGATGTCTGATGGCTGTTTTCTTTTTCGGGAAGGAGTGAGGATCGACCCGGTTGGTTCATTGTCAGGCACGTGGGTTTCTGTGGATGTGGTTGGAGGAGTGACAGCCGAAGAGGTAGGGACTCGAAGCTCTTCGGCAGTCAGGGGGGTTATCTTGGTTCTTATTTTCTTTACACGAAGGACCTTAGCCCGATCGTGCAAAGGAATATCGAGTAGGCTCCTCCTCACCGGGGTAGGTTCAGAGGTTGGAGGATTGGGATTGGTTGAGAAGGTTGTTTGGGGGGTTGCTTCGGGAAGTGTTTCAGGGTCACTTTCAGGGTTTGTTTCTGATTGGGTGGTTTTGGATCGTTTGGCGGATCTCTTTCTTCGGCGAGGTCTGAGGTTTTCTTCGGGTATGTTGGGTTCGTCCGTTTGAGGTTCGTCAGTTTGAAGGGAAGAAGTTGGTGGGTCGGCAGTAGGGGGATTAACCTGGGAAGATTCTTCGGTCGGATGCTCTTCACCTGCATCTACATTCATCTCTGCCAAAAAATCTTCCAGGTCTCTCACCTCCAGGGGAGTCGGTTTGATCGAGACAACACCGAAAAAACTATGCATCGTAACTCAGATCACTTATATAGCTTCGTAAATTATGTTACAAAGTTATTCAAAACTTACATTTGTGGTTGTATAACCAGAACTTGTTTGGTCGAAGTGTGAAACTCCATTCTTTTGGAGGAATCTTCCTCAAGAAGTCTCGCCATCTCCTCACCCGCGTTCTTCTGATATGTCTCCAAAGTCGTGAGACTGGGTCGAGGTAGGTAGTCGGTCGGAAGAAGAGATCTCGTGTCCCGTGATGAAAAACCACTTCTCATGCCAACCTTGTTCTTTGGAAGGAGTATTCATCGTGGATCTCTCTCGAACTCGTGTTGGGTCGAGGAGATTGCTTCCTTAACACTTTGAAGCCTCGTTCTCGAGACCTACTAGCAGAAAAGAGGGTGAAGAAGATATCGACAGAGGGAGCAATCCTAGTTCATGGCAAAAGGCAATAAATGCCAAGATGTGGATGTAGGAGTTGGGCACTAACTGGGCGAAGCCCACTCCTATAAACCCTAAGAGGGTAATGATGAAGACACGGAGAGGTAAAGCGAACCCCTTTTTTCGTAAGAGTGGCAGAGGCGTGGCGACCTACCCGTCCGTCCGGTCCCATTTGATCATACGCTCTTCAGGAGCAGGGGCCCTTATCGCGTACATGTCAGGAATCTGATAACGAGTCCTGAGCATGCATATTTCAGATTCCGTGACCGAGGAACGGATGTTGGCATTAGGGAATTGTTCCCCATTCTTGAAGAAATCGAGGTGGAGGAGGTCGGAGAAGGTTTTTCCCCATGGTGGTTGATTGGGGTTGGAACTCAACCCTCTTGGTTAGGGTTTTGGGTTGGGAGAAACGACATCGATAGGAGTTGCACGAAGAGGAGAGTTACGGCGGAGGTTTGGCCACCATTGTTAAGATTTTGTGAAGCGAGAGAAAGAAATTTGCGAGAGAAGAAGAAAGCTCTAAGGTTCAAATTTTGAATTAGCGGTAAAATCGCTGAATTGGTAAAGTTTACCTTTTATCTTGACAGATTGTTACTACGGTAATTAAGGGCGGCACATTTAATTCATTTGCAATGATGATGAATGGGAAGAGGTTTCAATCTGCTTTAGACCTAAATATCTTCACCCATGTGGGCTTGCGTCTATCGGGTTTCTCACTTCTATACATGATAACAATTTGGGCTTTGGCAAGTTTCACTTTGGATCTCTTATGACTTATCATAGTTGGTTTACGTCCCAGGCCTATCTCGTTTATAGTCTTTCATTAAACACCTGTTTAATATAAGACTAGGGGGTAATCATAGGCCATAATCCTTTTCTTATTATTAGTAGAACTTATTGGGCTCCTCCTTGGATCATGTTATGCTAAGTCATGGTTGGATCCGGGTCACTTGGGTCATTTCTATTATTTGGGCTTAGTCATTATATTGGCCCATTATACAAATTGTCACTTAACCCAACTTTGACCAAGAATCATTATGCCAAATGACGATTGACTATTGTGTTCGCCACTTTCTTTGCATGGCATTAATGAGGATGGGACTCGGATGATGGCATGGTGGCAAACAAAGAATGAAAGGTGTGAAGGTGAGACTGCTTACTTTCTTTGTGAAGTAATAGGAAGTGAGGAAAAAAAGTGTCGGAGGTGGTGGGTGGCACGATGAACCCGGAGTGGAGTATGCATGGGGCTAAGATCACATAAGAGGGTAAGTAACACACACATTTCAATAGAATTCGATTCTATCTTTCTCGCAAGATAGATAATATTTTCTCTCCATTTGTTGACCTTGTGATCGCTTTGTCTTGACTCTCACGCTGGAAATGTTATCCTCGATTTGTCGGTAGTCGAAGCTTTTTTGTTGACTTGTTGAATCAGACAGGATATTGGGACGCGTCTTGGTGATTGGGACGTGGAGAAAGATCTTGGCGTTAACAGTAACATTATATTGTATAAGAAAAAGTTAGACCCTAATATTCGTCTGTGATTTTGTTTTGGTGCCTCGGCCCTTGCTGTATTTGTATTGCTAATGCTAATATAAAGATCGAGTAGTCAATTTACAACTAAGATGGGATGATTATTTTGGGCCTTAGATTAGACAGTTTAGCCACAAGCAAGCTGATGTTATTGTGGGTCATTTTGTAAGTTGTGTAAATGGTACCTTTGAGCTTACTTTGTTCTTTGCAATATTGGAGATCGATCTCCTCTGGGCTCTATGTATATTTTTCTTATACATCAATCTAATTAAGAGAAAATAAACAAGTTACTTATTGAGACCATCTAATGTATTAATAATTAGATTATAGGTTCGATTCTTATTAAAAATTAAAAAAAAATCTTTAATTTTTGTTGATTGTGGGATTTTATTTTATTTTATTTTTTATTGGAAAGTTTGTATTCTCAAGCACCCATAGGGTGTAAATCAAGTAATAAGTTGTTGAGTTTATTATTATGTAATTTATAAGTTTATGCACAAAAACATTCCCGGATATATTAGTCTTCTCCATAATGTAATAATGTTTGGTACGTATTCTAATGAAGATATAAAACCCACCCGGCCAAATCAATTAAGAAAGAAATTAAACTAGAGATAACACTTGATTCCGACCTAACTCTTCCCAATGCCTTCTTGTCAAAAGATAGGGCGACGACAGAGGAACGAATTAACTAGTACCTATAAATAAAAAATAATGCCAACCACAAATTAAGTGAATGCTTAGCTACTGGTTTTGTTTCTATTTTTTTTTTTGGCTGGTCTACATCAGCTAGCTAGCTAGAAGAAATTAGCTAGGTTTATATATATATATATATATATATATATATAGCCTTAGAAAATAACATGCAATTCACAAGATATAGAGCTTATCTTCATCCATCGGAATTGTATGCACGTAGGAATATTATTGCCCACGTCCTTGTACATGCCCGAATTGATATATGAAGGAAATTTCTAGCTACGATATTTGGCACATGAGTTTCATGTGGGGTGACTAATTTGAGGTCCATTAGATTTGATATATAAAAATAAAAAAACAAAAAAAAACCTGCAAAGCAAATCGAATAAATAAATTAAGTTTAAAAGAGTGAGATAATAAAATCAAGATCTTCTTACTTAAAAGGTTAACCGTATAGAATAAAGATGTTAGACCGTCTCTTTATCTAAAAGATTAATTTATTAAATTGAGGCTCTAACATATTTTTTAACTTAACTACACTCTTAAATTTATTTAATACGATATTTATGTAAAATATCCTAACAGCTAGCTAGCTACTTAATCAGGGGAACTAGCTAGAGGACAGTACGTAATTTTTGAAAATGTAGCATCATGATTTCGAGTGGACCAACCAAGACTTTTATAGATTCGTCTGTAGTATGTATTAATTAATTGTTTGGGTGGCCAATAATCCATAAGAAGTTGACATTTTCGATACGCCTCCAAGATGAAAGGCTGTGGATTAAAATACTTTGCATATGTGGCCATGCAATAGTATACCATATATATTTTGAGCATGGGAAATTAAGTTCTCACCATGCAATAGGAGATATTTAGGAGTAGAGATTTCTAATCAGAATTTGCTGCCACCACAAACGTACGCCTGTAATGAGAGTTGTACGTTTTTGTCCTCTTACATGCACGGTTAATTAATTGCTATAATATACTCATTGATTCAAGACATGAAGAGCCCACACCGATCGACTTTGCAATTAATTGCTATAATATTTTTTTATTATTATAATTATTATTTTATTATTATTAATAATAAAATTAAAAACCGTATATACTTAGATGCAATTCTAATAATACTAACCATAAAAACATCTTTGTCTGGCAAAACCTGCAGACAAAAAACCGATATATCTGAAGGGTTTGTATCAAAACCGACCGGGATTCTTTTTGTTTGATCGAATCAACTAGGTTCGATCCTGTCCGAAAAACAGAAAAAATCGAAAAAACCAAAAATTATGCACACCCCTACATACCATGCATGCATGTAAGCTTAATTATATATAACAGAGAGTATTTCATTTCAAGTTTGACCCCTCCAAACAAATAATGTTATATTTAGATTGGAGGGATAGAATTAATAAAAGAATGGAATAAAGAAGTGAATGTAATGTAATGATAAGTATAAAGACTCATTCCATTTATAGTTGGAATGACTCATTACATACCCTTTCTCAATAAATAAAATTTACAAATTTGGGAAGAATTTCAATGGAACAACTAAACACAATCTTTTTATTTTATGAAAATAAGTCATTTATGTTGGGATTAACTCATATTCTGGCCACTACGATAGGGTAGTCGGGGGCCAAGCACAAAGTGCAATTGGGATTGAAAATTTATTAGTAGTTCGGTCTTGGGTTTTACTAATGTATTGTGTCTCATGTGTTTGGGCTCATGTTAAATACATCGGACAAGTAGGACTAGCTAGAGCCGTTTTTCAAAAATTGTTTTCACCCAAAAATAAAAACGAGACCTTTTTCAAAAATTGTTTTCACCCAAAAATAAAAGAAAAAATAAATAAATAAAAAGTAGAAGTTGTATTCAAAAAAATGCATTTTCGGAGCTTAAAACATAATAATTCGACTACAACAAAATATATGAAAACTTCGACTACAACAAAATATTTGTGAAGTTCGACTAAATAACTCAACTACAACAAAATATATGAGAATACATTCATTAAAAAATACTTCTTCTAGTATTCCTAGAGCCAAAACTTTCAATCAAACCAGCTTGCAACAGACCGGCTCATTCCTGCACCCTCTCTATATATATATTTATAAAATTGGGGGCCCAAAGCGGTTGACCCTCATGTCCATGCTTAGGAACGGCTTTAAGACTAGTCAAATTGATGAATATAAATATATCACGTGTTCTTACTTTTTCATCTTTAATTTTAACAATTTCAGTCCTATCTCGATTCCTCCAATCTACAGGTAACATAACTGATTGCTTCATAATCTAATTTAACACTACTACTGTATATATATTCCAATAGTCAAATGTCTGGGCCAGTATTTATGTTCTAATTTTTCTATCAATAAGTTTTGTTAAAAGTAGGGACTCAAATAATTGTGACAACACTGATAAAATTTACACAAACATTAAAGAGGAGGATTACTATTTACTGTGGTCGTATAAATGATTTATGTGTCATGAAATGGTGGTCAATATGTTAAAAAATTAAATAAGTTTGACATGTAATATAAACGGATGGACATCCTTCGTGGGGTGCTACAACTACACACATCCTATATGTAAGAATTTAAGAATAAAAATCACATATATTATATGAAAACCGAAAAAAAAAAATTCAATTCATCAATTTGGCTAATTTTGTTTATTTAATGTATTCATTAAATATTTCACATGCTCTATAATTATTCACACACTACATAATATTTTTATAATAACGAGAAAACCTTAGTTGCTATAACATAAACTCAAACACATGAGACCCAATACATTAGTAAAATTTAAGACTGGACTACTAATAAATTTTCAAGCCACATTGCACTTTACGATTCGCTTACAGGGGTCGCTACCTCCTTGCAACCCTCACCAGCTCACAGACGAGCTAGACAGCATCTCACTTACCGAGAGCGAGACCTCGACTACCTTGTCGTATTGGTCATTCTTCGAATTCGCATAAAATCTCAACACTATATATATAACTGTATGCTTATCATCACTCCATACTTCACTCCAAGATATACATGAAGCTAGTGGCGAACTCAAAAAAAAATGTTAAATTACACAAAAAAAAAATCTATTATATCATATATATAAAAAAAATCAATGAGGTCAAATTACTAAATTACACTTATAAAAAATTTATTACATCATATATTTATATATATATATATATGAAATGATCCATAGCTTCCGTTATCTATGGGCACTATTCTAGCTAACCATCTCCTGCCGTTCAATGGAATATCTAAAGGGTTGGGTTGGGACCAAACTTACTTTTATATTGGCTACTCTACTCCTCCGCCGGCAGAGAGGAGTAGCCAGGAAGAATGTGCTGGCCAACATAAAAAAATTTGGCTTAATCAGGGACTTAAAATAGTTATAATTTAAATTAAAAAATATAGCTAATTAATACTTCACTTCTTAATTTGTTCACAAATATAAAGAATTATAATAGTAGACTAATATAAGAGCATTCACAATAATTTTCTTATCTATATCCTTACTCTGCAGTGCAATTGAGTCATTCTGTAAAATAGAGATTCAATTTTTTCACAATGTATCCAACAGGTTCCTTATATTGATTCCTTAAATAATGAAATTTAAAAGTTAAAATTTGAAAGTTTCAACAGTCAAAACATCAAATTAATAATAATCTTATAATTTATAAGAGAAAGTATAATTTATCAATTGTATTCTAGTGTAAAATAATTTTTATTTTATTTTAAATTTTAAGTAATTTATGGAGTGAGTATTGAATGGATTGTAGCTACAAATGTACATAAGATCAATATTAACTTTTAAAAGTTAATTTGTAATATTTTAAATTTAAAATTAATATGATTCATTTAAATTTTGAAAATAATAAATTTTATAATTAATAATACTTTTATAATATTTATAATTATATTGACATAAATTAAATAAATTTATATCAATTTTAAATTTGAATACGTTTGAAATTAATTTTTTAAAAATAAGTCAATATTAATTTTATAATTTAAAAATGAAGTAGTAAAAAAAATGTCAAGATGTGTATGATTGATGAGTTGTCCACTTAAATGAGGGTGTGAAATGTCATTTTGCATATATTGGGAACGGTTTTTTGACTCCATCACACTGGGGAGTAAAATTTATATAGGGATTAAAATAGAAAGACAAATAAGGATAAGGAAGCTGTTGGATAATGATTTATTGATATATTCTTTAAAATTGGGGATAGAGAGTTAATTGAGGAAATTATTGTGAATGCTCTAAGGAATACTACTAGATGTAATCTGGGAGTAGTAGTTGAATATGTAAATTATTTGAGTAGGAATATATGTAAGACCCCAGTTTTTATAAATAAAGATGAATTTTCTATAAATATTATTTTTGAATATTATGGAATAAATTTGATATAATGTTATAGTTGTGGGTAATATTTATAAATTTTGCAAAAGTAAGCAAGTTGTTATAAAATATTCGTTTTGGTCAGGGATTATTCTTTTTGTTTGGGAATATTCAGACGACGGCTCAATCATTGGTGGACCTCATTAACGGAAGTATTGTCAGTAGTTAAAAACGACAAAATTATTTTTCTATAAAAATAACTACAGAGGTGTTACCATTAAAACTGTTGAACTACCCTAGAGTAAAAGTACGATGTCTACGCCGTACTTGTATAGTAAGACATACGATATTGATTATTGATGCTTACGTGAGAAGTCACTCACCATGCTCAATTATTGCTACAATAATTCACGTGATCATATCTCTTATATTATTGATTCAATTATTGTCACAAAGATCATCTCAGATAATATGTTATAGTATTAAATTATTAATCGAGACGACAAGTTATAAATGATTAATAATTGTTGAAAGATTAAATATGTGTTGATTAAAAATAAAATGATTTGTGGTAATATTTATTCAATCCTTGATGTATATAAAGAGTCTGTTATGAGACGTTTGTGGTAAGTTTATTTATTTTATGGGGGCCATATGTCATCATCTAAGAGTCCCTTCGTCAATAGTAATTACCTTTGTGAATAGTAATTACATTCGTCAATAGTAATTACCTTTGTGAATAGTAATTACCTTCTTCAATAGTAATTACCTTCGTCAATAGTGATTACCTTCATCAATAGTAATTACCCCTTCGCAAATAGTAGTTGTCCCTTCAATATTACCAAGAGTTAACTGCCTCTTCGGTGTTCCAAGGGTTAATTACCCATTCGCAAATAGTAGTTGTCTCTTCAATATTACCAAGAGTCATTTTGACCCTTCGTTAAGACCAAGAGCCACCCTCGCTTTTTCTATAAATAAAAGTTTCATTCCTTCATTATTTCTTACTTAATTCATCAAACTCTGTAGAGAAAACTATAGAGAGAAAGAAGAAAAGTATTCTGCTACTTCACTTTTCCAATATTCAGTTCTTCTAAGGTAAGGGATATTATTTATTGTACTCATAAGGGATATTATTTATTGTACTCGTAAGGAGTGTTATTCTTTCTTATTCATGAAGAGAACTTCTGTTATTCCATTCATTATTATTCTGTTGGAATAACCTGTAAAAGTGGCATACCCTATACATTACCTGTATACGCGGCATACCCTATACTTGGTGAAATCCTTATATTATTCCATTCTTATTTATTCTGTTGGAATAACTCAGACATGTGAAATCCCTATACTTGGTGATCTTCTTCTCATTATTCCATTCTTTATTATTCATTGGAATATCCTCGCGCATGTGTTTTACACCTACACGGTTCCATTGCTTATTATTTAGTATTTATTATTACGTTGGAATATCCCGTCGTGTGTTTTACACCGCACTGGTTCCATTGTTTATTATTCAAAGATTTATTATTCTGTTGGATCATCCTCGCTTGTGAAATTTCACCGACCGGTTCCGTTATTATTATTACATTGGAATAACTCGCCTACATCAAGCACCGCATTTACGGTGATTTCTTTTGTTATTCCATTCTTTATTATACCCAGCTTGGTTTAAACTTTGACTTCTATACTCCATGAAATTAGTAGAATATCCTTGATATTTGCGTTTCATCCAAAGATCTTTTTCATGAAAATATTCTTCCGATCATTCTTGAATTTTACTCTACAAAAGCAAGATCTTGTTGACAATTTGGACGTTAATAATTTCGGATAAAATAATTCTTGAACTTGTTTTATTGAATTATTATGTCATTGTCATCATCCTCATGTTATATTATGTTATCTTTGCTTACGTGCATAGATGAACTTAGTATGATTATGACCAGTGGATCATTCTAAGATAATCATAGCTTGATATAAATGATGTGACAAAAGTCCTCGGTGGCACCGCTGCGCAGCCGATAGATAGTTTTTGTATGATTATGACCAGGGGTGATTCGGTATAGTCATGACCATTGATAATTTGATGAAAATCCTTGACCGTGGTACAGGGATGATTAGATATTGTGGTTTATTCATTAAACTGAGTCTTAGTGATAAAAATTGATGAAAACCTTTTAAAACCTAAAAATAGTAGACTTTATTTTCTACTTGACTCTTTTAATGGATCAGATATTCAATAGATTAAACCGGTTGTCTATTGTATTTTATCGCTTTAACATTGTTGAAGAATATTGATAATTTATTCTGCATTATCTTAGTTATAATATTTCTTACTGGGCTAGTTGAGCTCACCCTTTCTTTCACTGTTCTCTTCAGGAAATGAGAATATAGCTGGGACGAGTCGGGGAATGGAGTAATGGTCCAGAGGATAGCATTAGTAGTCCTCACTATTCTGTGAAATAGCACTACAATATAAAAGCTTATCGTGATCGCACATCGTGACCGCATCGCATCATCGTCGCCGATGGCTATCTCTTGACCGTGATCCGATTCATTTGATCACGAAGTCGCAGATAATCTGTCACGGAAGGACATCGGCGACCAACAATAGCGATCGAACTAATTGGCGATCGCAGTAGCGGCCGATCGATACCGCCGCTATTATGACTTATCTTGAGTCATTTGTCACGCGTGACGTGTCACACGTGTCGTTGACCGATAATAGCCGATCGCAGCTGGCCGCTAGATTCAAGCTTAACGTCACGATATGATTTGTAGCGACTGTGATGCGTCATTGATGATGCTTTTTTTTTTAAATTTTGCCTATTTTATTGATTTCCCAAAATAACCTCGCTTTGTACCGCTTTCAATCCCAACACAATATATATATATATATATATATATATATATATATATATATATAGATACAAGCATCCATATTAACATCCATCCAATACAATACAAAACATTCATCCATGAATAAACATTCATCCAATACAATACAAAACATTCATCCAACACAATATAATCGATATCGTAAACATCCATATAAACTAATACAATTGTCCAAAGAATGAATCTAAAAGAGTACAAGGCTTTAAAAATCTAAAAAAATAAGTCTACGCGCTTTCATGGATCATCCAAATTAGATCCTGTAATTATCAAAGTAATAAAACATATATGTTACATATAAGTAAGACATCGACTCGTAGACTATAAACATATAAGACAATGTAGCTAAACAATAAACGATATATATATACCGCCTCCCTGTTGTTGTCAGTCTGCTGCCTCGCTGCCTACTTCATTCGCCGCCATCGCCTCCGCCAACTCATCAGACTCGTAGAGATCGCAGATGCCCGCCCAAGATATTTAAGAAGATCACGATCCTCGACAGATCGCTTTCACACACCACAAGAGGAGTATGATAGGTCGGATAACCTCATGACTGTGGTAGATCGGGTGAGTCGCTTGTGCCACATCGATGGTCCAAGCGCCGTCTTTGTCCTCGGCCTTTGACATAATTTTTCTTCACGATGGACGCCTCTCCCATAATTCTTGATCAATCGACGACGCGGGGGTGCCTTCAGATAGCGCTGCTCATTAAGCCCTTATAAGTGTCCCGTCAAGATGAACAATTAAATAGTTAAAAATAAATAAAAAAATACTAAAGAAGGTCGTTATAATTTATAAACAACATATTAGGATAAAGTGAACTTATTACCGCTTATCCTAATGCAGCTTTCAGTAGACCATCGCGGTGGCCACATACACATCCAACCAATTGATAGGTCAACCTTGAGACCGAGACTCCTATAGTTCATTTCTCATATTATTATGTAAACATATGATATTTTAGCTACAAAAGATGATCAGAAAACATAACATACGTATTCTCGGCAAAGAATGTGTTGCACTGTGTGATATACTACCCGCCTCCGACACGTGCCTTTTGCCTTCTCGCCGCCGATATACACTGAGGATCTGCTTTCGGCGGCAGCTCATGCTTCTTCGACCCAAATTTCTCGCCTTTCCATCGTCATACATCCGCACCTATATGGGGTCAGGCGCACCACTGTGGGCTATGCTTACGCATATACCGCTTCACCCGCCCTGGATGGATGGTCAATCTCAAATCAGGCAGGGCTTTTTGTCGCTTCGTTCAAATTATCTTTAGTTCGCATTTGCCGACTTCGCCGTAATAGTGTCTCAATAACTAATGCTCGTAAGTCCATCCCCATCTATATCGCTTCGCAAATAAAATAACAATAATAATATTAAAACCGTTATATTACTAAGCAATATTATTTGATTAACTATGTATTATCTATCGAGTGATAAAAAATATACCCGAAATTCAAATTTAAATCAAGATCCTTATGGGCGAGAGGTGTGTCACCACGTAATCACCGGGCGAAGCTATCAGAAGATAATTGTGAAATGCACTTCACAATTTTACTATCTTGAAAATCACTATAATATACAATAATTTATATTAAAACCCTTATATATATATATATACATATGTTTAACTTACGTATTATCTCGGAGGAGGACGGATCCGGATAAGAATGCGATCATCCAGATTAGCTTGGCCTTCTAAGACAGTGATTAGGGTCCCGCCCCACCCGCTGCTTTCAGTCTCAGCAGGTTCGTAAGACATCTATAAATAAAAAATTTAGGATGTTAGTATAAGTTATAAATGAAAGGTACATAAACATGTCGTGGATATAGAGAACACCGATATGTAATTGTATGTAAACAAAAGGACAATAGGATAGGATAGTCTAGGCCACTAGGATAGTCTAGCGTGTATATTTAAGTTACTTAAGGTTACTTTTAGCATCACCAAACTTTATTTAATCATCTAACTCATTTTGACTTATCAAAGCTCACTTTAGTGCTCGAAAAGAGAGCTTAAATTGGTTTTCTTGTCGGCTTTATTAATGACCATGTTTGGGAATCATTACTAACATGTATGAAAGCAACTTTGTATCTTCTCATAATAGTCCTTTAAGGTCGTGTACTATGAATTGTCCAAAATAATCCATTTTTTGGCTTTAAAATGTGATTTTAACAAGTCTCATGCTCAAAATGGCTTGGGCTTGGTTCCTTTAGTTTGTGTAGCTTTCTTATGTCCTATTATGACTATTGAAACTTGTGTATGGGGTCCAGTATGGTGATTCACTATTTTAGTGTTCATTGTTCTATAAAGCTTATTTTCAATGATTTTAAGCAAGAATTTGCACAACACACCATGTAGACCTTTTAACTAACTTAGGGAACCATTTTTACATGTTATCTATAGTAATGTATGTACTCTCTCACTATCTAACAACACTAGTCACACAAATCCCCAACACTACAATAGAACACATATGGTCTTTAAGCATTCCTATATATGATTCTGAGGGTCCATATCCAACACAACAAAAACATCACATATACTCATTGCCATCACATATACACGAATGCATATATGGCCATTCGACTTATATATGAAAATTTAGACAAGTATGGATATTTTAGAAACAACTCATTAATAGTGTGATTGAAAAGAGTGCTTGTGTTTGTGTTTGTACTTTTCATTTTCTTTCTATTCTAAGCTAAGTCATACTTATAGCATACATATTAATAAAGTGTCATTTTCTTTATCTTCTCGATCGTGAATTATGGAAAACTTCTTTGAACCTTCTTCTTGATCAATTATGGATAAACTTAATTCTAGTTATGTTTTATGTTATACTCATGTTCAAGTTATATGGCCATTCGACTTATATATGAAAAAAATCGTGAGAGTCTCCCCTATAATATGGATCTATCCACACGCATTTAGGGCATGATACTGACCAATTTCAAAGAAAAATATAATCCCAACACACAAAATGTAATGTGCACAACTATAATTCAAGGCACAATTTAGAGAATCCAATATTAGTAAAAACAATAAGAAACTCAAAATTGTCCCAATTTCAAAGAATATCAACAACAATTTTTTTAAATTTATGTTTATATTAAATACTTTGAATTATTCAATGTATATAAATACATAAGATATATATATATATATATATATATATATATATATATATATATATATTAGATAAGTACTATTATTAAAAGAAAGGAGATTTCTTTAAACAAAAATATTTAACAAACGCAACTCCTTTTGTGGAATGGTGAGATCTTTATTGATACTAACTATGATATAATATAAGTAATTTGCAATGGCCCTAGAATGATCTAAATCTATAGGACAATATCTAAAATTAAGGAAATACTCAATTGCTCCTTTTTATTTATTTTTTTGAGAGTGAAATTTATTACATATGTTTTTTTATTTGTCATTTGATAGATTTTAAGGTAGTATTAATAATTTAATTTCTCATATTATCTACACGCTAAATTAATACTAACTTGTTTCTCTTTCATTTGTTCTAATTAATGAATTTTTGAATGATAATATTAAGATTATATAACTATTTTGGTCAATTAAATAAAATATTAATTATATTTTTTAATATTTATATTTTTATCTAAGACGCCAATTAAAAATAAACGGAGGAGTAATTCACATAGTTGCTCAACATAAGCAATCAACAATCAATTCGCTTTTATTTGTGCAAGCAACAATATTATTGTGGTACTACATAAAAGGTAAGAATTTGATGATGCTTTGTAATTTAATATTAAACAAAAATATCATTATTATTTCCATATATATATATATATATATATATATATATAGTTCTGTTCATTGAGGGATCCTCAAATAACACTATTTGAGGGATGGGCGTTCTCAACAGCTTAGATCTGCTTTAATTATTATATGTGGTTGAGATTATTTTAATTACTTTATCCGGCTTGAGAAAACCTAAGGCATGCAGGAAGGAAAAGAGGATCATTAGTTGATTTTATGTTACGACAATGCGGTATATTTTCAACAAATTGATTTTATACATTCAACAAATTGATATGGTATGTGAGTCGTCGTCGTAAAAAAGTTTCAAGATCAAGTGTACATTTCTTCATAATTGAAGATGGCTCTAGTAAGGTTTATATTCTTGAATAATTGCTTGTGATGGGTGGGTTGATGATACGTCTGTGTCATCTACAATTTTATGGTTTTTCAATATATCCGATCTCCTACAATTGTAAGAAATATAGTAGAAGTTGCATAATAGTGGTCAATGCACTTTGCAATACAAGTAATCAACCATGAAGAGTGTTTTGCCAAAGAAAAGTGGCCCTTTTGTCAACAAGTATTTTCTCTTCATTGTTTTCTTTTTGTTATTCAATCCAACCTTTTGTCACTTCAAATTCCATTGCACTCGATTTAACATAGTTCCTTTAAGGAGAAGGAGTTGAATTCATCTTATGCCTTAATAAATTTATACTCTCTTTTGCCTCAAAATGATAATCCACCATCAAAAGTCAATATTTAGAAAGTTAATGTTTTCAACATTAACATAACCAATGTCAACATCATAATCAAACAATGATGAATGAAGCACATTAATTTTAACAAGAGCCTCATTTTTGGACATCAAAAAGGAGAAATTGAAGTCCAATTTTCGCACGCAGAAAGTATAACTTCGCTCATCTTTCAATTTAATCAAGAATTAGTATGCAATTATTTCTACCCACAAGCAATGATTTTTAAATATGGTAATATTACACCGAAACATCAATTTCAAGAAAGACTAGTAATTTAGAAACCTTATAATGAAACATTAAGCTCACACAAACTATCAATTAGGGGTTTCAAATCCAATCATTTTTATTTGCGATTCATCGCATCAACCTCATAGACTCTTGCCATTCAATCAAAGAATAATGCATGCTTTAATTTAGGGATTAATTGGGGTTCTGGGGTGGTGGTGCAAATTGTCTTGTGCGATGGTGCAATGGTGGCATGCGGTGGTGGTCGATAATGGTCATAGCGGTGGTTCGGCAATGGTCAGCGATCTCCTCCCTCTTCTCTTCCCCTTACTCCTCTTCTCCCGGCGTCTGTATTCCTCTTTTCTTTCTTTTCTCAGATTGATCAAGCGAACTCAATTTGATTAAGTTTATTAGCATCGGTGATCGCCGTTCGCGACCGCGTCGCGGTCAAGTACTTTTTAATGATGTTGATATATCGTGACCTCATGCGGTCACGATATAAATCGTCGCCGCGCCAAAGTTTAGCACCAAATTTTAGGAGGAAATTATTCTCGACCGATCAACGACGGCGTGACGCGGTCATGGATATATACTAGCCATGACGAGAATCCTTATCGATCGCAGATATCTCGGTCGCTATTACTATTATCAGCGACCAGATAGTGCGGTCGCTGATATCATTGGTCGCAGATGGCCATTTTTCTTGTAGTGTAGTGTGATAATAATTGTAATGAGTACTCCTTTTGAGTTTGTATAATATCTAGTAGACAATATTTGTATTCAAACTCACGCTTTATGTCGTATTGTACCCTACGCTTATATTAGTAAGTTGTATTTAAATTACATGCACCATGTAAGTGGCGACCCAAGATGGGTGATGTATACCTAATTTTGGGGGCGCCACAACAGATATCGAGCTTAGGATATGATCCCAGGCTAAGATGTGAGACTGTAACTAGGAGGGAGAGATAGGGAATTCTTCGCTTAGTATGACCTACCTAAGTTTATTTGGTATTTGATTGGTCTGATTAGTAGTATAGTGATAATATGTTGTGTAAGACCCCACTTTTATAAATAAAGATGAATTTTCTATAAATATTATTTTTGAATATTATGGAATAATTTGATATAATGTTATAGTTGTGGGTAATATTTATAAATTTTGCAAAATATGCAAGTGGTTATATTATATTCGATTGGTGGGGAATATTCTATTTAGCAGGAATATTCGTGACAACTACTCAATCATTAGTGGACCCCATTAACAAAATTATTGTCGGATTGAGAAAACGACAAAAATATTTTATTGAAATAACGGCGGAAGTTTTACTGCTTGATCTTTGTTGAACTACTCTCGAGTAGTAAAAGACGATGAATACGTGTGGTTTCATAAGTAAGACACCAGTATTAATTATCGATGCTTATGTAAGAAGTCACTCGGTTTGATTCCAATATTGTCGATTAATAATATGAATTATTATAAGCGATAATGACGCTTTTGTTTTATTCAGATTATTAACGTAATAAAATGAAACATCTTTTATATAAAATGTAATACTTTATTAAAGTTATTCTATAAATAAAATATATTATATTTTATTATGCATAGTGTTTTTGCATAGTGTTTTGCATAGTGTTTGTGGCGCCCCAAAATAGGTATACACAACACCCATTCCGAGTCGCCAAATACATGGTACAAGAAGCAAACTACAACTTTATTATTACAACAAGAAATCGTGAGTTTAAATACGAGATATTATCTTCTGACAATATCTATACTCAAATAAATCCTCATCACATTTATTGATACATTATTTTACAAAATGGTGAGGACTACTAAACAATCCTTTCTAAAACCTTCATTTCATACCCTTGACTAAGTACTCGCTACATTCTCGCCTCCCGAGAAAAAAATGGAACAACAAGGAAAAGGGTGAGCTCAACTAGCCCAAAGAAGAATATTATGACTAAGATAATATACAACAAATTATCGTTAGTCTTCAACAGGAAAAATCGATAGAATACAATAGACAACAAGTTTCGAGATCAATATTCGCAGTGAAATAATAATTCATGTAAGAGTTACGTAGAGAATGAAATCTACTATAATCTATGAATTTAATGTATCCATCATCAATATTTTATCCTCGTAACATCAATCAATATGCATCCGGAATCAAATATTCATCTTTACACTATGTGCCAAAGATATTCATCGATTTGGTCATGTTCATTTAAACACTGCTCATCTTTGCACTACAGCCAAAGATATTAATCAATCGGTCATGTTCATCTCAACACTGCTCATCTTCGCACTACACAGTGCCAAAGATATTCAATAATATCATCATTTAAGACCGAGGATGATGAAAAATTTTTTAAGAAACGAATCCAAAGAAACAAAATGACAAGGATTAAGGATTAAGGATTCGTACTTGGTTTTATCCACGCCCAAAATACCTCAAAAATAATCATAGTGGTGTAAAATTCAAGAATGATCAAAACATGGATACAATCGAGTTAGTATCCGAATAGATGTTTTTAGACGAAAAAGAAGAAATTTTATTTTTCTATGAATAATGACCAGATATCGTGAATAGTGCCGTATATCGTGAATAAAGACTCTGCACACCAAAAGATAGAAATTCCACAAAAACATCTTCACGCTTCATTAATAGTACTCGTGAATAGTAACTCGTGAATAAGAACTCGCTTGAATAGTAACTCGTGAATAGTAACTCATGAATAGTAAACCCATGAATAGTAACCCCACATGAAAAAGTTCCAAATTTGATAAAAACTTCAGATCAACATTTCAATATAATGATATTGAAGAAATAATATCATTACTGAAAAAAATAATATCTCTTACCTCGAAAGATCAAGATCTTAAATTTGAAACACCTGGATATAAGCTATGACTTGGACTTGCACCAGATAGCAATACTCAAAGTATACTCAAAATACTCACAAGAATACGCCGATAATATAGAGAGAGAAAAACTTCAGCTTCTCAAAGCGTGATTTTCAATTCTAACTTAAGCACCTATTTATAGAAATTGCTTAGAACACCAAAGCGAAAATTTAATATAATATATTATAATTTTTCCACAACTTCATCACTTACACTAACAATCTGAATTCAGCCTCCTAACCACATGTTAAATGAGTTTCAAAAATGAAAAAACGTTTTTGTAATTAAAAATATTTTAAACTTCCAAAAATCAATTATTTCTAACTTCGAACTTCAATAATTCATAATAAATAGCCTTTTCATCAGAAAATTCGAATCACGCGAGTTTTTATAGGAAATTCAATTCTCTACAACTTTGCAGAAGAAAGTTTTTCCAAATTCCAATCAGATATTAACCGAAATCCATAAACGGACAATTTTACAAGCTATAATCAAATTTCAAATCAATAAATGGGGTCCAATTTACATGTTTAATATGTTTTAAACATTTATTGCAACAAAATACTCTTCCTCCTCGTATACTCATATATCCCACATTCGTTGTAAAAATATCACCGTTAATATATTATTAAAATAATATATTTAAATGAATTATTTTATCGTAAAAGATAAAATATTAATTTTCAACAATTGTCATTTTAAAAATTTTCTCCATCTATATCCACATAAAATCAATATTTTCCTCATCATATAAATCAATAATTAATTATTCACAAATAATATTACGAATCACAATATTGACAAACTGCATAGCTTCAGGAAAGAGGGCTTTCCAATAAGAATTTCTTCTTCTTCGCGCCGCAATTAGGTGACCAAACCTCTCCTTGATGTAACTTTCTAGACATTGCCAATAATGTTATCTAATAATATTATTCAGATAATATGAATTATTGCTTCGATAATGAAAGATACTTGTGTAATGACAATTATCAAACAACAAAGAATATAAAATATCAACGCAGCAATTATTAACTCAATAAAATCTTCGAATAAGAATTATCAGAACCATTATTGAGTAGTGCCTTCACGTAAGAATCAATAATTGGTGCAATACTGCAGGTGCTATCGCTCAACAACGCCAGATTAGTGTGTTTTAACCACCGGGTATTTTAACAAAGATAATTGTGAATAACTACGCCTGCTTATTTAAAAACAACTTATATTTGTCGCTTTTCTTCATCCAATCACTTTCCGTTATGGGCCCCACACATGGTCAATTGTCAGGTCATTTAATATTCTCCACAAAGATCGAATATTCCACGCACCAAACGAATATTCCCCGACGATAATGAATATTTTATAACCACTTAGCTTATTTTGAAATATTTGCGTATTTAACCCTTAACTATCCACATTAATCAAATCAACCCTTACTATTTCAAAATAATAAATAAAGGAAATTCCTTTTATTTAAAAATTTTGGGGTCTTACAACCTCCCTCCTTATGAAATTTCGTCCTCGAAATTGACGTACGACTTCGGTGTGTTTTGAAAAGGTGAGGATACCTCGCTTTCATTTCCGCTTCCAACTCCCGTGTCATTTCTCTATAAAGATGATTCCTCCATAAAACTTTAACTTGTGGCATAACCTTTGCTGCGTAGGGACATGCTCCTTCCTATCCAAAATCTTGACAGTAATACCTCCTCATACGTTAAGTCTTGGCTATCTCGTCCGGTTCTAACTTCTATAACGTGGTTCGGGTCTTTCACATATTTACGAAGTACGAGATATGTGAAACACATTATGAACACGAGACATACTTTCGAGGTAACGCAAGTCTATAAGCTACATTTCCTACTTGGTCAAGAATTTGAAATGGACCGATAAATCGTGGATCGAGCTTTCCTCTCTCCCAAATCTTGTAACTCCCTTCCATGGAGCAACTCGCAACAATACACGATCCCCTACATTAAATTCCACGTCCTTTCGATGAAGATCCGCACAACTCTTTTGTCGATCTTGTGCCGCTTTAGATACGTTGTCGAATCATTTGGATCTTTTCGGTGAGTCATACGTATTTAATTCGGGTCCCAACAATGTTGCTTCACCCACCTCATCCCAACATATCGAGAACGACATTTTCGTCCCATATAATGCTTCGAATGGAACCATGCCTATATTTGTTTAATAACTATTGTTGTATGAGAATTCCACCAATGGCAAGTACTTATCCCAACTTCCTTTGAAATCTAGGACACAAAGTTTTAATATATCTTCAAGAGTTTGAGTAGTCCTTTCGATTGCCCATCCGCTTTGAGGATGGTATGCCAAATAAATCGTAATTGCGTGCCATAGCTTTCTAACCCAAAATCATGAAGTGAATCTTGGGTCACGATCTAAAACTATGGATACAGTACATGCCATGCAACCTCACAATCTCATTCACGTACATACTTAGCAAGACGCTCAAGGAATAAGTCTCTCGATCGGTAAGAAATGAAAGCGGACTTGGTTAATCTAATAACCCAAATAGCATTGATGCCTTGATAAACCGCAGGAAGACCCGTGAACGAAATCCATAGTAATGTGTTCCCACTTCCATTCCGGAATCTCAAGTGGTTGCAACGGACCCTTAGGTACAAGATGCTCCGCCTTTACACGTTAAGTAAGTTAAACACATCGAGATAAACTTTGCAATCTCTCTCTTCATATTGTTCCACCAAAATATATGTCAAGATCACGATACATTTTAGTACTTCCAGGATGGATTGCAAATGACGTATTGTGCCTCCATCATAATCTTGTACTTCAAATCGAGTCGTTAGAACACAAAGTCTAGAGTGGACTCAAGTATTCCTTCTTCATCAATTCTCGCTTAGGAATAGCTCCTTCTTGTACTTTCTTCTTCATACGCATCACCTCCGAAGCCGGTGGCTTGAGCAATCTTAACTTTTTCTATTAAAGTTGGCTCTATGCGATATACTTGACATCATCGCACTCGTTCAAGATATGATCTTCTACTCATCGCGTCACCACCACGTTCGCTTTTCTAGGATGGCACGATCGTAACATGTACGTAAATGAGTCTCCTCTTGAGTTCTTCAAGCTCTTACCACATTCCTTGCTCCATTCAATTTTGTATCTCTACGAGTCACCAGATTAATGGAATAGCGATTCGAGAATATCCTTCAACGAATCTCCGATAATAACCAACTAAGCCTGAAAGCTACGTATTTCAATTCATCGACTTAGGTTACTCTCAACCGTGACTCATATCCCAATCTTGGATAAAGACGTCACAATGACACCTATCGCTTTACTTATCGCACGAATATGACGCCTCC
This sequence comes from Panax quinquefolius, assembly GCA_020205615.1. Lineage (NCBI taxonomy): Eukaryota > Viridiplantae > Streptophyta > Magnoliopsida > Apiales > Araliaceae > Panax > Panax quinquefolius. Next base: position 165,925,069 of record CM035152.1, read on the forward strand.
TACAGAGAGTCGGCTTAGGTGAATTCCACAAAGGAAGTCACAAAATAAAGGCTCGTGTACCAAATTCTATAGTTGAATTTTTAACAACCAAGTTCAATAGAGCCATTCGATATGAGATTTTAGAAATGAGTTTTGTCACGGGTTCAAAGTCGATACAAAATTTAATATCGAAGCTTGGGAGTAAGCCAAGAAATTCTTCAGAAATACGTCGTGGAAAATCAATAACAACAGAATATTATTCAAATCTGACGTGTCTTTATTCAAATCCATAACATGGACTAAGAAAATTTGACATCCGTAATAAACGAATGACTTCATGGCTTGATATGAAAATGTTTGACTACAATGGTTTGATTGCTTGAATTCAATAACAATGTTGCTTAGGAATATGAAAACTAACAACCTTACGAAAATAATCAAATTTCGGCATGATGAGTAGTTAACCTTAAAATCACATCAAAACAAATATCTCTATAGAAATAAGGTTAACAGGTAATGTGATAGTGCCAACTTGAATCAAGCAAGATTTTTAAACAACGGATGTAATGAAAGTTTCTCCTAATGGAGTCTCCACAGATAGGTCAAAGTTTAATTTCTCCGTAGTCAAGTTCAAACGTTGAGCGCAAGTAAGAGAGATAAAAGAATGGGTAGAACCAATATCTAGTAAGGTATATACTTCGCAAGAATTTATAATTAACTAACCCGTGCTAACTTCATTCGGGTTCTCGATTTTTGACAACCACAACAAACGCTTCTTCCCTAATCGTTGACTTTGACTTTTCTCGAGACGATCTTTTTGAGTCACCGCTCACTGAACTAGGTTTCGATATCGCATAACTTTGATCTATATATGTCCTTCTTTTCCACAATTATAGCATACCTTGAACTGTTGTGGGCGCTTTGGATCGATATGTCCCTCTTTTCCGCATTTGTAGATATGACCGGTGGTCGCTTCTCCTCCCTTAAAACTAGTTGCATCTTGGGCGCCGACGCCTTCACATGGTCGTTGTTGAATCTCCTCTTTTAAAATCTCCTCCCGACTCGCTTCTTCTATTTTCATGGCCACGATTACCACCACGGAGTGGTTACCGCTTTGTCGTATTTCTCTTTCTCCATTTGGTTATCGTTATTTTGATGATCGCTTTTCTTGATATGATCCTCGGTTATGGTCCCCTCGGTTGAACGTATTTCGTTATCTCGCTTCTAACAATGAGCCCCATTGACAACATCCGAATAGAGAAAATTTATGAGAAATGAGATATTCGACGTATGTCGGGTTTCAAACCTCTCGAAACATCCGCGTCATACGCCTCATTCTCCACCAAATGAGGTGCAACCGGATAACTCCGCTGAACTTCGCCTCGCATCGACACACCGCCATGTTATTCTCGCTCTAGTCTAATAAACTCCACTTCCTTCATATACGAATACTTTCGTGGAAGTACTTGTCATTGAACTGCTTCAAACGTCTCCCACGATACGCCGAGTGCGGTTTGGATGGGTACGCTTCACGATTCCCACCAAGAATCGCCTCGTTATTTTAACATAAAAGTAGCGAATGGAACTTTCGTTCCTCCACGCATCCCAAGACATCGAATATCTTGGTAATTTGTTTGACCCACGCCTCCGCCTTTTAATCGGATCCGCTTTCCCCAGTGCAGGGTCCCAACTCTTTGAACCGCTTGCATTGTGACCACCCGTGAATTGCTATCATTTCTTCCTCGTATTTTGAACACAAGTCTCCTCGTCTGATTTTTGCATAAACCGCAAAAGCTTCTAAACATCCCCTCGCTCATCATCTCGCTTTCGGTGGTGTTGTTCATAGGAGGTACATTACCATCCTGTTGCAGACGCTCTCCTCGCTGGTAAAATCTGAGCATCTCCACGGTCTCATTTACTCCACTCATTAATATTCTCAATCGACATTCTCAAATCACCGTCATAAAATAAGGGTTAATTAAGGAAATCAATATATCACATAATATCCCTATATACTAACCAACTAACAAATAAGCTTAGTAGGACACACTAAATGAAGGATTTACTCTGCCTCTCCCTCCTAGTTCAATTCCCCGATCTCCGCCAGAGATTATATCCCTAAGCTCGATACTAACCGTGACGCCCCCAAAATAGTATATACACAACACCCATTCTGAAGTCGCCAAATACATGGTACAAGAAGCAAACTACAACTTTATTATTACAACAAGAAAAAGCTGTGAGTTTAAATACGATATATTATCTTCTGCATAATATCTATACTCAAATAAATCCTCATCACATTTATTGATACATTATTTTACAAAAATGGTGAGGACTACTAAACAATCCTTTCTAAAACCTTCATTCCATACCCGACTAAGACTTTCTACATTCTCGCCTCCCGAGAAAAAAAAATGGAACAACAAGGAAAAGGGTGAGCTCAACTAGCCCAAGAAAGAATATTACGACTAAGATAATATACAAAATTATCGTTAGTCTTCAACAGGGAAAAATCTGATAGAATACAATGAGACAAACAAGTTTCGGATCAATATTCGCAATGAAATAATAATTCATAGAAGAGTTACGTAGAGAATGAAATCTACTATAATCTATGAATTTAATACCATCATCAATATTTTATCCTCTCAGTAACATCAATCAATATGCATCTGAATCAAATATTCATCTTTGCACTCACAGCCAAAGATATTCATCATTAGTCATGTTCATTTAAACACTGCTCATCTTTGCACTACAGCCAAAAGATATTAATCAATCGGTCATGTTCATCTCAACACTGCTCATCTTTGCACTACGTGCCAAAGATATTCTTCAGAAATCATTCATCTTTGCACTACTGTGCCAAAGATATTCAATAATATCATCATTTAAGACCGAGGATGATGAAAAATATTTTTTAAGAAACGAATCCAAAGAAACAAAATGACAAGGATTAAGGATTAAGGATTCGTTGATTTTATACGACGTCCAAAAATACCTCAAAATAATCATAGTGGTGTAAAATTCAAGAATGATCAAAACATGGATACAATCGAGTTAGTATCCGTAATAGATGTTTTGAGACGAAAAGAAGAAATTTTATTTTTCTATGAATAAGATCAGATATCGTGAATAGTCCAGATAATCGTGAATAGTAACTCAACACCAAAAGATAGAAATTCCACAAAACATCTTCACGCTTAATGAATAGTACTCGTGAATAAGAACTCGTGAATAAGAATCATGAATAGTAACTCGTGAATAAGAACTCATGAATAAGAACCCATGATAAGAACCCCGACATGAAAAAGTTCCAAATTTGATAAAAACTTCAGATCAACATTTCAAAGATAATGATATTGAAGAAATAATATCATTACTGAAAAAATAATATCCCTTACCTCGAAAGATCAAGATTTAAATTGAAACACCTGATATAAGCTATGACTTGACTTGCACCGATATAGCAATACTCAAAGTATACTCAAAATACTCACAAGAATACGCTCGATAATATAGAGAGAGAAAACTTCAGTTTAAAAGTGTGATTTTCAATTCTAACCCAAGACCCTATTTATAGAAATTGCTTAGAACACCAAAGCGTAAAATTTAATATAATATATTATAATTTTTCCACAACTTCATACGCACACTAACAATCTGAATTCAGCCTCCTAACCACATGTTAAATGAGTTTCAAAAATGAAAAAACGTTTTTGTAATTAAAATATTTTAAACTTCCAAAATCAATTATTTGAACTTCGAACTTCAATAATTCATAATAAATAGCCCTTTCATTAGAAAATTCGAATCTCTCGAGTTTTTATAGGAAATTCAATTCTCTACAACTTTGCGTAAGAAAGTTTTTCCAAATTCCAATCGAGAAATTGACCAAAATCCACAAACGGGCAATTTTACAAAGCTATAATCAAATTTCACCAATAAATGGGGTCCACCGACATGTTTAACATGTTTTAAACATTTATTGCAACAAAAATACTCTTCCTCCTCAGATACTCATATATCCCACATTCGTTGTAAAAATATCACCGTTAATATATTATTAAAATAATATATTTAAATGAATTAGTTTATCGAAAAAAGATAAAATATTAATTTTCAACAATTGTCATTTTAAAAATTTTCTCCATCTATATCCACATAAAATCAATATTTTCCTCATCATATAAATCAATAATTAATTATTCACAAATAATATTACGTAATCACAATATTGACAACCGTGCGGCCCAGGAAGTAGGGCTTTCCAATAAGAATTTCTTCTTCTCATGCCGCAATTAGGTGACCAAACCTCTCCTTAGATGTAACTTTCTAGACATTGCCAATAATGTTATCTAATAATATTATTCAGATAATATGAATTATTGCTTCGATAATGAAAGATACCGTGTAATGACAATTATTGAAACAACAAAGAATATAAAATATCAACGCAAAGAATTATTAACTCAATAAAATATTTGAATAAGAATTATCGTAACCATTATTGAGTAGTGCCTTCTTCACGTAAGAATCAATAATTGGTGCAATACTGCAGTCTTCTTGCTCAACAACGCCAGACATTAGTGTTTTTAACCACCGGGTATTTTAACAAAGATTAATCAGTAATAACTACGCCTGTTATTTAAAAACAACTTATATTTGTCGTTTTCTTCATCCAATCACTTTCCAAGCATGGGGCCCACACATGGTCAAGCGCCTTCGTATTTAATATTCCCCGACGAAGATTTAATATTCCACGACACCAAACGAATATTCCCCAAGCGATAATGAATATTTTATAACCACTTTGCTTATTTTGAAATATTTGCGTATT